>JAMPIV010011482.1:0-489876 GCA_024509875.1 Oreohelix idahoensis | reverse complement strand
CAACTTTCAACAAAATGCAACATGGAATAAACCGTACAATGTCACTTCACATAACAACAGTAACAATAACTGGAATAATGTTAATAATAATAATTACAGATCCAGAAATAATAGTTACAATGGTAGAAGTCACAATAATTCAGTTGATCATCATCGACAACGGTCCCATTCCCGAAGACCACAAAGGTTTGACCATAATGCAGGGGCGGCGTTGACTAGCAATGCACATCCAGTTAGTCATAACAATGATAATCCAGTACATCCCTCTTCTTCGTGTTGTGTTGTTGATTATAATGTGGCAAATAGTTGTCCACAATGTAATAGTATTTTTTCAGAAAACCAACCACCATACGTCGATGAAGAGTATACAGCCTATTCCTGCAATTAGTCTCACTGCAAACGATGGAACAGGCACATTGATTTTTAACAGAGGACTAGTCGACGGAAACATAGTTTCAGTGTTGAGGGACTCCGGATTAACCACTATCGGCATCCGTCAATCATTAGTACATCCTGTTATGCTAACTACTAATGAGTGTGTAAGGTGTATCACTTTTGGTGGGACCATTGAATACTATCCCACTGCTATAATAGACATAAATACCCCATTTTTTCAGGTAAAGTAAAAAGTGTGTCTCCTACAGAATCCATTGCTGATTTAACAGTCGGTCGCATCCACGGCAGCAAGGATTGCACACACTGAGGAAATTACAGAATGGGAAAAACAAACTTGTCTACAGCCAATGCAGGGACAACACGAGCTCAGGCTCTCATGAGTTGGAAAAAGAAGATAGTACAGTTACTGAGACAAATCTTTGTGATGACAACGATCCTCAGTCAGTTATAGACAGAGCGTCATTTGCTATTAAGCAAAGAGAAGATAATTCTCTACAGAAATTTTTTTGCCTTGGTCAATAAGTATGATAATGTTGTTTTTAATAATAAAAGTAAGCATTGGTTTTACCAATCAAGAACGGTATTCTACTTAGGAATTGTATGGACCATACTAAGGTAAAACAACAGGTCATAGTACCAGTATCATTCTAAAGGCCATATATACTACGACATCACATGACTCCCAATGCGCGGGTCATATGGGCTACACACGTCGCACTACGTTCTCGATTGCGCTCTAGCCAGGAATATCCGAGACGTATCATTGCATTTACGTTCCTCGAGTGTTGTGGTCTTTTCTGTCGTGGCCAGGACAGGGAACTGGATATCACGAGACGTATCTATTGGTATGTACGTCTATCGGGAGTAGGCTGTCCCACGCTGTAAAGAGGAGGGGGATGTATACAGGAAAAAAATCAAGTCTCGTGGAGCTAGTCTCGTGGTAGCGTTCATAATGCTCCCATCCAGGCTTGCGACAATATCGGTTCGTCCTTTCGATAAAATGGCAATTCAATACAATCGAGCAAAACATTATTGGCCCTCTTGTGCCTACTGCAACAGGTCACAGGTATATTTTAACCTGCGTCGACTTATGTACACGATGGCCAGAAGCCATACCTCTTAAGAACACAACTACATCAGACATAGCTGATGATCTCTCTCTACTCATATTTTCTAGACTTGGATTTCCAAGAAAAATTACTTTCAGATCATGGTCCTCAATTTGTTTCTGACACCTAGACATGACTGAAAACTAATGAAGACTCTTAACATAGGAAGAAGCCTTAGTAGTGTTTATCATCCAATGAGAAATGGGTCAGTTCCGCCTCAACCGCACACCATTAAACAATTATTACATAAGATTACTGTAAAGTATCCTCAAGACTGGGACAGAGTTCTCCCAACAATCCTATTCGCTTACCGAGAGGTACCGCATGAACAAACCGGTTTCTCTCCGTTTGAATTGGTGTTTGGTGCTCCACCAAGAGGTCCTATGGGACTTATAAAAGATCTTCTGCTCGACTCTGAGATGACTCAGGAAACCCAGTCATCTTATGAATATGTCATTAAACTACGTAAAAAATCATAGAGGCTTGCCAGATGGCAACAGCTTCTTCAGAGGCTGCAAAATACAAACCAAGACTATTCCAAAATAAAAATAGACGATTACGCCAGTTATTTCCTGGTGATGAAGCTTTCGTGCTACTCCCACAAAAGGATAATAAACTATTAATTGCATGAAACGGTCCATTTAAGGTTTTGGACAGAATTTCTGACGTCAGCTACATACTAGACATTAAGGGTCAGAAAAAAAATTTATCACATTAACATGCTAAAAGAGTTCTTTACTCGTCCTGGACATCTGCAGTCTATCTTTCATGACTTAGATGATAAATCAATTGGTTCTTGCCAATATTCTAGTCTTTCGGTAATTCAGGAGGAGGAATCATCCTTTCCTGAAATCCACATGTTGTTTCCTGCACTTACATTACAATCTACAGAGTCTTGGCGAGATGTGACTATTTCTTCTTCATTAACATCTCAAGAAAATCATCAAATCTTTAAACTCTTAGAGACTTATTCTGGTGTTTTTAACTGATATACCGGGGCGGATATCAGTTGTTTCTCACGACATTATACTTAAGGACAACACACCAATAAAACTTCGTCCTTATTCAGTTCCTATACATTATCAAGATAAGACATCACAGGAACTTAATCAAATGTTAGCTTTAGGGATCATAGAGAGTAGTAACTCTCCATTTTCTTCACCTTTAGTTATTGTCAGAAAGAAGGACAATAATATACGTTTATGTGTCGATTACAGAAAATTGAATGCTCAGACAGTAGCTGACAGTGAACCACATCCACTTATTGACGCTTTACTTACTCGTCTATCGACAGCAAAATTTTTCACGAAAATTGATTTAACTAAGGGATATTGGCAGATTCCCTTAACAGAACAAGCCAAGTATTTTACCGCGTTTTTGACTCTACAAGGTCTTTACCAGTGGAATGTCATGCCGTTTGGGCTCATGAATGCACCAGGAACGTTTATTCACATGATGCGAAACATTTTATCACGCAGACCAGACATTATCACATACATTGACGATATCTGTTTATTCAGTTCGTCATTTGAGGAACATTTTTCAGGACTTAGTTTCGTATTGGAGATCTTGAGATCTAATAAATTAACTGCTAGACCTACTAAGATTCAAATAGCTTTCCATGAAATAACACGTACAATGCACTAAATTATTTCTCAAATATCCGCAAGGAGTTATCGAGTTCGTTCATATTTCAATGGACTTTGGTTAGTGTCCATACGTTTATCACTCGCCTTGATACAGTCTACAATCAATATGCTCTCGAACTTAGGATTGAACTTATTGATACATACATTCTCTCAGTATCGTTTGAACTCATGATCATCTTTAGCTGAATGAACTTTTTCATCTAATGTATTAAACCATACATTGCGGACAGACAGGAACTAATAACAGATTATTCATCAGGATTTACACTATTGATTCCGATACTTTAATGTGATTAAATAAAGAGAAAAAAAAGTTTGAAAACAAACATTATCACATAAATAATTAATATAAGTACTATAGTTATGTAACTAATAACTATTATAGGTATTTTAATTACTCATGTTAACGTATTTGTTGTATAAAATGATATGTATTATTTCTTATTAGTGGATAGATTAATTTAATTTACATTAAATTAGATAATTATTTTACATGTAAGTTTCTGCACACATAGGTCTTAATTTAATCTATTAATTTTATTTCTTACTACTTACTTCTCATGTATTCTTAATCTTTTTCTTTTCTTTACCTTCTTTAACAATGATACAATACTTTAGTTTAGTTAATTAGATTTGATTTTATAACATCCTACACACATTACATTAATTACTTATTTAATTATATATTTAATTAGTTATATCTTAGGATTTTGATTAATACAACACATATTAATTTAGTTAAAACATAATTTTAGTTAAGTATATAATTATTCACTATCCTTTCTGACAGTTGACGTTTCTTTAGTTAACTTAATATATTTTTCATGTATTTTATGACATGTAGTATATTGACTACGACCTTCGACAATGTTTTGCTCAAAACATCGTGGGCCGTATGTCGCTAATTTTTAAAATAATTAAGCGAGTTATTAGATAAAAAAAATCCATAGAATATTTTTTTTTTACCCCCGTCGGTCAGGGGAATGTTACGACATGTTTTATGATGTTAGCCACTATTATTGTGAGCACTTTTAAAGTTACGCGTTAAGGGGTTGAGATGCTATAAATATATATTATGTTTCGCGCTTCACGGTATTTTATTGAACGCGAATTTGTATAGTTGTCTAGGATTATGATGACCGACCACCATGTGAAATGCAAAATTTAGAGCTGCATAAAGTACATTCCACATTTTCATCTACACCTTTAATGAAGGGAAATTCTCTTGTAATGTTATCATTTATACTGCACTTACGTTTCGGCATTATACGGATGAAAAACGATAAAAATACTGTATAATAATGCTAATACGCATTAAATCATTTGGTAGATGCTCACTGAACACTGTTTTGGTCGACTTTCGAATTTTTTGTTCGAGATTCAATTCGAGGGTCCACTGTAACCGGAAACTGATAAAGTAACACTACTAAAACACGGAATAAAATCCATTACCCAAAGATTTTTTTTTTCAGGAAGGACCCTTAAAAAGCGGAACATTTAGAATAAATTCGGGATACCGGTACATTTTATTAAAAAACGGGACTGTCCCGGGAAAAACGGGACGAATGGGAACCCTAGGTTAGGGTTAAGGTTAACCCCAACCTTAATCCTAACTGTAAATGCTACGAAACAACTTATAACTAAACATATTCTGTGCGGAGCAAAAAAGCACGAGTAATAGGAAATTGCCATCCTTTGAGGGATTGAACGGGATATTATTCATCATCTAATTAAAAAAAAAAAAAAACACGCCTGAACAGCATACTGTATTTTCTTTTTGTATAACTAAAAAAATGTTTGACTATACTGTGTAGCTCATTTATTTAAAATTTTCAGTCAAACTCGGAACGTAAAAGTATAGTTATGAGGCTCGCGTAGCATGGTCATTACTGGGTCCTTGCTTTAGAAAAGGTTGGGACCCTTTGTTTGAAGCTATTTCTGGTGAAATCTAGGTCGTGTAACAACAGGGGCAGATCAGCCAATTCAAAACAAGCATGACGTAAGTAATCGAGCGGTTCGGCCAATCGGAACCTGTGGTGCTAAATGGAGACTGAGCGACCAGAAAAGCGTGCCTGACGACCATTGTTGTTGCAACCACCTGGGATCCAAGCACACACCACGAACAGCATGAAATGTGGATATTCGGAAGTTTGCTTATTTACATACCGTAAAGTATACTCCAGTGTTTCGAAATACATATATAGATTCATACCAACCGATAAAGTATGTGTGTTCCCTGCTGTAACTTCTGCATAAACATGTTTATTCTGGTGCCAGTATTGAATATATTAATTCCTGTTGCGGTAGATTGCGAGTTAAGACATTAGCGGCAGTTGTAGAGAGAAGTGCGTGTTAGATCACGCCACATATAAAAAGTGTGTTTACTCATCCAAGCGCCGCTCTATAATGCGGGTTTGTTTGTGCTTTTATGCAGCATGGTTTGATAATATAAGCGATTTTATTTTAAATTCCTTAATCATGGAATTGTATAACTGTTACATTTTTTCTCCGAAAATGTAACATTGTTTAGGCGTTTAAGCACGTTATAAACAGCACGTGAAACTGTGAAGTTAACAGATTTATGTTTACATGTTCGTGCCTGTCACGAGTGACCTATGTAATACTTATATAAGCAGACTTCTTTCCGCTTGGTAAATTTTTTTTTTTAAGTAATTAAAGGCTACGGTTGCTGACAATTTAAATTTTTATGATATATTTAACAGAATATGTTTCATGTTTCATTAAATTTTTGCAGAGTTATTTGAGAGTGATAAATAATGTCAATAATGACTTAATTGCCAGCGCTATCAGTGGTCTTTTTTAAATTTTATTTCAGTAAAGATGAATTTAGTTATAACAAGTTTTTTTTATTTGAACTTCAGTTTATCGCAGTTTATGTTTACCTCTAGTTGATTTTACAAATTTCAGAAAGCCACAGAAGGAAAAAATAATGCCCTTATGATGAAATAAACCTCAGCTGATGGGACAAAAGAACCTCCAAGATGAATGCAACATTTCCCTACACATTCCAGCCACAACCACCACCCCACCCAAAAACAACAGGGGGAAAGCGAGGACCAGCAGCACTACTTCCAGCTACATCCTCAGATGATGAAGATGCTGGATCAGTCTCAGACCACATCCCACCCATGCCTGTTCAACTTACCACCCTTGACATCTCATCTACAAGGACCAAGACTAAATTGAGCAATGTTTCCATGTCAAATATTTCAAGTCCGCATAATTACTTTGGTGCTAAAAAACCAGGGCTGGCCACATTACATAGTTTACATGTACTTAACAACAACAACAACTCTACTGCTTTGAACTTGAACAATGTGACCGCTTCAGCAAGCACCAACAAATCTTTAGTGACCACCACTGCATCAGTTCCTAACAGCAACAGCACTTTAAACCTCAGTAACATCAATGAAAATGTTATTTATTTAGTAGCCTTCAATAACAGCACAGCACAAATTTTGACAAAGAGCAATTACATAAACTCGACAGCTCCAACTTCATCATCAGCTCAATATTCTACATCACATTCAGCAAACGGACAACCAGACATCAACAGCATAACAAATGTGGGCAACCAGTCTGCCAGTTCCAATTCTATGTCATCTGACACTACCAATGACAATGATAGCAATGTGTCTACTGCCACCAGTGTGTCCACTGCCGCCAGTGTGTCCACTGCCATCACTGTGTCTACTGCTACCTCTGTGTCCAGCCCTATGACTAAAGACATTCCAGCAGAAAGTCCAACAAGTCCTGCTGACCATTCGTTTGGTTCATTGTCTAACTTTGCATATGAACATGATCATGATTATGAAAGTGTGGGCTCACCTTGCAGCAGTACAGCAAGTGGTCCTATCTATATCAGACCTGCAGGATTTACTCACCATGCTCAGGAGATTGAAGTCCCGCATGTCAAAAATACACTGAAGAAGAAGAAATACCCTCCCTCCCTTGTGACAGTCAGAGAAGGATATAAGAAGAGGGAAGCCACTCCACCAAAACTCAAACCCAAAAGAGGTATCTATGCTCTATTTACACTTGTAATGATTATCTGTGGAGTTACAGCTACTACTTTACATCCGTCATATATCTCCGTTTTTCTTTCTATCTCTATTCTTTTGGTCTTTCTTAACCCTCTTCATTTTCATACTACACAATTTAATTGCTCAGACCTAAAGGTCTTTTGTATTTGGACATGTGACTTAATATAACCAACTAGGTTGAATGGGCCACACATGGCCAAATATTATTTTTTTTTAATTTTCATTTTTATGTATTTCACTTTTATTGCTGTTTATTTATATTTTTCTTCTTGTATGTGTTGCTGTCTCCTCAAACATCCTTTTTGTCATTGTTATTTATTCTCTCACCAGTCCCTTTATGTCAGTTTGTTTTACCCCTGCCTCCATGAACTCTTCTTCCTTTCATTATTTTTCAGTTTTTCTCCTCACTATGTCTGTCCCATCCCATCCTTTCAAAAAGCTAATTTTCCTTACAGAATGTAGTACTGTACTGGATTAATAAAAGTTGGAAATCTGAAGATTTTATTCACAGGCTAATTCAGTGTTTCACTATTTGAAGATTTTATTGGTAAGCCTCATCAATAATTACAGATTTTACTATAAGGCCTCATCAATATTTAAAGATTTTACTATTGGGCTTCATCAATATTTGAAGATTTTACCATTAGGCCTCATCAATATTTGAAGATTTTACTATTATACCTCATCAATATTTGAAGATTTTACTGGTAAGCCTCATCAATATTTAAAGATTTTACTATTAGGCCTCATCAATATTTTAAGACTTTCTGATCTAAGAATGTATATGTGAAGATGTAATAGGTATCGTTATTCATCCTTGAAGATTTGTTTTTGTTGTTTAGATTAAGCTTATTCACAACTGTTATAACAGAAATTATAAGTGATTTGCTTAACATTTAACAATTTACTGTGGGACACAGTGAATATTTGAGCAATTTTTTGGTAGATGAAATCAACATGTGAAGATTTGTGTGGGTAACAATTTTTTTAATATATTAGCTCAAAATTAAGCATGAATTGCTCATTGGTAGGCTTGTTCAACATTTAGTGATTCATTGGTAGGTCCATTCAAGTCATTCATCGGTAGGCTAGTTCAGAATGTAGTGTTTCATCAAGTATGCTAGTTCACATGGTTCATTGGTAGGCTAACTCAAATGATTAATTAGTAGGCTAGTTCAAATGATTCATTCGTAGACTAGTTGAAATGGGTCATTATTAGGCTCGTTTAAATTGTTGGGCTACTTCAAATGGTTCATTAGTAGGCAGATTCAAATGGTTCATTGGTAGGTTAGTTCAAAAGCTTCATTGTTACCCTAGTTTGATTGGTTCATTGTTAGGCTAGTTGAAAGGGATTTTTATTAGGTTAGTTCTCCATCTTCGTACACTCTCAGACGTCTACTTAAATATTTTCAAAGAAAGCAGTGGTCAGCTTGAGGTTAGTTCAAATAGTTCATCATTAGTCTCATTTAAATGCATCATTGGTAAGGCTGGTTCAAATGGCTCATTGTTAGGCTAGTTCAAATGACTCAGTGGTAGGCTGTTTCAGTTGGTTCAGTGGTAGCTTACTTCAAGTGGCTAATTATTAGGCTAGTTCAAATGATTCATTTTTAGGCTAGTTCAGATGGTTCATTATTAGGCTGGTTCAAATGGTTCATTATTAGGCTAGTTGAAATGATTCATTATTTGGCTAGTTCAAATGATTCATTATTAGGCTAGTTCAAATGGTTCATTAATATGCAAGTTCAAATGGTTCATTATTAGGCTGGTTCAAATGATTCATTATTAGGCTAGTTCAAATGGTTTATTATTAGGCAAGTACAAATGGTTCATTATTAGGCTGGTTCAAATGGTTCATTGTTAGACTAGTTCAAATGATTCAGTGGTAGGCTATTTCACTTGGTTCATTGGAAGCATACTGCAGATGGCTGACTGGTTGGATTTTACATCTGGCTTACTGACAGGTTAGTTCATGGTTGCTTAACTTTTTCTTGTGCCATAGACTCCATTGATGGACCCCTTCTTGGAAAAAAATATACATAATCAATCATAACCCTTTAGCTCCCCAAGGAGCATAGGCCTTCAACAAACACATGCCAAGTCTTCCTGTCCTGTGCCATCCTCTCAAGTTCTTTCCATGTTTTCCTCATCATTTTCACCTGTTTCCAGTTCTCTTCTCCATGTGTTTTTTGGTCTATCTCTGCCTCTCTTTCCCTGTGGATTCCAGAACAAGGACTGCCTTGTAATGCTATCAACAGGTTTCCTCAATGTGTGTCCTATTTGAAGATTTTATTGGTAAGCCTCATCAATAATTAAAGATTTTACTATTAGGTCTCATCAATATTTAAAGATCGCCAGCGTCTTCTTCTCAACTCTTGTTCCACTGGCACTTGTCTGGTTCTTGTCATCAATTCCACATTTGTGACTTTGTCATACCATTTCAGTCCTTCTATTCTACGTAAGCACCCGTTTATAAAAGTCTGTAGCTTTTTGGTTGTTGTTTTTGTTGTTCTCCATGTCTCAGAGCCATACAATAGGTCTGACTTCACATTTGAGTTGAAGGTTCTTATTTTCGTGTTGGACTTGATTTCTCTTGTTCTCCATATGTTTCCCAATACAATGAAAGCGCCTCTTGCTTTTTGTATTCTTATTTTGATATCACTGTCTGTCCCTCCAACGTTGTCTATATTACTTCCAAGATATGTGTACTATTCTACATCTTGTTGTGGTATTTCTTCAAGTTCAACCTTGTTATCATTTCTTGCATTTATTCTCATAATCTTTGTCTTTTCCCTGTGTATTTTCAGGCCCACTTGTTGTGACCTCTCATCGAGAATTTTCATTTTCTCTTGCATCTGATTATGGTTATGGGACAGAAGAGCCAAGTCATCTGCAAAATCCAGATCATCAAGCTGTTTAGTCAGATTCCACTGGATTCCATTTCTGTTGTGTGATGTCGATGTTTTCATAACCCAATCTATTGTTAGTAAGAAAAGAAATGGAGACAAGAGGCATCCCTGTCTCACTCCCGTTCTAATCCTAAACGGTTCTGTAAGTTGTCCTTCATGAAGAACTCTGCATGTCATGTCTTCATAGGTCTTCTTTATTAAGTTAATGATCTTCATGGGAACTCCATAATGCCTCATCAATTTCCAAAGCGATTCTCTGTCTACACTGTCAAATGCCTTTGCATAGTCCACGAATCCGATGTATAGCGGGGAATTCAATTCCAGACTTTGTTCAACTATTATTCTCAGTGTGGCTATCTGGTCTGTACAGGATCTATTTTGTTGAAAACCTGCTTGTTCATCTCTCAGTTGCTTGTCTATGGACTCTTTTAATCTCTCCAGGATGATTCTGTTTAATACTTTTCCTGGCACTGATAGTAACATTATTCCTCTATAATTTGTGCACTCTTGTAAATTTCCCTTCTTAGGCAACTTGACCAGATAACCTTCCTTCCATTCTGCTGGTATTTCCTCTCTCTCTCAGACTTTGCCAAGTAGTTTGTATAATATCTCTCTGTAGAGGTATCAATATCTGTTTTGATGGCCTCTGCTGGAATGCAATCTGGACCAGCTGCTTTTCCATCTTTCAGAAGCTTTATGGCTTTCTTTATTTCTTCTCTACTTGGTCGTTCACAGCTGATTTGTAGCTTCTCTTCTGCTGGCTGGATGTCTGGGGGATTAGTTGGAGATGGTCTATTGAGAAGTTCCTCAAAATGTTCTGTCCATCTCTTTATTTGTTCTTGTATATTACTAAGCAATTTTCCATTCTTATCTTTTATGAGACCATGTGCTTGCTTATATTTCCCTGTTAGCTTCTTTGTGTTGTTGTACAGGTCCTTCCTATTTCCTTTGGCTGCAGCTTCCTCTGCTTCCCTTGCCAAATCATCAATATATTTCATTTTGTCTCTTTTGATGTTTCTTCTTACTTCTTTGTTTGCTTCTATGTACACTTCCTGAGCCTTGGCTTTGGAGCTTCTGGTTTTGCTTCTGTTTAAATCTGCTTTCTTGTTTTTCCTGTCTTCTATCTTACTAATGGTTTCTGTTGTTATCCATGCTTTGTGCTGATGTTCTCTTTTTCTCAGTACTTCTTCACATGTCTCATTCCATATATTTTTTACTTGTTGCCAGTGGTCTTCCGTATCTGTTTCATCTTCCAGCTGTTGGAGTATTTGGTATTTGTTGGATACTGTGATTGAAAACGTTTCTCTTATTTCCTGATTTCTTAGATATCCCACATTATACTGTTGTCAATAGCTATATGCTGTTGTAAATTTCTTGAGTTTTAATTTTGTTTTAGCCAAACAGTAGATGGTGGTCTGATACAACATCTGCTCCTCTACATACTTTCACATCATGCAATGATGACCTAAACTTCTTACTTATGCATATGTGATCAATCTGATTCTCAGTTCTGTGGTCTGGTGATATCCATGTTGCTTTATGTATTCCCTTATGTGGAAATATGCTTCCTCCTATAGCTAGTTGATTTGAAGCACAGAAGTTTGCTAATAGTTCCCCATTCTCTTTCATCATACCTAATCCATGCTTTCCCATGATTTCTTCAAAGCCAGTGTTGTCTGTTCCTATTTTCGCATTTAGGTCCCCCATCAAAATTGTGATGTCCTTTCTTTTCTTATTGTCCAAGACATTTTGTAGTCTGGTGTAAAAGTTTTCTTTCACAGATTCTTCTTTATCCATACATGCCACACTTAAAGGTTTACCCATAATCTGTACGGGGTGTTTGCGTTTTCAGATGTGTACGGGCCGTACACGGGTCTGTACGGGTTTTTTCGCCTAATTATTAACCCTTTCAGCACCATTATGACGTACGCCATACGGCATAAATCTTGACAATTTTTGTCGCTGTGCCGTACCGAGTACGTCACGGAAGTAGTGCGATACCTCGTTCCCATACACCTATAAAACGTACGTCCTATTTTAAAAGCACCAGAACTCTTCTGTTTACAATCGTATCGGCAATTGCTGGGCATAATCGGATTCAGCATTGAAAAATCTGGCCACTAAGCTTGAAACGAACAAAATATTTTACTGCTAGCGAATACGGTAGAACTGATAATAGTGATTTTACAAAAGCGAAAGTTACAAAACATGGACGCTGCCATACCGCCGAATCATAAACATTTTGTGGAAAAAGAGCACGAAAATTCTTGTTTGAGTTGAATTTATTCAACTTGAATGATTCTGACAACTCTTTTTACTGAGATTCTGGTAATCTTTACCTTTATTGCCGTCGAGTATGTTTAATATTTGTATTTTCGTACCATTTAGAGTTAAAGTTGAGGTTAGGTTTACGGTAGAAAGTGCGTAAGAAATGTAAATTTGAATAATAATACAAAACAAATTATGGTAGGCCTAATATCGGAATGACGGTCGCCGAATGCTCTGCATGTATTTTCGTACCATTTAGAGTTAGGATTAGGGTTACAGTTGGGGTTAGGGTTAACCCGAAATCTAAATGGTACGAAAATACATGCGGAGCATTCGGCGACCGTCATTCCGATATGACCAAATTATGAAACTGAAAAAAACCCCACAAAAGCAAGGCAAATTTGCATCTTAACCAGGTCAGAGAACAGTTTATTTGGAGTTACTTCTCTTCTTAGTTTTAATTTCGTTTCTTTAAAAAACAATGTGATTTTGCCTTGGGTGATCATCATTACGGTCATCCAATGATTTATTTTTATTAAATAATTAATTACTATCAATGTTTGATTGACACTAAAATTCGTATGGGTATAACGGCTATTCCAATTTTTGAAGTTCGGTAGAGAATATTGCGCCAGTTTATATTTTCATTGCTAGCTTTAAAATATATATATATATATATATATATATATATATATATATATTATATATATAATATATATATATATATATGATATATATATATATATATATATATATAATATATCGCCCATAACGCTTATTACTGGTCTCTTTAGATCTATACTTTTATAAGGCACTATAGAACACACACCAAACTGTTCTTCATTTCCACCATAAATTGTATTAATTTTTTTTGCAGAAATAGACTAAATGATGATACAGTCACAGCTTTTCTACAATACCGGTACAAAATAAATTCTAACTCTTGTTGTTTAGGTTTTAAAGCAAGTGAAGACATGCTTAAAAAGGCAAAGGGCGCATGTCACTATGATGGTGCAGAACCATCTAATTGAATATATTTGTACATTAATTAACTCTATTGTTACGTTTTTCAGTCTGTACAGGTTTTGCGGGTCTCTGTACAGGGTTTTTGGATTTGTTGTACAGGTTTTTCATGTCTGAGGTGTGGCATGTATGTTTATCGTTTGTTGGTGCATAACACTGGATGATGTTTATATTTACTTTCTTTTTGGCTGATTTAAACCTTGCTGTTATAATTCGGGGTCCCATTGCTTCCCATTCTATAAGTGCCTTCTGTGCTTCCTTGGACAGCATTAGAGCCACCCCTTCACTGTGGTGGGCTCTTTCCTCCTCATGTCCTGAGGACAACACCATTTCTCCTGCACAGGAGAATACATAATAACATAATTAAAAATTGTACATTTTTGGTTATGTACCAGGACCCCTGGAACCAGGGCTGGATTACGGCCAACTGATGCCCTAAGCACAGCCCCCCAAAGGTGTCCCCTCCCCCCCCCCTCCCTCGCGCTTCCATTGCTTAACTGACAAGACATTAAGACAATAAATGCTGAAGACACTGAAAATTCAATTTTCTTCCTACCCAGACTCCACTGAAATTCATGCAGATCTTCTCGTTCGCTGTTGTTTAGTAATGTCTACACAAGAAGTCCGGTTCTCTGGATGTATGTTGCTGTTCATGCAGATAAACGTTGGTAAGACAGGCAAACATACTGAACTCTAGGTCTATGTCTGACACTATCAGGCACTCACCATATCAAAGAAAACGTTGTTTTTTTTAAACAATTCGGATTAAAGTCGAACACAGCAGATATTGAAAATTACAAAAAAATTCGACTAAAGACGACTGGACAGTGAAAGATATGAGAGTTAAGGGAATGATAGCTAGAGGGAAAATTATGTGGTGCCCCCTTCCCTTGGTGCCCTACGCACGTGCTTATTTTGCTTAATGGTTAATCCAGCCCTGCCTGGAACCATTCATGGACCCCCAAGAAGTTCATGGACCACATGTTAAGACACCCTGGGCTAATTCAACTTTTATAGCGCACCTGTAGACAAGGTCATTACAGGAACACCTGTACAGATTCAAATTTGATAATGTTATTGAAGAAATATTTAACTTACAAAGATGCATTGGTATGTTTGTTCAGTGTTTGATTAGTTAGTTGGTAGGTTAGTGCTAGTTGAACATTTAATGAAATACTTGTAAGCTTAAGCAAAATTGTTATCTGACATGCTATTACATGAAATTTTTCAAATTGTTTTTTATTGGGGGGTAAACAAAAATAGGTCATGTATTACATCTTACTAGGACAAATGAAATCGCATATGTTAAGTCACATGGCCTTCATCAAAGACAAACTAACTAAAACAGAAAAGAACGCGAAAACAAAGTGAAAAGTAAAAATGATGCCAGCATATTTATTTTTCATGTTTTTCACTTACTCCCAGGTAGAGAGCCTATACCTAGTTCCAGATAGAGGGCCTACGCATAGTCAAAGATAGGGAGCCTCTACCTATTCCCAGATAGGGAGCCTATACCTAGTTCCAGATAGATGGCGTACATTTAGTCCCAGATAGGGGGCTTATACCTAGTTCCAGATAGAAGGGTTACGCATAGTCCCTGATAGGAAGCCTATACCTAGTTCCAGATAGAAGGGTTACGCATAGTCACTGATAGGAAGCCTATACTTACTTCCAGATAGAAGGGTTACGCATAGTCCCTGATAGGAAGCCTATACCTAGTTCCAGATAGAAGGGTTACGCATAGTCCCTGATAGGAAGCCTATACCTAGTTCCAGATAGAAGGGTTACGCATAGTCCCTGATAGGAAGCCTATACCTAGTTCCAGATAGGGAGCCTCCACCTAGTCAGAGATAGGGAGCTTATACATAGTTCCAGTTAGCGGGCGTACATCTAATCCCAGATATTGTGCCTATACCTAGTCCCAGATATTGTGCCTATACCTAGTCCCATATAGGGGGCCTCCACATAGTCCCAGATATTGTGCCTATACCTAGTCCCACATATTGTGCCTATACCTAGTCCCATATAGGGGGCCTCCACCTAGTCCCAGATAAGGCGCCTATACATTGTTCCAGATATGGGTCATATACCTTCCTCTTCTTCTTCTTCTTCTACTACTTCTTCTGGGTTCAGTTTATAGTCGTGCTAAATCTACAGGTCTGTCGTCAGGACCAAGTCCGCATTCTTTGTCCAGGTCAGCGTGGCAGCCTGTTAGCTTCTTTTTGAGCTCAGCACCCACTGGCCTTCATATCACCCGTCGTGGGTCATCATGGGGTTGGGCAGTTTTGGAGAACGTGTTCATGAATCTGGATTTCGGTTCCACGTGGACATTCATTCATATGGTATATCCTGAGGAGACGATAGAGGTGGCCTAGTAATCTGCAAATGCCAGTTCTCATGCGAAAAATGATGGTCTGCTGGTGTCTATTAAGCTGGTGTCTCTATACCTAATCCCAGTAGGAGACATCCACCTAATTCCAGATAAGGTGTCTGCGCCTTGTTCCAGATAGAGGGCTCTATCATCATTCATTACTTACTATAGTAACCATAGTAAATGTATGTGGAAAAAAATAAGTTTATTAAAAAAAATCAGAACTCGATATTGAACCAATATAAAGAATATTGATGTAATCATATTTAAAGTTTTAATGGGTCGATGTGATGACAATAGCCAGAGTAATATCAAGCGTGAAAGACGTATATGCAACACAAAACCGCGCAATCATTGCATTCAGTTTGTCACTTTACCTGTAAAGTAGCACATAGAATATGCAAAGATATTTTTATACAATATGAATTCTGTGAAGCTGAGAAAAACTCAGGCAGTCAGAAAATAAAATATGTGGATAGCTACAAACGGGCGGCAAGAAGGTAAAATACAAGAGAGAGAGAGAGAGAGAGAGAGAGAGAGAGAGAGAGAGAGAGAGAGAGAGAGAGAGAGAGAGAGCTTACATTGAGAAAATGACGCATCTTTTTTCTTTGTATCATTGAAACATATTCTTGTTCAGAATTGTTACATACAGATGGAAAAACCAATCACACTAATTCCGCCTTCCTTGATTTGATGGTCGCTAAGCGTAGTAAGAAATTGGAGGTCCATTACAGCCGACGTTAACTGTAGAGTATCAAACCAGTACAAAATTCAAATCCAAAACCACTATAAAGTTGACTTACTGTACGACTGTTGGGATTCTTTCATTTTTCACATTTCTTGAATTTGTTAATTTTTAACAAACTCATAGCTCTTCCTTGACAAGTAGGAGGCGATTTCTTTAAATGTTTGTCGAAGAATAGCGGTTATTGCCGATAACTCCAAAAAGATTTTTGCGGTGTTTTCATAACTATCTGGAATTCTCTTTCCCCCCCCCCCCCCCCCCCCCCCCCCCCCCCACTTTAAAAAAAGTTCTAAGACATCTTGCGGAACCCCTGACGACGTTCTGTTGAATTCTAGATTCGCAAAACACTTATTGGGAAACATGACTGGGGCATTATTTGCTGGAACCTAGCGAACGCACTGTACAAGCATACCTACAGTGGTGAGGGAGAGAGTTTATTAAAGAAGGGGGGGGGGGGGGGGGCGAACGTTTAAGAAATGTATCATCGCCTACGCTCGTTGTCGCGGTATTTGTAGATCTTGGTAGAGGCACATTAGTACTGTTTGTACTTGGATATTAGAGAAAGATAAATTACTTCCTTTCTATTCATCGGCATTTTAAAGTTCGCCTTCCCCCCAACTCTTCCCGCCCCTCAAACAGTTGTGTCCTTTTTAAACTTCTCGCTGAGTCAGTCATCAGTCAATTTATTTGTCTGGCAGACTAGAAGACAAACCGGTTGGAACATAAACATATCGGATCGAAAGGCCTGATAGCCTAGGTCTCATCGTAATTGCGACCGTATATAATCGATGGGCCTCGGTTGAACTGAACACATCACAACTAACCGTGGCAAAGTTCACATGGCATTCATTCATTCTTTTTTTTTTTTCTTTTTTCTTCATGTTTTCGAGATTCGTTCTTTTATCATTTTCCTATTAGTTGTGTTCACAGGGAAAGGCAGAGAAAGATACCAAGACAATAATGAACATACACAAAAAGAAGGGGGGGGGGGGGGGGGGGATTAACCACACATTTATATCGGCTATATTGGAAGTAGGTTAAGGTAATAATTGCTTCTTTTTCGTTAAGCTTTTCGCTCGTTTAGGTTGTTTGTTTCTTTTAATTTGATGATGAAAAATGTCCCGTTCAACCCCTCAAGGGTTATAGTTAGGATATATAGTGTTTTCCAAGTCCAAATAATATGTACAATTGCCAGTTTAGGTAGGATGACCAGAAGTACCGATTTTCATTGTCGTGTAGTGTTGTTTCTACGAATGTTAAACGGAACCGTGTATTCTTTCGTTGTTTTTTTTTTATTTTTTTTATTATAGGCCCTATTATGTTTTCATTTTGACATAAATTTTGAGTATTGTTGACTCGGCTGCATACAGTGGAGTAACAACGTATTTTGTCGCCCGGGGCAAGGGGCGTATGATGCCGCCTGTACACATGATAGACTTTACTCTTTTTTCATATCTAAAGTACATTTGTTTCAGATAAGAATCCCAGTTCTTTAATCATTTTAAAAGTGAAGACTTCTTATTAACTTAATTGTAAGCAATTTACGAAGACTAATTGTTACATACAGATGGAAGAACCAATCACACTAATTCCGCCTTCCTTGATTTGATGGTCGCTAAGCGTAGTAAGAAATTGGAGGTCCATTACAGCCGACCTTAACTGTAGAGAGGGTAGTTGATGTTGATGATGATGAGGTGCAATAATAACTTGATTGAAATATACGAACGAAGAAGTATCTTGCTGGATTGCTAGGACATCGCAGAATTCACACAGATTTAATATCATTATCTTAGTGAACGAAAACCCAATGATCCTACAGATACAGACAGGGTCACGGGAATTTGAAAATCGGTGGCCAGTGTTTTATTTGCATCCAAACCCATTCAGGAATTGTATGTAAGAAACCCCGGGAAGAAAGGTCCAGATTTCCTCAAATTCCTTTCAGAGACCAGTATTATATTTGTAGTCTTCAAACAGTTCAGTTCCGTCTCAATCATTTGGGTAAACAAGTGCTAGATCAGCACACTTCTTACGAAGTTCAGTAAGCATCTCGTCATTGTTCAAGTTCGACTGATCAATACACAATTCAGACGTGCAGAAAAAACTGAACCGACTGTTTAATTTTCTTATTTGAGACAAGCATTATGAAATCTCAACACCAGTGCTGTCCAGAGCCGTCCGAAGGCATCGACGCAATTGATATTTAGCGCTCATTCACGCTTTAGATATATTTACACCAATCATAGTACGTAATTATTTTCTCCTCTGGACGGAATTATTTTTAGACCCCATAATAGCCCCTTCAATCATAACTGACTATGGGAATGCGCCCCTGAGGTGACAGCCCTCAGCTGCTTATTTTCCTGGTGCTCCTTTCGACGTTTTCTCCTCACCTCTGCTTCTTGTGTGAGCCTCTCTTCGCCCAATCTGAGGTGGCGCCGTAAATAGCATCGCCACTTAGTGCGATCGGCAGCTTTATCCTCCCATGTTGCTGGATCCATGTCCAGTGCCCTCATATCTCTCTTGCACACATCTTTGAACCTCAACTGTGGTCGCCCAACTGTTCTCTTGCCCTCTGCTAATTGTCCGTAGAAGATATCTTTTGGGATGCGACCATCATCCATGCGGCGAACATGGCCAAGCCAGCGAAGTCTGCGCTGTCTAAGAAGCGTATACATACTTTGAAGGCCAGCACGTGACAACACCTCGACATTTGTCACTTTATCTTTCCACGAGATGCCGAGGATGCGGCGTAGACACCGCAAATGGAAGGTATTGAGCCTTCTTTCTTGCTTAGCATAGGTCGTCCAGGTCTCGCTGCCATATAGGAGTGTGCTGGTGACGTAGGCATTATATACCGCAGCTTTGGTCTTCATTGTGAGTTTAGAGTTTCCCCAAACACGCGATGTGAGGCGGGCAAAGGTAGCTGCAGCTTTGCCAATGCGGCTGTCGATTTCTGTATCCAGTGAGAGTTTGTCATTGATGCTAGACCCTAGGTATGTGAAGTGGTGCACCACTGCCAATTCATAGTTATCGATAGTGATAACTGGTGCAGCACCCACATCCTGACTCAGCACATTCGTTTTCTTTAGACTTATTGTGAGGCCAAAGTCCTCGCATGCTTTAGTGAAGCGATTCATCAAGCTCTGAAGCTCCTGTTGGCTTTAAGTGATGACTGCAGCATCATCAGCGAACAACAAGTCTCTTATAGTGACCCTTCTGATTTTTGTTTTTGCCTTCAGCCTTGAAAGATTAAACAGACGGCCATCTGACCTAGTGTGAAGGCATATTCCTTCAGTTGCATCTCTGAATGCATGTTTCAAGAGTAAGGCAAAGAAGATTCCGAAGAGGGTCGGAGCCAGAACACAGCCTTGTTTAACGCCACTTCGTATATCAAAGGGCTGTGACGTGCTTCCAGCATATTGGACTGTTCCCTTCATGCCGTCATGGAATGACTTTATCATTTCCAGCATTTTAGAAGGGCAGCCTATTTTCAGGAGGATTTTAAAGAGTCCATCCCTACTAACCAGGTCGAATGCTTTTGTGAGGTCTATAAAGGCGATATATCATGGTCTTTTCTGCTCTCTTGATTTTTCCTGAAGCTGGCGGAGAGAGAAGATCATGTCTGTTGTTGATCTGCCAGCTCGGAATCCACACTGTGACTCTGGATATATGCGCTCAGCTAACTTGTGTAGTCGCATGTGGTGAAGTGGGATGTTATAAATATTTATAGGGGACTTAGTGTACTGACTGAGATCAGCTGTGAAGGTATCTATATCTATTAAGAGTAGTGTATTATAGATAACCTTACTTGCTACCACATATCTATATATCTCAGTCAGAATTATTCTGGAATAGTGTGATGACTACGTTATGTGTCTAGGGTATGTGTATGATGAAGTGTAAGTCACAACAACAGACAGATAAACAATTTAATTTAATCCACTACTCTTGACAACACTGTGACACTCACATACATATAACACTCTATGAGAATATCTTAAGGAGTCACTGATAACTTTTCAAATAACAATATGTATTCATGGTTATCATAAAGGTATATGTGTCCTGATTCAAATACAAAGGAACCAGGAATCACAATCAATTTTAATTACAAGTATATGTACAGACTTTATCAATATGAATATTGTAGTGACATATATTATTAAAAATATCCTATGTGTGTCAGTTGTGTAGTAGTAATATGAGGTAATACTGGTTTTGTTTTGTTCAAGCTCTGTTGGTATTTGTCATCATGACTTCAATAGTTTGTCTTTTGGGACTAGTATGGGAGATGTTCTCAGTTCCTGATATTAAGACAATTAAATTCCCCTCTGAATGTTATTTTTACAAAGTCATTTCAAGATGAGGGGACATAATGTTGAGCTCAGCTGGCCAAATCAGCTTATCTGGCGTGATGGCGGCAGGAAAGGACTCCTCTGCTCGAATTCTCCTCTGGGCTCTGGAGACACCTCACTGATAGCTAAATGGACCAAGGAGTATGCTGTCCGACTCTGGATTCAGCAAAGCTCTGACGAGGTGCTGCTCAGTACCATCAAGACCACGGTCCCTGAAAACAAGAAGGATGTACCTTCTACTTCATAACTAATTGCTACTCTAGTTCTACACTGAGCACAATACAACACAAACATTGAGTTCAGAGCGTTAGGCCAACTGTCAGCTTCATCTGAAATACTTTATACCAGTATTTACCTCCTTAATGGTTACCACGCCTCTGCACTTCCAGCATTATTTCTGTCTAATCAATCATCCAGGTGTCAGTGTACTATTTGGCCATTCCATGCCGTTTTACTTCCCTCCGACACCCTCTGTTCAGGCTGGAGCATTATA
The DNA here is from genome assembly GCA_024509875.1 of Oreohelix idahoensis. NCBI lineage: Eukaryota > Metazoa > Mollusca > Gastropoda > Stylommatophora > Oreohelicidae > Oreohelix > Oreohelix idahoensis. The sequence continues at coordinate 468,494 of JAMPIV010011482.1, read as the reverse complement.
GGCTTTATCTCCTGTTTGCCACTGAACTACACATATATATACAGGCATAAATTAACAATTTACATTCAATTTTCATTAAAAGATACTGAATGGTTCAAGCTTACCACAATTTCATGGAAATAAACACAGATACGTTGATTAGCAATGAATTCTGGCACAATTACTGGCACAAATTCCCATCTGCTTATGTTCCAGGCTTTTATTTAGCAAAATATGAGCTGGCTTCAACGCACTGTTGCTTTATCAAGCTTATTTAAACAAGTGGTCTCGAACTAACGCTCCTAAGTGAGTATATCAGCGAGTCTAGCCAATGAGGCCACGTTTCGACAAGTGTTTGAAAAAATGTTACCTTTCCACGTCTCCCCTAACAACGAAAGATAGTATTTATAGCCCGACCAATCGTGGTTAGTCTTTCATTTGTTGCGCTCCAATCAATTTGGAGTTTACATGGTAGGCTATTTCTGTAACGTAAGTTTTTTTCAAACACGTTATAAAAAAATTTTATGAGCAGAAATGATTTTATGCTGTCAGGCATCCCCAATATCTTATTTTGGTTATAATTTATTAATTCCTGGACTATTCGCGTCACGTTTTACATATTCTTTGTCAGCAAGCCCTAAGGAACCCAAATATCCAAATTTAAAAGAGCTACGTGGCTGCGTTCAAAATATGCAATTTTCTACCTCCTGTTTCGAAGATGTGCTGTCTGGGTACTGTTATGTTTTCAAACGTAAACCCATCTATTGTTATCTTTCCTAATAAGCGTTTTTTATGATTTATAAACCTAACTCTGGGAAGGGTAGTGTATTTTATCACTGTCCGTCTGAAAAAAAGTTAGTGCATGTAGACTTACACGCGTGATGGCAGCATTTGTGTATCGCGCGACGCGTGTTGCATGCGTTCCTGATTTTCTGCCCTCCCTCTCTCTTTATCCTTTAGTCCATCTGTTCGTTCGTTTTGGTAACGTAGTGTAGAAAAAGACATGAATGGAATTTAAAATTTAGGTCAACTTGCATATTTCAAGGTTTTTCTTAGAAAGGCAGCACATTTTATTGTGTGTTTGGGAAACGCGTGTATGTTGCAGAAGGCCATTAATATCAACGTGAAAGCGTTACAATTTGCAGACGAAGCAGAAAACAAGGGGGATTTCGAGTACATTCTTTGTGACAGCACTGTTCTTTACCATTCTTCTTCCTTTATTTATTATATGTATTTATTAGGCTTTATATTTACTTGATAATTTATATATGTGGATTAGAATATTCCACGACACCTCCCCTCTTAAAACAGACATTATATGTCAGTCCTTTATTCTATATACACATAGAGAAATTTATTATTATTTCTGGGGTTTACGGTGATTCTCATCACACGGATGGCGGCTTAAAAAATCCGCTCCCAAATTGGTTTTTCCAGATATATACTCAATGCTAAAATTATATGGAGCCAAAAGTAAAGACCATCGGAGTAACCTAGAGTTCTCATGCCTAGCCTGTGCTAGAAACGATAAAGGTTTGTGGTCTGTTTGCAACTTAAATGCCTTCCCATACAGATAAATATTGAATTTCTTTATTGCCCATATTACTGCAAGACATTCTTTTTCGCTAGTTGAGTAGTTGATTTCAGCTTTATTCAACTTTCTGCTAGCATATGCCACTGGGCTTAATTCCCCATCCAATGCATCTGATTTCTGTAGTAGAGTTGCACCTAACCCAATATTACTTGCATCCGTCCTTACTATGAATTCTTGACTTAAGTCAGGTAATTTCAAAATGGGTTTACTTGTGAGCTTTTCCTTCAATTCTTGGTAAGTCATTTCACATTGTGGTGTCCATGTAATGCGATCTGGATGTCCTTTACGTGTCAATTCAGTTAACGGTGCACATATGGAATTAAAGTTTTTGATATACTTCTGGTAGAAACCACATAATGAGACAAAGGATCTCACGTCCTTCTTGGTTTGTGGTCTCGGGGCTTTCTGTAGTTTCTCTAAATTCTTTGGGTCAGGGGTCATGTTTCCCTGATAAACTGTGTGTCCCAAAAATTCCAATTCTTTACATCCAACGCAACATTTGGTTGGTCGGGCTGTTAAATTTGCCTCCCTAAGTCGATCAAACAGCATGTTCAGAGAGTCAATGTGTTCCTCAAATGTTTCTGTTGCTATAAGGATATCATCCATAAAATTTGTTATACAGGGATTATTCAGAGGATCCAATAATTTTCTCATCATTCTAGAGAAGACACTAGGCGCATTCTTCAATCCAAATGGCAATCTATTAAACTCATAGTGTCCTTCTGAGGTACTAAAAGCTAGGTATGGTCTAACCTCAGGCTTTACTGGAATCTGATAGTATCCTTTACTCAGATCCACTTTTGAGAAATATTTAGCTTTATTTAGTCTGGCAAACAGCTGATTTGTATCCGGCAATGGATCCACCTGTCCTTCTGTAATAGCATTCAGTCTCCTGTAATCTATACAGAGTCTATGTTCTCCAGAGGGCTTCCTTAAGAGTACAACACCGGAACTATACGAAGACTCACTGTGCGAAATAATTCCTTCCTTCAACAGATAGTCTATCTCTTCCTTCAAAGCTTTCTCCTTAGCAAACGGAATCGAATATGGTTTCATACAGACAGGTGTGGAGTCTATTAGTTTCATATCATATTCCAATAGGTTTGTATGCCCTGGTCGGTCTGTTAACACCTCTGCATGATTATTTAGAACCTGTTGCACTCTCTCTTTCTGAGTTTTCGTTAAATGTGTACTGATTTTCACCTGTGCTGCTGTCTCACAGGGGTGTAATGGATATTCAAATGATGAAAGTGGTTCCTTTTTCATCTCCATGGCGATGGACAAGGTCAACAAGTGTGTCTCTTCCTGATGTTCTCTTTCCAAATATTTCTTCAGGAGATTCACATGATAGATTTTTTCTTTCCCCTTCTTATCTATCTTATAATTTGTTCTAGACACCTTCTCTAGAACTGTATATGGACCCTGCCATCCAATTTGTAACTTATTCTGACTCCCGGGCAAAAGAAGCAGTACTTTCTCTCCCACAGCCAAATTTCTGTCTTTCGCCTTCCTGTTATAATAGGCAGCATGTTTCTTCCTGGCTTGTTTCAAATTTTCATTGGCAAGTTTCCAGCCAGTTTTTAACCGAGTGGTCAGCTCATTCACATATTGGTATGAAGATGTAATGTTTTCCTCTGCCTTTTCATCAGTCCACGTTCTTAACAAAGCTACATATGGACCTTTAATTGTGTGGACCTATTTGTCCATGCACCGGTATGGTCTCTTCCACTCGAAGCTTTATAGTGATGATTTTTCCTCCCAGAATTATCATTCACAAAACGACCGCTACCAATTTTTCTTTTGGGGCTTTCTCCCCACTTAAAATTCTTGATGAGAGATTTCCTCTCTACATCCTCTTCCTCCAGTTTGTTTAAGTCCGATTGAGGGATTTTCGGCTTATCCTGGGGTAAGACATCTTTTTGCACTCTCCGCATAGTGGCCATTGTAAAACAGTTAAGTGAAGCTTGTCCGTGAAAAGGGGCTTCCCATTCCATTTGGTCCACTTTATCAAATCTATTTTTCTTTTTATTATCAGGCCTAATTTTGCCCCGTGGCGTGTCCAGGTCCTGATCCATGTTCCCACTTGTGGGTGTTCCCTCATGTGCTATGCTACACCTTTCTACAAAATTCTCAATGTCCCATCTTGCTTTGGGCCAATAATAATTGTGAGCCACCTTTTGAATGATGGTACCTATCTTCTCATGGTCCCCATCTGGTTTCACATGTAGGCTCCTTATTAAGTCTGCCCTATATCTTTTTGGAAGAACCAGCTGTCCGTGACCTTTGGATCTAGCTCCAGTCTTCCTATACATCAACTTGTTTTTCATGTAAAAATCTCCCTTGCCTGGAGTTGTATGACAAGTTGACAATTTTCTGAAACAAGGCTTGAGTGTTTTATCCCCAGCCTGTGCCTTCCTCATCTCTTCTGGAGTGGTATCTAACATAATATCCTCCTCCTGTCTTGAGGTCGACCTGACCTGAAGGGTTGCCATATACACAGGTTTCCTTCTGCAACGGTCAGTGTCATGATTGTCCATCTGACAATTCTTACACCACCTTTTTCCTTGGTTGAAAGATTTTCTTTCATCATATTTCCTTTCATCGAATTGTGGGAATTTATTTTTATTGTCATACCGTGGCCTATCAAATTGGTGCTTACCTTTATTTTGATCCCTAGGATCAAATTTATTAAAGTTCTGTGGTGCCCTAAAGTTATCCACTTGTTTCTTTTTATTACCTGTTACCTCTGCTTGAGCTGCTTGATACCTTTCAGCAACATTTAGCAACTCACCCAGCCTCTCTGCACCTTGTTCCATGAGAAACTTTCTCAGGTCTGGAGCCATGGACTCTCTTAATTGCTCTATAAGGACCATTTCCTTAAGATCTTGGGTTTTCCCCAGAGAAGTCCATTTCTCCAAGTATGTCTCTATTCGTGCAGAGAACTGGTGATAGGTTTCACCTGACAGTAGTTTAGCATTCCTAAATTTTTTCCTATAAAATTCTGCATTCTTTTCATACCTTAACAAAAGAGCCTGCTTTAGCATGTCATAATTTTCCTGATCACCTCTGCTCATTTTTGCAAAAACTTCATAAGCTGCCCCACGAAGTCCCTGAGATAACTTTAAGCTCCACCTTTCTCTCTCTAACCCATACGTGGTAGCTAATAGTTCATACCTATTTAGGTAGCTCTCAATATCATCGTCTTTCTCAACAAAATGATCTAAATGAAAATTCATAGCTGAGGTTGAGGCTCCTTGAGTAACCGTAGCATCAGAGGCAAAGGGACTGGCACCATTTTCAGGAGCATGGCCTTGAAACTCAAACTCCCTTAGTCGTAACTCATGTTCCCTTTGTAATCTTTTATCTTCTGCTTCCCTTTCTGCAGCTAATTTCCTCTCTTCTGCAGCTAATTTCTTCTCTTCCCTTTCTGCAGCTAATCTTTTGTCTTCTCTTTCTGCTTCCAATTTCTTAGCCTCTTTGTCAGCCTCAATCTGCAACCTCTTAGTCTCAGCCTCAGCTTGCAACCTCTTAGTCTCAGCCTCTAACTTTCTTTCGGCCTCTTTTTCTAATCTTCTTTCTTCGCGTTCAATAAATTTGTCACATTCCGTAGTGACATAGGCAACCATAACTTGCCCATCTAATCCTAACTCCTTTGCAGTCTGAACAGCAGCAGATCGAAATTTGGCTAGGTCCGCCATTGTCTATCAGGTAAATTTCTACAATGTCTAACCAACAATTTAATCTCTAAATATATCTAATGGACAACACAGGCACCGTGAGCTCAACCTTATTTAATTCCACCCAAGGATACCTTTTAATTCTTATATTCCCTGAAGTGAATTACCCCCAATATTTTTAATAGGGAAAGATTCAAAATCCCAAGAGCGAGACCCCAATATATGTGGTGAAGTGGGATGTTATAAATATTTATAGGGGACTTAGTGTACTGACTGAGATCAGCTGTGAAGGTATCTATATCTATTAAGAGTAGTGTATTATAGATAACCTTACTTGCTACCACATATCTATATATCTCAGTCAGAATTATTCTGGAATAGTGTGATGACTACGTTATGTGTCTAGGGTATGTGTATGATGAAGTGTAAGTCACAACAACAGACAGATAAACAATTTAATTTAATCCACTACTCTTGACAACACTGTGACACTCACATACATATAACACTCTATGAGAATATCTTAAGGAGTCACTGATAACTTTTCAAATAACAATATGTATTCATTGTTATCATAAAGGTATATGTGTCCTGATTCAAATACAAAGGAACCAGGAATCACAATCAATTTTAATTACAAGTATATGTACAGACTTTATCAATATGAATATTGTAGTGACATATATTATTAAAATATCCTATGTGTGTCAGTTGTGTAGTAGTAATATGAGGTAATACTGGTTTTGTTTTGTTCAAGCTCTGTTGGTATTTGTCATCATGACTTCAATAGTTTGTCTTTTGGGACTAGTATTGGAGATGTTCTCAGTTCCTGATATTAAGACAATTAAATTCCCCTCTGAATGTTATTTTTACAAAGTCATTTCAAGATGAGGGGACATAATGTTGAGCTCAGCTGGCCAAATCAGCTTATCTTGCGTGATGGCGGCAGGAAAGGACTCCTCTGCTCGAATTCTCCTCTGGGCTCTGGAGACACCTCACTGATAGCTAAAAAGACCAAGGAGTATGCTGTCCGACTCTGGATTCAGCAAAGCTCTGACCAGGTGCTGCTCAGTACCATCAAGACCACGGTCCCTGAAAACAAGAAGGATGTACCTTCTACTTCATAACTAATTGATACTCTAGTTCTACACTGAGCACAATACAACACAAACATTGAGTTCAGAGCGTTAGGCCAACTGTCAGCTTCATCTGAAATACTTTATACCAGTATTTACCTCCTTAATGGTTACTACGCCTCTGCACTTCCAGCATTATTTCTGTCTAATCAATCATCCAGGTGTCAGTGTACTATTTGGCCATTCCATGCCGTTTTACTTCCCTCCGACACCCTCTGTTCAGGCTGGAGCATTATAGGCTTTATCTCCTGTTTGCCACTGAACTACACATATATATACAGGCATAAATTAACAATTTACATTCAATTTTCATTAAAAGATACTGAATGGTTCAAGCTTACCACAATTTCATGGAAATAAACACAGATACGTTGATTAGCAATGAATTCTGCCACAATTACTGGCACAAATTCCCATCTGCTTATGTTCCAGGCTTTTATTTAACACAAATATGAGCTGGCTTCAACGCACTGTTGCTTTATCAAGCTTATTTAAACTAGTGGTCTCGAACTAACGCTCCTAAGTGAGTATATCAGCGAGTCTAGCCAATGAGGCCACGTTTCGACAAGTGTTTGAAAAAATGTTACCTTTTCACGTCTCCCCTAACAACGAAAGATAGTATTTATAGCCCGACCAATCGTGGTTAGTCTTTCATTTGTTGCGCTCCAATCAATTTGGAGTTTACATGGTAGGCTATTTCTGTAACGTAAGATTTTTTTCAAACACGTTATAAAAAAATTTTATGAGCAGAAATGATTTTATGTTGTCAGGCATCCCCACTATTTTATTTTGGTTATAATTTATTAATTCCTGGACTATTTGCGTAACGTTTTACATATTCTTTGTCAGCAAGCCCTAAGGAACCCAATAATACTAATTTAAAGGAGCTACGTGGCTGCGTTCAAAATATGCAATTTCTTCTACCTCCTGTTTCGAAGATGTGCTGTCTGGGTACTGTTATGTTTTCAAACGTAAACCCATCTATTGTTATCTTTCCTAATAAGCGTTTTTTATGATTTTAAAACCTAACTCTGGGAAGGGTAGTGAATTTATCACTGTCCGTCTGAAAAAAAGTTAGTGCATGTAGTCTTACACGCGTGATGGCAGCATTTGTGTATCGCGCGACGCGTGTTGCATGCGTTCCTGATTTTCAGCCCTCCCTCTCTCTTTATCCTTTTGTCCATCTGTCTTTTGATCTTGGTAACATAGTGTAGAAAAAGACATGAATGGAATTTAAAATTTAGGTCAACTTGCATATTTCAAGGTTTTTCTTAGAAAGGCAGCACATTTTATTGTGTGTTTGGGAAACGCGTGTATGTTGCAGAAGGCCTTTAATATCAACGTGAAACGTTACAATTTGCATACGAAGCAGAAAACAAGGGGGATTTCGAGTACATTCTTTGTGACAGCACTGTTATTTACCATTCTTCTTCCTTTATTTATTATATGTATTTATTAGGCTTTATATTTACTTGATAATTTATATATGTGGATTAGAATATTCCACGACATCGCATTAAGATGACTTTGGCAAAAACCTTACCAACAATACTAAGAAGAGAGATGCCTCTGTAGCTATTGCAATCACTTCTGTCTCCTTTATTTTTATACAGTGTTACAATCTTGGCATCTCGCATGTCTTGAGGAATAGTTGTCTCTTCCCAGCACTGGCACAGCATCCTATGCAGGGGATGTAATAGCGTGCTCTTACAGCATTTGATTAAATCAGGAGGAATCCCATCACTGCCTGGTGCTTTGCCAGAGGCCAAGCTATCAATGGCCTTGCTGAGTTCCTCTAATGTTGGTTCGGCATCCAGCTCCTCCATAGTTGGCAGACTGTTGACACCATCAAGGGCTGCAGGCGTAACGGTATTGTCTCTAGCGTAAAGCTCAGAGTAGTGCTCGACCCACCTCTCCATCTGCTTACCCTTATCGGTTAGCTTCTCTCCGCTGATGGTTTTTAGCGGTGCCGTCTTACTTTTATGGGGGCCAAGTGCTTTCTTTATACCGTCATACATTTGTCTAATGTTGCCTGTTTGCGCTGCGATCTGGATGCTCTCACTGAGCTGGAGCCAGTAGTCATTTGCACAGCGTCGAGCAGTTTGTTGAACTTTGCTTCTCGTAGCCCTCAGGATCTGTAGGGTTCTGGCACTCGGTGAACGTTTGTATTCATTCATAGCACTGCGCTTAGCTTCAATGACAGGTGCCATCACATCTGATGAAGCATCAAACCAGTCATTTGACTTTGCTGTTTTCTTACCAAAGGTGGCAAGTGCAGTACTTTGAATGGTGTTCCGTAGATGCTCCCAGTTCTCTGTAATAGTATCACCATGCTGAGGGCTACTGAGCACTTTCTCGAAGGTCGCAGTGAATTGAGCGATCATGAAAGGGTCTGACATCTTGCTGGTATCAATGCGTGGTTTCCCTTCATGTCTGACACGATAGAGTTTTCTTGGTTGTGCTCTGATTTTGCAGCAAACCAAGGAGTGATCTGTATCACAGTCTGCACTATGGTACGAGCGCGTGGAGAGCACAGACCTGAGGAGTGGCCTTCTGACGAGAATCAGGTCAAGTTGGTGCCAGTGCTTGGATCGTGGGTGTCTCCATGACACCTTATGCTGGGGTTTTGTCTGAAAGTAGGTGTTGGTCACGCAGAGGTCATGGTGGACGCACAACTCTAAGAGCCGTTGTCCATTTTCATTCATCTTGCCAATACCAAACCTGCCCAGACATGAAGGCCATGAAACATTATCGGCACCCACTCTAGCGTTAAAGTCACCAAGGAGAACAAGCTGTTCTTGCCTAGGTATGCTTTTGATAATTGCTGTTAGATTCTCGTAGAACTCATCTTTAGCTTCTGAGGCAGAGTACAGAGTAGGAGCATACACACTGACAAGGGTGATGGGACCTGTGCTAGTTTGCAGGCGGAGCGTTAACAGGCGTTCTGATCCATTCTCGCCTGGTTCAACCATTTTAGTTAGCGATTTTTTGACCGCAAAACCTACTCCGTGTTCTCTAGCTTTATTAAGATCTTTCCCTTGCCAATAAAATGTGTAGTCCTTCTCGCTCACCGTTCCAGAGCCCGCCAGGCGCGTTTCCTGAAGTGCAGCTATATCCACCTGAAGTCGTTTAAGCTCATCATTAATTATGGCTGTCTTCCTTACATCGTTTACATCCTGTAGGTTTTCGGATAGTCCAGTCAACATAGTCCGGACGTTCCAGCATCCCAATCTGAGAGTTTGCTTATTTCTATTTTTTCGATAATTGCTTGGTGCAAAATTTTCTGTCCACAGTTCGGGTTTGACCCTAATCCCCATGCACCCAATGGGGAAAGCAGACAGTGGCGGGACAACACCTTATTGACTGGGGGCTGCCCAGCTTGAAGCGGGCGGTAGCTGTCCAGTGAGATCCTGGAACCTCTCCCACTGTCGGAAGTAGCCCCTGGCGCCATGCCCTACGCCAATTGGGCAAAATGCTTATAACCGGTAACTGCTACTTCCCGTGTTTTGCCGACACCTATAGGGTGAAGCTGGAGTGTCCTCTCCAGGGCGCGAGCTTGGGCACAGTTATATGGAGATCAAGCTGTTGCCCGTGCAGCATGTTCCCCCTCTCCACACAGCCGGTAGATCCAAAATTTTGCATATATATATAAGTTAAGTTTACTGAGATAAAATATCTAATTATAAGTAAAGAATAACTTATTATATATGAAATTAACGGAAAATGAATGGGCATTATGAACATATTAATCGTTTTTACTAAATTTATAATGTAGTAGTTTTGTTGGTTAAAAAGTACATACAACAAAAAAAAAATGGTATGAAATTATGAATTTTTTTTTCCACTTACCTAAGGCCTCCGTCAAAATTTTTTTTCACAAAACATTATAATTGCTTTAATTTTGTAGGTAATCCATTTGGTAATACAGAAAAAGCAACACAACTGAATAGCTGTTAAACATGCAGGTCGTTTCGATTGTAAACAGCTTCCATTCTGTGTATTTTCAGACATTGTTTATCACTACTAAACGCGAATAAAAATTAAGTTAACACACTGAAATTCCAACCAAAAGTGAACAAAGAACGATCAGAAATGCTTAAAAATGTATTTACTTCCGTCCTGGATTAAATTCCGGTCACTTTAAAATACTGGATCGGAAAAAGAATCAAAATTAGTTAGAGTCTTTAAAATGACGTTACGTCCAGTGTGACAAAACTGGGCGGCCCCTATCGATCTTTGTTTCACTCCGGAAGTATCGGTACATTTGTGGTACTGATTTTTATTATTTGCTCTCAGTTGTCGCACTTTTCTTTCTTTCTTTCTTCGTTATTTTTCTGCTAAGTAGCAGATATTTGATTTTATCAAATCGTTCGAAACTCCCTGTAGGTGATAATAATCATATTTGCTTGGCGCTGCCCAGATTTGTTGGCTATAGGAGCGGCAGACAACATAAGTACATCGGCCAGCGCTATCGGCTTAATCACCGATAAGACATGGGCGCACGCATCACCAAAGCTTGGAAAAGGGGAGACAACTTACAGACAGACATGGATGACAAGATTACTTTAGATAAAAGTAAGATTGCTACATCTCGAACACATGGTCATATGCGGTTACCGGTGAGTTTGAAAGTTTGTACACAAGGGCATCGGACATCTTATTACCATATATGGGAGAGTTGACCTCTGCCTATGTTCAAAATTATCCGATGTCGGAATTTTGAAATTATCCCATAACCCGACCTGTTTGAATATGATTGGAGTTTTTTGATAGCTCATAACAAATGTCGGCAGAATTACAGAGTTAACATACTCAGTCAAAGCAGTATTGTTCTCGCTTATTCTGAATATCTTGTGAAGACTGCCTTTGTAATAGAAGTGTCATCACCCTTCTATGTACATCTCTGCCAAGAATAATCTTGTGCGAAGGTAGATACCTTTGAAGCCCATATTAGATACTCTTGAGTTTTGGCCACTATTGGATCACTACTGCAAAGCAAGGGAGGCAATACCATCACATCCAGACGAACGGAACTGAGAGTCTTTAAAAAGACGTTATGTACGGAATCAGTTAAGTATAATAAACAGGTCTGACGTAATCAAATTGTTGAAACCCAAACATAAATGTTGAATATTCACCTCAGGGCTGTGGAATCGGGAGTGTGGACTCGGTCCTTTTTTTTTAGTGAGGTCGGAGTCAGAGTCGGTAACAAAAAATGTTCCGACTCCGAATTTTAAGAGACTCAAGCCAGGACAGATCCACGTTTGATCAATGCAAGAGGGTCATTTTATCATATTTTAAAATACTTTTTGAGTTTGTGTTTTGTATTAGTAAATTAACGAATGGTTTAAAATTTAATATACGAAAGCCACGAGCTTATTTATTCACACACATACCTGTTCAGTCCTTTTTCGCGTGGGAGTTAAGTGCTTGAGATCCTCTCATGCGGGTCTCGTCTTTTGTAGACACACATGTGAGCGCACCTAAAATAATAATATATTTAATTATTTGCGTGCCTTCGTGCACTATATTTGAACAAAATAGCGCAACTTGGTGCGATCGATTTGTGGCCAAACAGCAATGATGTTGGAGCAGATCCATAGAGTCCTTCATTAAGCTCACATGTGTGTCTACAAAAGACGAGACCCGCATGAGAGGATCTCAAACACTTAACTCCCACGCGAAAAAGGACTTAACAATACCATACTTATAAATATAACTCCATATGAGTGCAAAATTGTATGCCATGTGACAAAGTGAAAAAAACTATAATCGAGTCAGACTTCTAAAATTTCAGGTGTCAGAGTCGGAACATTTTTTTGGCCGACTCCACAACCCTGATTCCCAGTGTAGAATAATAGTAACGTAACGTGACGCAAAACTAATAGTGAAGTTGACAACTCGCTTTGCTTTATTTTCAGTATGAAATGTAATTCAGCTACAACTATCTCCATTTATAATTTGTATTTTCTCATTCATGTCATATGTAAAGGAAAGATATCTTTTGAAACAAATAGTCTCAGTTAAATCTGATTAGGGATATATTTTTAAACCAAAGAAAATCTCACTTTCATTCATAAGTTTAAGTAACAGTCGTGTTATTTACTTACTTACTTACTTAGTCGTTCCTCTTCTACCGTGAGGTGTAGAGGTTTGGAAGAGAGAGCGCCAGACTATCCTATCGGCTGTCTTCCTCCTGGCCTGGTTCCATTCTAGTCCTCGGTCCTTCAAAGATTGTCTAATGTTGTCCTCCCAGCGGATTCTGGCTCGTCCTGGGGGTCTGGATCCTTGGCTCTTTGTTTCCCATGCTTGTCGTGGTAGACGATCTTCTTCCATTCTGCAGACATGGCCACACCATCTTAGTTGGGACTGTTCTACTTGGGTCTGTGTTATTTAACATGATTTAATTGTTCTACCTACCTTCTGTAATATTTCATCATCCAGGCCAAAACTCGAGTGCAACGATCTAGTACATAATATCATTATTATCTTTCTTTTAGCTACCTAGTGAGCATAGCACCATCTCTGTAGTTGCCCCCCCCCCCCCTTTTTGCAGGAAGCCTACACAAAACATTGACATCCTCTCGCAGCAGTGGTTACTGTAGCAATATGTTTTGCATGAGAAGGTTGCCAGGCGCATGCACAACCTCATATTAGTACGACATGTTTGAGGGACCAGTAGGCCTATTCTTTATGTTTCTCTTAAGAGACCCCCACGGGACACATAATGTTTATATCTTATATATTATAATCTACATACAAATCGATTCCATAGATGTCGTTGTGATCACCACCTGCAAGAATAGTTTCTGATTTCAAACAATGGATCCCATCTCTTTGTAGCATCCACGGCAATGACAGATTGGCAAAGAAAGGTGGAACGTTACTTCAGCCTGATTCATGCGCAACTTTCGAAGAGGCAAAGAGTTTTATCAAAATCAGATACAGAAACGAATGCAGTGCATTGTCGTGGTTGAGTTAAAGTGTAAGAGTATTTGTCGAGTGTAGATAATGGTAGTGAAATCGACAATGATAGTGAACTGACAAAGTTATAGATCACACATAGATATTGTGTAAATAGGGTGAACTTGAGACCAACCTGGAAGGGGATTCATTAAAGTTATCTCTCTCTCCAAGCCTCAACACGCTTAAATAGTCTAAGCACCACCCGCTCTCTCTCTTTGCTCTTGTCAAAAATAGAGACTATAGTGAGAGCTTGTAATATTAAGTATGGATAAAGTGTCGTGAACAGCGCGTTAATAAAATGCGTAAAATTTATTTTAAAAAAGGTTCTTGAACAAGAAAAGATATATGAAAATAAGTATATCAGCACAACAACATAGTAAAAGGCATCAATATTCACAACAGTCAACAAGTATCTAATCAAACACCAATGGACAAACAATTCACCAACACCAAACCCGCTGTAGAACACCTGAGAAATAAATAAACAAAAGTCCTCAATCCTTCCGCTTTTGGGGGACCACGATCAATACTCCAGTTAGTATCTGTAGATATATATCCTCCTATAGGTGATGAATTTTCACTATTAAATACACTGTAGACACTATCCATGCACTGGTGGTTACACCCTAATAACGAGATAGGGTGTAGATACTCTGTCTATATCCGACTGGCCGCTAATACGTGCGTGGTTTTAAATGACCAGAAACACACCCAAGACGAGGTCTCTTTAGGATAAATGGTCCATTGCGCTATTATCCCGGCGCGTGAAATTAGGCCTGCGTACTTGGTGTTAAATCCGGTTGGGCTGGCTTGAACTCTTATTTGTGACTGAGTGCTCCGTTTAAGCACAAAGTCTGGTGATTTAAATTCTGCTGAAGACGCTGGGCTGATAGATATACTGGAAGCCCCAATGCTGTGACTGGTGATCAAGAGGCGAGTAAGAAACCACTACTGCCAAATTCAATTTCAGATTTGCTGTGGCTCGTTACACACTGCGTGAGCATATGTCCCATTAGAGGGATGGGCGTTGACAAAAGGTTGTACTTCAAGTAGGGGGTGACAACTCATGGTGCTAGTTGCTTTCAGAAACCGCTAGATCGAAGATAATGTGACGTTCTTCGCCTGACTGGAATCTTGCGATACAATGCGGTATATCCTGAAACTAAGATCCAAAAGAAACGACTTTTACATCAAGCAAACAATACAATTACAGTAACGTTATAATAAACAGTTATGCTCCACTATGGGATCTATAATTATGGTTGTCATTGCTATGATAGTCTCGGCTGTCTTTATCCGTGTGAGTCGCCCTCCTGTTACTTCTACTCTATCAATTACCAGCATGCGCCTGCATAGGCTAATACAGGTACCTGTCAGTAAATGTTCTGACAGCAAAATCTACTCCGTCCTGTTCCAACTCAACATAAGGGATATCTCCCTGTAGTTCCAGCTGGGTGGATGTGCTATTCATCTTACAACATTAAGTGAATTTACATAAAAATACGGAATTTGACATTACATAATATGGTATGCGCCCCTTGGGGTCGATACACAAAAAGGGAAAAAGTATTAACCTCCCAAAATTGAATACATGGAAAATACAATGTTTTTCTATAATAATACAGTTGTGACTGAAACCTAAGATATAATGTTATATATCGCTGGTGACTGCTTTCTGTGAAAGTTATAAACTGTTGTCTAACTACACAAGTAGGCATATACAATTTCCACACAACCATTAGAAGTTTCTATCAGAAAGTAATAAATGACTATCTCTTATAATTCAGTGTTATCGTGCCCGCACATCACTATTCAGTTTTAAGCGAATAACCTACACCGCTGACATTTCCTTACAGTAATGACCGTTATTTTAGCCGACTCTTAACCCATGGTAAGCACTGAACGGACTACTCTGTTTCTACGCCTAGTAACTATCTGTTATCGTAAGTTTACCATTAACCCATTGTAAACAATAACACAGGGAGACACGTACTGCTTAAGCACCCGTTTAACTAAGGCGGTGAACGGCGCTACACCTTCACTGAACTAATTACCGGGATAAATCACCTAAATAATTCAAGTCACACTCCTATCAAGTATATATATAATAGCTAACATGAATATATATATATATATATCTTATAAAAGATATCTACTTACCCCGAGATGACGAGAAATAGGCAACAAAATCTAGTTCTGGGTTAACGTCTGCCTGTCTCATTTGTTCATTTACGGGCAGGAAAAATTTACGAGTGTGCTTGACTGAGTAACCTATCTAAATTTATAGTCTACAAGTGACGCTACCCCCGGACACCTGGCATCGCCTGTTTCCACAGATGTTTGGCGTGTAACGTAATCAAGAGTAAGACAAATGTTATTCTAGAGTCTACATCAGAAGACGACAGCCTGCGAGAAAGTTTCCCAGATAGACAATACATAATATTATTCTGTGAGCGATCAGGGACTACAACAAAAATCTCAAAATGAACGTGAGTTTTGTCTCCCCTTTTGATCTCGCTACCAACTGTATTAGGCTAGCGGTTCGCTTCAAAGAACTTATTTCTCGCTCGAGATCAAACCTGTTACGAGCCATCCGCATTTCTCCGAGTCAGACAACACCAGGTGCGGCTTAGATAATATGATCATAAGCTGACCGCTACTGACCAAGTGGGGAATTTATCATGAAGGCCAGAACGAAATCAAACCGCGGGGTGGGGTCTGAGAGGGGAATAATGGGCTGCGTAGGTAAAAATCTGGAAGAAAAGAAACTGACAGTCCAAAAATCCCGAGGAAACCAGAACATTAAAAGATAAGAAAAATGGGACGTGTTGGTAAAATAAAATTATCAGTCAAATCTGTGACAAGCATCAAAGCCACACACACACACTTACACACGATAATGCATTTTACCAGCTCTGCAGAAGAGAGCAAGTGGTGATTTACAGACTCCACACGAGCTACAACAGACTGGGATATTGTCTATTTAATAAGCTAAAGATAGGAACTACCGATCAGTGTAACTATGGCACAGATAAAATAACTGCTGAACATCTGCTTCAAAGATGCCCAACATATGAGGAACAGAGAAAGCACATATGGCCGTCATCGGTACCATTCTTGGGAAAAAAAAACTCAGAACACCCCTCAAACTGAGCACTACTTTCTTTGAACATATTGTCACGGATTGCCTTCCCACGCTGTGCAGTAGTGGTCCACCAGTGCCCAACACTCAAGAGTATCTAATACGGGTCTTCAGAGGTGTCTATCTTCGCACAAGATTTCTCTTGGCAGAGTAATGACGCTTCTATCCCCAGGGAGTGTTCACTACATTATTCAGAAATCGAGAACAATGCTGCATAGGGCAGAGCACTATTAACTTACATCTGATCCGTCGCCTTTTGTGAAGAATTAAGCAATGGTTTTAGCCCGTTCAAGCCCCCAGCTAGTGTAAATCCAGCGAAATTCCTTTTTATAAGTATTTGCTCTATAGATGTAAATATATGTCTAGATGTATAAATATTAAAGAGCCTTGCTCATGCGTTTGCTTTCATACGTAAAATATCTGAATCAACTATAATTGTTTAGTTTTCAAATAACATGTAACAAATTTAATAATCTATTAGTTTTAACAGGTTAGAATAACGATGAAATGGTGATGAATTTTAGATGTAAATCAAATTTGCCTTCACTGAGACTTGGTTTGAGGATTTATATCTTTAAAAAACTTTTTTCCTTTTGCTGTTTCCATGTAATCAGAACTTACGTGATCTAGGTGAGTCCTGCAGCCGTGGTTTCGTCAGTTCTTCTGTGATGATGACACTTCACAGTCTGATAGCTTTGTTCTATGAACAGTCTGATAGCTTCGTTCCACGAACAGTCTGATAGCTTCGTTCAACGAACAGTCTGATAGCTCCGTTCCACGAACAGTCTGATAGCTTCATTCCACGAACTTTTGACAAAATAAAAAGAACAAATGCCTCTGCTATGTACATCTGTGGGCTGCAAATTAACAGGCGCATTGTCTCGCTGTCCACCCACCAATGTTAGCCTCCCTGAATAATTATTCTCTTGAGTATACTCAGGGAAGATTATTAGAAATCACCAATATTCTTCTGGGTATTAAAATGGGGAAACTGTGTCTGGACAGCGCGAACTGCAGTTATTTGCCTGAATTACAAGTAAGAAGGCACATATATCTCACAAAATGATATACACTTTAGTCACATGTGGTGTAATCATCACTCATCAATGCTTCATTCGGAGTCTGGGTTTCGCTGCTGCTTTCGCGTTTCTGAACGAATTAGCATAAAACAAACTCCAGCGCTTGCTGTAATGGTTTAAGAATATACTATTTTCATATGTTGAGGTTTCCAACCTCATATATATAACCACGTTAGCAAGGAAAACATGTCACATTCATATTTGTAAAATAAATGTTTACTCTTAACCCAAAGTAACTTTTGGGAATACAATCTCCTGGCACAGTTAGAATGGACACTAGCAACTTGATGCTTTCGAATCACTTGGGACCCAAAGACGCAGCAACAGAGAATGCAGTCAGTGACCCATAGCTTGACTGCTTGCATCAGGGTCAGCGAACCAGAGCTGACCAAGACCCTACTCCACCTCCAAGTTGTGGTCCTGGAAACAGGCTGCATCACTGCAGTCTGTCTGAGAGAGTAGGGATCGAAGAGGGAAGGCAAACCCGGTCCGAAAAAATGCCGTGCTGAAGTCGGATGTGTCGGCCGAAAGGCGCAGATATCGCAGCTCCGGCGTAAACAGACACAATGCAACCAACGTCCTTTTCTGGACGAACGAGGAAGAAGAAGAAGAAGAAGAATCACTTGGTCTGTGAAATGTTAGTATTCCTCTTATGGCGGGTGATCTGATTCCTTAGGTCTCCAGTCTTTATATTTAAAAATGCGGGTTTACTTGTAAGTTTCAAAGTTGCCCAAATACTTCGATCTTGGTCCTTTAAGTTTCCAGTCTTTGTATTTAAATATGCGGGTTTACTTTTAAGTTTCAAAGTTGCCCAAATACTTTTGATCTGTCACTTTTAATTTTGGAATCCTTTGTCCGATACTTCTCTTCTGGCTCTAGTGAATTGCTAGCTTTACGTGGCGATGCAGTTTGATTAGTGACTCCGATGTAGCTAGATTATATTTCCATTTCTCAGTTCAAATCCGAGATTGTACTTTTAAACTAACTTCCAATGAAAGTTAAAGTCTATTCCGGTTCTCAAATCAAGCCAATCGAAAGCTCTTTAGACTATGTGGCTTGGGGTGTTTAATTTTCCCCCCCCCCCCCCCCCCCCCGCGTGTTTTAAATTTATCACGTTTAAAATTCCAACACGTGACTTCTTTTAGATATGTCCATAATACTTGCGCTTGCATCTTTATGCAAACTCACCAACAAATCTGTGAACTTATTTCCTGGCTAGATGCTACCTTCCGCCCATATTGTCTCCCCAGACAGATTATCTGTAATAATTACCCAGGGATGGGCCAGCGAAAGCTATTATCTCATTATCACCTGTGTTTTCGTGCCTCCGCCAGCCGGATCTCTTAGACGGCAAATGTGGCTTTCTTTACGTCGATAGGGCGAGACCGTCTTGCGCAAAGAGGGATCGTCTCTATCAACGGTTGGCTACACTGACTTACGTGATAACCGTATTATCCGGTGACCGGTCTAATTAACGAATCAACTGGCGGAACGTAAACAAGTCTGGGAGTGGTCACAGCAGAATGATGAAGGTGCATGAAATATACCAAATAAAAAGCAGATGAAAACGAACGAACGAACGAACAAACTTTATTTTCAAGAAAGAGAGAAAGAGGGTCCCAAAAGTACATGTACAAGCGGTTTGCCACACATATTCAAGTAGACGTCTGAGAGTGTACGAAGAAGAATATATATAGCCAGCCATAGCTGATTATTACAATGTGATTCAATTTATATGTGAACTTAAATTGTTCAATAATCGTTACCGTCAGCTTAGATATTTTTTTATTTTATTTACTTTTTTTAATGACTGGATAAAATGTTATTGAAAAATGGAGTTTGAAACACTAGACACTGTCTTCTATCACTTTCTCTATGTGTTCGTCATCAAACACACTTTCTCGGCCGCGAGGTCCTGTTTTTATAATTCTGACTGATTTTCCGTTTAACTGACAGTTAAGAACCATAAACAGAAGCATAACATTTTTCAACTTTCATCAATGTGTATATGCACTGAAAAAAACCCACTAAATTATCTTTTTTCGCGTTCTCCCAGCGCGCGTTATTTCGAGTTCGCTTATTTTGAGATGTCCGTATCACGATCACACTGTATTTTTTTACAGGCTTTTCTTTAACTTGCAACGTATGTCACTCTCTTGTCACCTTCAAATATTACAATAGATTTTTCAGTCACTTCCAGATATGCAATAGCTCTGGAACTTGACATAGTTGTGTATTCCCAATGACAATACAATAAACAGTCGTAAAAATAATAAAATGAATAAAATTAAAATTAACATAATTTTTTTTTGAATTGTATCATCAGTGAAATGGGCGATAACTCCAAATAATCTAGGTGTATTCTTTCCAACAAGATTGTCTCTCTTGAGAGAAATATTGAAACTTCTCCCCCTCCACACACACACTATCACATGCGCGTGCACAGACATACACAGATCTCACAACTACATTTTTTTTTAAATATAAATTTACTCTTATCAAAATTTAAAAACAAAATAAAACCAAAAGAAATATTAACTTTCCGTGTAATATACTGAATAATGAAATCCGCCTCCTGTGCTCTGGACTCGTTTATCGCAAACTGATAATGTCATTAGCGGATCGATTATATTTGACTTAAATTTAAAAACAACAAAAAAATAACACTAAAAAGAAGAAAATAAAAAATATAAAAAAAATATTTTAAACACAGTAGACCAAAAAAGCCACAAATAATTTTTCAAGGAGTTTATAGCTTGCAGTAAAAAAAATGTACCAACAAACAGACAAAAAGTCTGGGGCGCTGATTCTACATGAAGTTAACTTCTGCTTTATACTTCATTACACACTTATGGATAAAATATATGACAGGCGCTTAAGCGCCCCACGCTTTTTGTCAATTTGATGTTACATTTTTTGACTACAAGCTATAAAGTCCTTGAAACATTATGTGTGTCTATAGTGCATTAAAAGCCTGTGTTTAAAAAAAAAATTTTTATATATTTTATTTACATAGTTACATAGTTAGCAAGTTTGAAAATGAAGATAAAACAGGAAAGGCTGGCATTTGTAAGAAAGATGAGAATAAGATCACGTAGAAAATGATTCCTTGTATTGCTGTTTACTTCTAGATTTCTTCCGCGAACGTTCACGTGTCCAGTTTTCAGATCAGCAGTGATAGTTCATTCTCGATGATGTTCTAGCTTGTCACGAAATGGATACACATTTCATTACATATTTAAAAAAAAAAATAATGTTCAAAGACGTGAAATTGAAATCCCCTTCATTACCTGAAGCCACTCAGCCAAAGCAAATCATAACTTCAATCTATCAGTCAATCAATACCCTTTAGCTCCCCGAGGAGCATAGGCCTTCAACAAACACATGCCAAGTCTTCCTGTCCGTGCCATCCGTTCAAGTTCTTTCCATGTTCTCCTCATCATTTTCACCTCTGTTTCCAGCTCTCTTCCCCATGTGTTTTTTGGTCTACCTATCCCTCTTTCCCTGTGGATTCCAGAACAAGGACTGCCTTGTAATGCTATCAACAAGTTTCCTCAATGTGTGTCCTATCCATCGCCAGCGTTTTCTTCTCAACTCTTGTTCCACTGGCACTTGTCTGGTTCTTGTCATCAATTCCACATTTGTGACTTTGTCATACCATTTCAGTACTTCTATTCTACGCAAGCACCCGTTTATAAAAGTCTGTAGTTTTTTGTTTGTTGTTTTTGGGCAACAAATCATAACTTGCTTCTTATTTATTATTGTTGACAGAACCTCTTCCAATGAAGTTACGGGCCCTGCCACAGTCATTTTGGCAACAACCAAATGTGGCTCACCAGGTGTCACCCGCGACGCTGTTTCTTCCACCATTGCCTAACAAGGATTCAGAGGAAGTAATGATGGGTAAGTTAGAATGTTTGTATAATTTGTTTTTCCGGGAATTGAACTCTAGTCCTGAGCAAATACGAATATCAGCTCGTCTGCAGGATTAATTTTCTTTATTCTGATATAGAGTAAGAGTGTGATGTCGTGTGAGTTTTTATATGTTTAAAAATAACTATCCCCTAGACAAACGATCTGTTTATGGGCGTGCTGACCACACAATTAATAATTGGTTTTTCCACAGCATTTTTGAGTAATATACATTTGAGTTACAGGTTGATTTTGTCGGAATATATGTTAATTACTGATTTTGTAATACTAAACCGTTGGTAGAGTTTGTGATTGTTGAGCAATCACAGGGTTCTGAAGCAGAAAGGTGTTTGAACTAGGTTAAGTAGTGCGTTCGGACATTTTTTTTTTCTCGTCCTGTTAATTGCCTCCCTTACCCTAACTGTCTTCAGGGGTGAACTTGTAGTGGACTTAAAATTAAGGGGATTTTTTTTCTTCCTTAAATAATTTTTTGCAATAAATTATTTTTGTTTCCACTGTAGCAATTTATTTTTCAGTGAGTAATCTTTACTACCATTTATTTGGCTTAGTCGCTAGCATTTAGAGCTTTATTGCCGATTAATAGCAGCGATAGTTAGATACTATAGTATAGGATGAGGTATCCCAGGTTTTGTGTGTATTTTCTCGTAAGTGGTAGAGAACCAGTACATCCTTTTTCTTACTTCCTTCTCGACTAGTCTGAGTCACCTATTTGCAATGGCAGAGAGGGCGAAACTTAGGCAGATGCTCAGACAGGAAGCAAAGGAAGAGGAATTACAAGGAGAAGAAGCGAAAGCGTTTGTCAACAAAGAACTTGACAGATATGATGCGGAGCAGAAGGAAAAAGCGGCGGAGAGGAAAGCAACCGAAGCTAAAGAGCAGAGGAAGATGGATGAGGAAATGGAAATTCGCAGGATGCAGCATGAGAAGGAGAGGGAGGAGAGACAGCATGAGTTGGCGCTTAAAGCTCTAGAAACCCAAAGTCGTGGTGCTGCCTCTACCTCCAGCAATGGAGAGTCTTCTCATTCTTCCTTAACTGATCAAACTAACCCTCAATCTATTCAACTCAACGCTATGTCTTTTGCTCTTGAATCTTTCCCTTGTCCTAATGAGAAGATTGACACATGGCTAGAAAAATTTGATAAAATTGCAACTCTGTACGGTTTAGAGAGGTCGCGTTGGAATATGAAGCTTTCTCGGGCCTTGAAAAGCAGTGCGTATGATGTTTACGCCAAACTGGAAAGCAGCCAACAAGACAACTACGACGTGTTGAAGAAAGCTTTTCTTGAGCGCTTTGAAATGAATGCGTGAAAGTTTTTGCAACTGTTTCGCAACAGCAGGAAGGAGAGCTCTGAAACTTTTCAGCAGTTCTCGTCTCGTTTAAAGGGATATCTGACAAAGTGCCTTGAGCTCTCGCAGCTCCCCTCTACCTATGAAGGTCTTGAGGAATTTGTTATAACAGAAAAAATAAAGAACACTTTGTCTGCTGACACCCGGAGGTTTTAAGCTGAGCAAGGTGCAGAAAAGCTTGAAGACATTTTGGAAAAGTCTGAGCGATATCACAATGCGCTGGCTGAACTGCCGGCCACAAAACGTAAACCGACAGAAGAGCCTTTTCGAAAGAACAATCTAGACCAATCTTCTCATGCTTCTAACCAGAATAACCACAGAGAAACTGGACCCCAAAACCCCCCTCCTGAAAAATCCAAGCTCTAATAAAACAAGTACCCCAACCACAGTAAACAGTCTGATCAACCCGACCGCGCTTCATGGCACCGCAGCCAGCGAGGACAAGGTGACAAAGGGAAAACCCCTGCGCACGGGACAAATGATCAGAGCGAGCACACCGAGCCTAAACGCATCGGATGCTTGCTAACAGTCTCGCAAGGCAGAATTATTGACAGTGATTCCCAACCTGAGGGAGAGAGACCCTCAACGCGATGTACTGTTATATTGAACGGTTCTCAAACTTTTTGTTTATTTGACACGGGGCTTTCTTATGATTGCATTGTTGCCAGACACCTGGTTAAACCCGGTCAAGAGACAGGAGAGACCGTCGAACTTTGTGGAGTTTCTAAGAGTGAGGCACCTACAGCGCTTCCCATCGCACTGGTGGAGATCCACTCTGAGTTTGTCAGAGGCATGATCAAAGCGGCTGTTATGGATGACCCCGTCTACCCAGTCATACTTGGCGGTAGATACGTGTTTATTGGGAAACCGGAAGAGCCGATTATGGCAGCAGTAACTACAAGAGGGCAAACCAAGAAGGAACGGGAGCCTGCGCCTAATTTGTTACTGTTACGTACATTTATTACCTACGGGGGTAGTCTTCGGTCCTGCCAAATGTACGCACCAGTTTTATATAGTTATATTATTTGTGCGCTCGATTGATTCACGCACTGACGTGCACAATGCTGTGTGAGTTGCTTTGGACGCACGTGTAACCTAGTTGAGTAGTTTCTGACGTCATGTAAGGGGCAGCTCGGACCATAGTTATGTCCGCTGTGTTATCCCTTGATTTTTGGCAAATGTGAAATAGCCATCAGTTGTATTCGTATCTATTGATCTTCATGGCGAAGTCAATAGTGGAAGTATAAAGTAAGTGTCGCCCCATTTCTTATGGCATGTTTATTTATGTACATTAAAGTATCAGGCCGCTCCTATTAATGGTCTAGCGGGAATTCATCATAGATGACATTCCTAGAATTGGACACACGGAGTCGATAGCCTTTGAATCTTTTCGTAGAGGGAGAATACCTACAAGAAATCAAGTTAATGAATTTATATGCTTCACATGTTTAATATGCTGTTACTACAATGCCAGAAGCGTGGCATAGAATGGGAGAGGTTAGTCAACTGGAATCTCTAACCTGTTCGTATTATCATGTATGACTTTGTTTGAAAACTATATACTATATCTAACGGGATGTATGGAGAAAGTCTGGGATTATGAAGTATGATATGGAAGAATTTTATCCTGGAGTATGAATACGTTACCATGATGTACGTCCTTGAAGGAAGGTCAATGGACTTGAATGAGCGGAATAGTATATGGTAACAGTTTTGTGATCCTCAGTCACTTGAGTCAGAGGACTTTATTAGTAGAGAATCTTCAGGAACTTTAAAAGTAATTATCAACATGTTGACGTATGATTTCTGCGCCTGTGACGATGTTAGTCTTGTCCACTCCGTATGTGCTGTGTTGAATAAAATCTATGTACAGTCACCACCGACTTCTGTACTGCCAGTACTTGCCCAGTTCACCCAGTTCAATACTACTTGTTGAAGTTCGTTTGAAGAATATTGTTGACATTCGTTCATTTTAACCATTCGCGTTTTAAGCTACCACTTCACCAGTATAAACTGAACTCAACGATAAAACGGAGTCAACAATAATTGGTATGCCAGTGTGGTCTGGAAATATCTAACTTCCAAAGAACGTACTCAATACTTTTCTGTGAAAAGAAGATTTTAACTTTCAAGTCACCAACATCTCGAACTTGGAACCCAGTGGGATGAGAAATCAGATTCAACTTACGTTTACCAAGGTCAAGGTCTTCAATCAACCTCCACGTCAAGTTTCACAGTGACTGATTACTTGGAGATCATCTCTTCATCATTATTGCGTGCGAGCTGTAATCTAGATACGCAGAACGAAGTATTTTATCTGTAGACGTACATCCACAGAGACGAGGCACATTGATTTTTTACCTGCACGCGAGATGAGTATAACGTGTTTCCGTTGTACACTTTATTACGCTTAGTTGTGCCTTCCGTGATATGTCCACATTCATATTTTTCGTGTTAAGTGTTATATGTTGTGTATTCTTCGTGGGAGGTTGGGAATGGCGACTTAGGACGGGAAATTACCAGTTTCACCACAGGTCCGTCTTAAGTGTTCTGTAGGACATTATTTTGCAGACTTCCCGCAGTGGAATGTTCCTATGCGTGAGCATAGAAGGATCTTTGGTCCACTGTGTCTGGTAGTCTGTGACACCTGACTGTTTTAGCTGTTTCGTCAAGTTTTAATTGTTGTTTTTGGTAGTTATTTTTACTTGTACCTTATTTTCATGATGTATTTTGTATGTGATTATTGTCTATCTTACCTGACTGTCGTTCAGTTTTTTACAAAGCATATGTTTTTACACTGTGTTGTCAATTGTCTTGTGCATTATTTGATCGTAGATGTCATCGTAATTTTTTACGACATTCTATTTTAGTTCCACATTTTATTTTATTTGATTTCTACGACTGTAGTCATTTGTCTTGATTATCGTGTCGTGTCAGTATTGTGCTATTGTCTGTCACGTTATTGCTTTCACACCATTTCATGTTATAAATTACATAATTTATTATTAATATTATTGCCTATTATATAAATTGATTTTACCGTTCTAGAACAGGAACGAAAACCACTAGTTGTAGTAACAATTTTAAGTAGTATTATTACATAATAAAATTGAATAATGGCTACCTTAGACTATTTCATTAAGCAAGCAAAAGCTCTTCAGATGGCTCCTGAGGAAGCAAAAGCATTTGCACTTGCAGAATATAAGAAAGCTCAAGAAATAGAAGCTGATCAGAGAAGGTTAGAAACTTTACGTTTGGAAAATTTGAAATTTGAGGCAGATCAAAAAAGAATTGAGGCTGAGGAGGATGAAAAGAAGAGGAAATTTATAGCTGAGGAAGAGGAGAAAAAAATGAGATTAGCCGCTGAATTAGAAGAGAAACGATTTCAGCGAGAGGCAGAACAGAAGCAAAGGGAGGCTGAAGATAGACTTAAAAAGGAAATGGAAGAAAAAAGATTAATAGCTGAAAAAGAAATGGAAGTTAAACAAAAAGAAATGGAAGAAAAAAGATTAATAGCTGAAAAAGAAATGGAAGTTAAACAAAAAGAAATGCAAGAAAGAAGATTAATAGCTGAACAAAACACAAAACGACTTCAGCTTGAGATGGAAGAGAATGAAAGAAAACGACAGCATGAACTGAAATTAGCAGAGTCAGAATATGAGAGACTTAGGTTAACTCAGGAAGCTAATTCTCAGAGAACTTTTGAAAGCCAAACTTCATCCAGACATGATAATTTTAAGGAAATTCACCTTAAATTACCAAAATTTAATCCCCCGTCTGATGACGTGATATTCTTCCTAGATAGGTTTGAGGCCACTTGTGTGTCTTATAACGTGGATAAAGCTCTATACTGTACATATTTATCCAGATTACTTACAGGGGACGCATTAGCAGTTTATCATACCACCAGCATTGGTGAGAAAAATGACTATAATGCTCTTAGAGCGGCACTTCTGCAAAAATTCCAAATGACAGAAGACCAATATCGATCAAGATTCCATACATTACTACCTCAATCTAGCAAAAATTTTAGTGATTTTCTGTCACAAATACGACTAACATTAGAAAGATGGATCGAATTATCCAAAATTGAAAAGTCGTATGAAGGTCTCTTCGATTTACTGATGCGCGATAAGGTACTTTCGTCTGTAAATCCTACATTTCTCGCATTTTTACACGAACGGAAACCTTTATCTATGAAAGACTTAGAACAGCATGCTAAAAATTTTTGCACTGCTCACCCAAACATGGATCTAAGTAATGCACAGATTAAGAATGAATTGCCTGTTGCTTTTGCAGCACAACAAAACAATTTTTCACGCAATCGTTCTTTTAGTGCTGACAGATATGTCAATAAGGGAAATAATGACAATTTTAACAATGGTAATTTTTACAAAGGGAAGCAATTTCAACAATCTGCTCCATTTAATGTTTCTTGGAACCAGGCTCACAGATCGCGAGATTTTGGTAACAATAATTTTAAAAATAATCAAGGACATTATAATAAACAAAACTGGAGATCAAGATCTCAGGGTCCGCAAAACAAACAATTTTTTGGAAATAAACCATTTTACCAACATCATAACGATAATTATACAAATTATCGGACTCATCCAAATTTTAACTCTAGCAGAAACTACAATTATGGCAATTTTAATGACAAAAATCAAAATCGATCGCGTCGACGAGATAGATCGTTGAGTAATACGAATAGACATTCTAATGTCGCTTTTAGTGATACACAGGCTAACATTGAACAGGGTAAAGGAGCTGAAACTCATAATGCTATGTGTTGTTCTCTTGATTGTACCCAAGTCAAAGATTGTTCAGAATGCTCTACTCTTTTCCAGCCCAGGGCGATCACGACGCTGCGTTGCGGACATACCTTACCTAGTCTACCTGCAGTCTGTACGGCCACTGCTGCGTCAGTACACCAGGGACAGGGCTCTCTTAAGTTTAACAAGGGATTTGTCAACAATATTTCATGCTCTCTCCTATTTGACTCAGGTTGCAGCACAGTCGGCGTCCGGACTTCGCTGATCAACCCAAGTTGTGCCACGGGCCGGGTTGTCAAGTGTGTAACGTTTGGTGGCACAATTGAAACATTTGCCACTGCTATTATTGATCTTAATACACCATTTTTTTCAGGAAAGATTCAAGCTTGTCTCCTTCCGAATCCAATTTGTGATTTAATACTTGGTCGCATACATGGTATTAAAGAGTGTACACCACAGCAAATTGCTGAATGGGAAGAGCGACATATTCAAACTGCAAATGCAGTAGTGACTAGAGCGCAAGCTACTAATATGTCGCATGATACACCTATGGAACCTACAGTTCATACCACTTGTGATGATGATGCTCCTATTTCACGGGAGTTGTTTGCAACATTGCAAAAGAATGATGATTCATTAAAAAAAATTTTTCAGTATGTGAACAAAAAGAATACCAGCAACAAACTTGCAAAATCTAGACATGATTTTATACTTAAAAATGGGATTTTGGTTAGAGTAATACGAGAAAAGGATTCATCCTTATGTTCTCAGATTATAGTCCCATCCTGTATGAGATCTCGTATATTACGACATGCGCATGACTCGCAATGTGCGGGCCATATGGGTTTTTCGCGTACCAAATCCAGAGTGCTTTCGGCATTCTACTGGCCAGGCGTCCATAAGGACATCACTCTCTATTGTCGGTCCTGTTTGATATGTCAAGAAGTTAAGGTACGGGGTCCATTTCATGCGGCTCCTATTCAAGCTGCGGACATCCCGATTAGACCATTTGATAAAATGGCTATAGACATTATTGGTCCTATGCTACCATCTGCTAGAGGGCATACGCATATTCTTACGTGCATTGATATGTGCACTCGCTGGCCTGAAGCCATCCCTCTCAAGAACACTTCATCTGCCAGTGTAGCAGAGGCATTGATGTTAATCTTCTCACGCATTGGTTTTCCACGGAAAATCTTGTCGGATCATGGGGTTCAGTTCATTTCTGAATCCATGTCTCAAGTTATGAAGACATTAGGTATAGACAGATCTCTAAGTTCTATTTATCATCCGATGTCAAATGGGTTAATTGAGCGTCTAAATAGGACACTCAAGCAGTTGTTGGGTAAGATGACTCAAGACCATCCCCAAGACTGGGATCGGGTCCTACCCGCTTGTCTCTTTGCGTATCGCGAAGTACAAAATCAAGCAACGGGGTTTTCTCCATTTCAACTTGTTTTCGGCATGCAACCACGCGGTCCGATGTCGTTAATCCACGACTTATTGGTTGACGAGAATATTGAAGAGGAAACTCAATCCTCTTATGAGTATGTGATCTCTCTGAGAAAGAGAATCATAGATGCTTGTAGATTAGCTACTGCATCATCCGAACAAGCCAAAGAAAAAGCTCGTCTATTTGCAAACAAGTATAGACGTCTTCGCCAGCTCATACCTGGTGATGAAGCTTTTGTATTACTCCCTGCGCATAATAATCGTCTTTTAATTACCTGGAGAGGTCCTTTCAGGATCATCTCAAGAATATCCGATGTCGACTACATCGTTGATGTTAATGGTAAACATAAAACCTTCCACATTAATATGTTGAAGGAATATTACTCACGTCCTGATTATCTACAATCAGTGTTCCAAGCAACTGACGATCCTACACCTCCTATTCAACACTATTCTAGTTTGTCAGTCATCCAAGAAGAGGAATCTTCTTTCGATGATGTACAACTACCAATACCAGTTGTACCACTCCATTCCACTGAGAAATGGAATGATGTTACTATCTCATCTACTCTTACTGATGATCAACGTCAGCAAGTCTCTAATATTCTACACACGTATGAGGATGTCCTCACTGACATCCCAGGTCATACGTCAGTCATCCAACATGACATTATTCTGACTGACGATACACCGATTCGAGTTCGCCCATATCCTATTCCTTTACACTTTCGTGATAAGGTTGATAAGGAATTGGATGAGATGCTTCAATTAAATATAATTGAACCATCTTCATCACCATATTCTTCTTCTATGGTAATCATTAGGAAGAAGGACAACAATATACGTCTTTGCGTAGATTACAGGAAATTAAACAAAGTTACAAAATTCGATGCGGAACCATTACCTCTTTTAGACGACTTATTAGAGAAATTATCTCATGCCACATTCTTTTCGAAATTTGACCTTTCAAAGGGTTATTGGCAAGTGCCATTAACCCCAAATGCAAAGCCATTCACCGCTTTCTCGACGCCACGGGGTCTTTTTCAATGGAATTTTATGCCATTCGGTCTAATGAATGCGCCAGCTACCTTTGTACGCATGATGCGCCGCATATTGTCTCATCGTCCCGATGTCATTACTTATATAGATGACATCTGTCTTTTCAGTGACTCTTGGGATGAACATATTCAGGGTTTAAAATCTTTACTTTCTACCTTACGGGATTATAACTTAACAGCGAAACCTTCAAAGGCTTTTGTCGGTTTTCATGACATCTCATTTCTTGGTCACCGTATAGGTCGCGGTTTAATGTATACAGAAGACAGTAACGTCTCTAAAATTTTAAACATCTCAGCACCTAAGACAAAAAAACAAGTGAGGTCGCTCTTAGGACTAATACAGTTCTATTCTAAATTCATCCCTCATTTGTCTACTATAACTGCACCTCTTTCTTCGTTACTAAAAAAGGTACAACTAATGTAATAAAGTGGTCGCAGGATCATCAAACGGCTTTAGATTATATAAAACAATTTTTTTCAAATAAGCCTTTTTTAAGGTTGCCTAACAAAGATCTCACCTTTGTTCTTCGCAGTGATGCTTCTTCCTACGCTATCGCGGCAGTTTTGATGCAGGAATACGGAGGCACCTTATTTCCGGTTATGTACGTATCCAGAAAGCTTACGACGAGCGAGATGAAGTATTCCGTTCTGGACAAAGAGCTCCTCGCTCTTGTCTGGTCAATCACAAAACTGGATCGTTATCTCCTCGGATCACACTTTGTGGTGGAATCCGACCAGAAAGCTCTTACAGCACTGAACACAGGGAACGTGAAGTCATCAAAGTCAGCGCGTTACGCTATTGCGCTTCAACCGTTCCATTTTGAGATACGAGCTATTCCTGGAGTACAGAATGTGTTTGCAGACTGTCTTTCAAGATGCCCTAGTGAACATGTCGAAATTAAACCACTTCCAGATGGTGAAACGTCCTCACAGAAACATGAATAACTTTGTACATGGTCACTGATTATACATCTGTGGAGACTATGTGTAGTTCTGCAGTATTCGTATATATATAACTTTCAGAATATACTTACGTATGGATTATAACATTATTTCTTGTGAAGTAACGTTTTGTTAGAACGGGAACAGTGATATTAAAGTAACATTTTTTTTAGTATGGAAACATTGGTAAATGCGACAAATAGACATTCACTATTGTTATGGAACAGATTACACTACATATCGTGTTCGTAAACGTATTTCAGACATGGTACATTTAGAACATATTCTTGTCGATTTAACTAGTTCTAAAAGAATATTAACAATGAGTGAAATTGAAATCACTTAGAATAAATTAGTAATTAGTTATTTGTTCATAAATTAAGTACTATTAATTAGTATAATTCAATTTAATCAATTTGATTGATTATAAATCACACATCTACTAACTTTATTAGTGTTTCGCAATACGTGTATTCACGTATCCCACTACATGATATCTCACTTTTAGATAACTAGTCAAACTTACTAGTGTTAGATAATAGTAAGTGCGTTGCTTCTTAAAGTGTTTAATTATGCTTTGTTTCATTTTGCATGTTGTATTTTAAAATTTTCTGTTTTATTGATTCTTTTATCATTGATCATCATCAGTGTTGCTGTTCATTTTCATTTTTGAAATCATATGTTTCAAATTTCTTTTAAAAAAAAATTTGGTTGAATTTTATTATCATCTTTTTTTTTATGGTTTATTTCATTTTCATTTTCAACTTCTTTTTACTTCGAATATTACCACATCGTTCCAAAGTAGGTCGATGGTGGATGTGTGCTTTAATGCATACTATCATTTAGTTATATTGTTTTCATTTAATATTCTTTTCTTAATATGATATAATTTTATGCATGTCATAAATCTTGTTGTAGTTTTGACTCACCTCTCTCGAGTAATTAGTTCGAAAAAAATTAATAGAATTAATTTTTTTAAGGGGAGGTGATAAGGGAGCTGTTACGTACATTTATTACCTACGGGGGTAGTCTTCGGTCCTGCCAAATGTACGCACCAGTTTTATATAGTTATATTATTTGTGCGTTCGATTGATTCACGCACTGACGTGCACAATGCTGTGTGAGTTGCTTTGGACGCACGTGTAACCTAGTTGAGTAGTTTCTGACGTCATGTAAGGGGCAGCTCGGACCATAGTTATGTCCGCTGTGTTATCCCTTGATTTTTGGCAAATGTGAAATAGCCATCAGTTGTATTCGTATCTATTGATCTTCATGGCGAAGTCAATAGTGGAAGTATAAAGTAAGTGTCGCCCCATTTCTTATGGCATGTTTATTTATGTACATTAAAGTATCAGGCCGCTCCTATTAATGGTCTAGCGCAGTGGTGGCCAAGCTAAGGTAGGCCGAGGGCCAGATTATGGTAAAGGGAAACACCCGAGGGCCAGACCTATAAAATCCTAAAAAAAATAACGTTCTGATATTTAGTTTTACATATATAAGGAACCACGTACAGAAAGCAACGCCAAACTACTGTACTGCACATCTGCCAAGACATGTATACCAGTCTTCGAATTGAAATTACTGTAAAAAAACATATAATGAATCTGTTGTTTTAATTTGTTTTGTAATTTGTAATATGACATGTAATTATTTATTTCAAACATACATTTGTGTGGTATTTCATTGTGAAGTGTGTGGCTTTAATCAACAATAAGAGGCCGGCCAAAAAAGGTTGGCGGGCCGGTCAAAACTGGTTGGCGGGCCGGATCTGGCCCGCGGGCCGTAGTTTGGCCACCGCTGGTCTAGCGGGAATTCATCGTAGATGACATTCCTAGAATTGGACACACGGAGTCGATAGCCTTTGAATCTTTTCGTAGAGGGAGAATACCTACAAGAAATCAAGTTAATGAATTTATATGCTTCACATGTTTAATATGCTGTTACTACAATGCCAGAAGCGTGGCATAGAATGGGAGAGATTAGTCAACTGGAATCTCTAACCTGTTCGTATTATCATGTATGACTTTGTTTGAAAACTATATACTATATCTAACGGGATGTATGGAGAAAGTCTGGGATTATGAAATATGATATGGAAGAATTTTATCCTGGAGTATGAATACGTTACCATGATGTACGTCCTTGAAGGAAGGTCAATGGACTTGAATGAGCGGAATAGTATATGGTAACAGTTTTGTGATCCTCAGTCACTTGAGTCAGAGGACTTTATTAGTAGAGAATCTTCAGGAACTTTAAAAGTAATTATCAACATGTTGACGTATGATTTCTGCGCCTGTGACGATGTTAGTCTTGTCCACTCCGTATGTGCTGTGTTGAATAAAATCTATGTACAGTCACCACCGACTTCTGTACTGCCAGTACTTGCCCAGTTCACCCAGTTCAATACTACTTGTTGAAGTTCGTTTGAAGAATATTGTTGACATTCGTTCATTTTAACCATTCGCGTTTTAAGCTACCACTTCACCAGTATAAACTGAACTCAACGATAAAACGGAGTCAACAGTTACCTATGGAACTTAAAGAAGCGCAACAAAAGGACCCTACTTTGGCACCCTGCTTTAGGAAACTGCCCATGGCTAAGGAACCCAGACAGCACGGGGACATTTTTTCTAAAGATGGCGTACTTTATCGCAGAACGGGCAAGCCTGACCAAGGTTACAACCAGCTCCTAGTACCGAAACAGTACAGAAGCCAAATCCTAGAAATGGGGCACTCTCTTCCCTTCAGCGGACATATGGGACAGAACGCCACAAACCAACGGATAACTACTCATTATTGGTGGCCAGGAGTAAATACTGATATTATCAGGTATCTCAAATCCTGTGCCCAGTGCCAACGTGTACCACCCAAGCAACGGACACCCCCAGTCCACATAGGTGAAATGTTAATAATGGGAACACCATTCGAACGGGTTGTGATCGACATTTTAGGACCCCTAGAAAGGACTAAAAGAAGGAACAGGTTTATCCTGACCTTAGTCGACACATGCACTTTATGGGCAGAAGCTATCCCGCTTACATGCGCGGATGCGAAGCATGTCGCAGAAGCCCTCGTGCAGATTTTTACTCGGTTGGGATTCCCTCAGCAAGTGCTGATGGATAACGGATCTCCATACCGGAACCTGTTGATGGATGAGATCGTGAAGATCTTGAGGAACCAACACATCTACATAAAGTCTTATATTCCGGCCGGAAATGGTCTCGTGGAACGTGTTAATGGAAACCTCAACATGGTGCTAAGTAAACTGGGACAAGTGAAACCGGAAGATTGGGACCTTTGTATTCCTTCAGCTTTATTTATGGACAGGGAAGCTCCTCATAATTCCACAGGATTTCCCCCAGCCACGCTTTTATTCGGCAGATCTGTTAAGGGGCCACTTGAAGCATTACTTTGGTCGCTGACAGACCAGAAGGCGGATGAGACAGTTGTCTCAGCAAGTAACTATGTGTCGGTTTTAAAGGAAAGGTTGAAACTAGGATGGGACCTAGCAACGACTAACTTTAAGCGAGCACGCGCAAAACACGCTAACCGATACAGGAAAGTCGCGAAAGAGAGAGAACTACAAGCAGGAGAAAAAGTTTTAGTGTTACTCCCTACCGGGAACAACAAACTGCGTATCGGATGGCAATGGCCGTTTACCGTCCTGAAAAAGATTTCTAAGGCTAACTACCAGATCTCTATTGAAGGAAAGGAGAAGGTTTTCCATTTAAATCTGTTAAAGAAATTTTTGGAAATACCAGTGCCGACCTCCGAACATCTCCTGACGATCGCCAAAATTGACGAAGATGACGATAGTGGCAGGGAAATTCCACTGCACACACACGAAATCTTTCAAAAATGTCAAAAGCGGCGACGCTCTTTCAAACGCGCACGGAAGACATTCCAGAGAAAAGAAAATTTGGGAGTAGACTTGAGTAGGAATTGAACAGAGATGAGAGAGGGGGGAGATGAGAGGGAAGAGAACAGACACCCTGAATCTACGGATATAGTAAATTTATTTCCGTAACGTAGACATGGAGTGCTTCCATATTATAAAGCGGGGACGTTCTGTCGCATAGAGATTTATGATCAATAAATTTTCTATATTCTTTTCTTTTCTACCCGTGTCCTCTACTTTATAATCGCTCTTTTATCCTATTCCTGTTTTTCGCATTCGTTCGTTTGCGACAAAATATTACTTTCCCATTCTTACTTTTGCCGTTTCTTTCTCATACTAGTAACGCATTTTATTGCGTAATATGTCAGCCCCTGGATGTGAACGAAATATTGTGAGAATTTGTCTAGTCAGACATAGAGAGCAGACATTTGTCTACATTTTCATCTGACACGAGTTTTTCTTCGGCTAGTTTCTCGGCGTGAGGTGTGGAAGGCGCCAATCTGCATAGCTCAGAAATGAGACTTATCGCAGTAGGTGTGAAGACGCACTTTTGGCAGTTATGGCCAGCGTCTAAGTTAATGGGAAGTGTTAAGAGAGAGAGAGGGGGAGAGAGAGAGAGAGAGACCGGCGCTATTTCGGGTTTTCATAATAGCGTGGGATCCTTTGTCTGTTTCATATATCTACCCTGCAGTTTGGACTTGATTTCATTCAGTCATTCTCCAGTTGCAGTAGACATATCGCTAGTGCTAGGAAATCTCTTGTGTATTGCGAAGTCCTAGTTTCTCGACATTTTTGCCGAGTTCTGGAATACCCTTATATTGAATGATTCTAGTTCATGGTGTTAGTCTGTAGTTCTGTGTGGAGGTAAATATTATATTTATCTAGTAGTATTGAGTGATTTAGTGATACTCGCCTATTTCATTTTATCTAGTAGATTTCTGTGCAGAAGTAATTAAATTGTAAGTCTGTTATATTCTCTAGCTGACGTGTTTCAGTGGATAGCAGAATAAACTATAATTTCTAGCTTAAACTCATGCAGCTGTAAATGAATTTAATTAAACTTCTAATAATCAGTCGAGAATATTTTAAACTAACTTATAACTGCACTGATTCATCATTGAGTATTGACAAAATACGTATGTATTTCTAAATCATGATGACTGATTTTAGAAATATAACTTATTTCACGGGAGATTTAAACGATAAGACAAGCTCTACGCTTGCAGTTTATAATGTAAGTTATAACCGAGGAATAGTATGTATAAGTATTTTATATGTTGTTTTCTCTTTATTCAGTGAAACTGGGGTAGCCCAACTTTACCAACGGTTTTAGTACTGAGAAAAATCTGTGAAGAACTAAAACATTTTTTCTTAAAAGACTTGGGTGTATAAAGTAAAACCTGTCTGGCATTGCGCTGGCATCCAGAACGACAGAGTACCCATTACATGAACTTTAAGATTAAATGAAGTAACGGGCCCATCGAGCCAGATTTAATTCTTCCTGAGAAAAACCTCAAGTACATTTCAGCCCTTGTGGCAAGTAAAATATTACTATCAGTAACATTCCGACGGAGTTCTGACTAGTTGTGGTGTGAGCAAATAAAGTCCTATACTGAGAGAAGGCACCGACCTGACATTCCTAGTTACTAGAAATGTGAGCTAATGACACTTTGCTCGCTGTAAACGTTCGTGCCTGGACAATTTTAATGTGACAGAACCAGATATCCTAAAATAAGAATAACCAAGGAAACGTTCCCTGAAGTAGTGGATTCAGCCTATCTTTGCGGGACTGGGGTTCCCTTGGCCAAGACTACCCTGGATATTCTGTATGTGCATGTCCTAAAAATTGTTTTTCCAGAAGTTGCTACCAAAGCTGTAAGTGCGAATGCAAGCTAGTGATCACGGCTGACTGAATAGAGTGAATGCAGGACTGAGTGATTCCTTTATTGTTGTATTTTTGGCACCCATTTTGCTGTCTTAAATTTCTGTATGCAAGTTTTTGTTGCTAACAATATTTTCCTTAGGATAGATCAGAGTTTCAAAGTCTGTTCATACCTTTAAAGGGAAATCTTAGACTATAGCATATGTATCCGTGACTCTTTGGGGCTATCACTTTTCTTCTAACAGGACTGTGGGCTATACATCGAGGGAAAAGATCACACCTCTGGGTCTATCATTCTTGTAGCAATTCATTGACTTTATGACTATTTGTATATGCTTGATGTAATTTTTATGTGTTGTGATGGAATTTTCTGATGATAAATAAAATTCACTTAACTTAATCAGCGTGTCGGTCAGCTCGTTCCAAAATATCTATATAATCATTATTATAGTTTTTCCACGTCTGTGCGTCTAACTGTCGTCATTTGTGTGAGTGCGCACGTGAGTGGTATATATATATATATATATATATATATATATATATATATATATATATATATATATATATATATATATATATATATATAATATATATATATTTTATAGACTGTCTGACTCCTCTAGATCTGTTGTAGAAGATAGGCTGAAAGAGAGAAGATTCTCGATTTCAGGGACAGTCTCTATTAATTTCTACCATCTCACTCGTGGAAATCTATTTCTATTATTATCTCTCACTGTGGCTATCACTTATTCTAATCTATTCAGAAGGGACCAACCCAAGTCTTAATTCCCCTATCAAAAATCTACGACATGAGTGTAGGAGGGTTTTTACGTTAACAAACCGTGCATGGCTCATAAGGAAGCCGGTGAAAGACAGGTGGAAGAAAAATGTAGATGTATGAAATCTATTTTCATAATACGTATCCTCTGCCACAATGACTAAGTAAGTAAGTTACATCAGTCTGGGAAGTAATATCCGTAGCAGCATCAGTGGTAGTAGTAGTTGCAGCAGCCGTAGTAAAACTGGCGGGATAGTAATAGTTGTGTTAGTAGCAGTAGCAGAGGTAGTAATGGTCGTAATAGTAGAGGCTGTACTAAAATAGATACATCGATGATGCGGTTCATGTGCATCATCACAAAACTGCTATAGATATTTGTATGTATGTGTGAAGACATATGACTTCATTTCTTTGGTTTTAAATACACATTACATTAATATTATAACAACATCGCAGAATCACGTAACAATAACGACAGCAGAGCAATCCGTTATATAATAGTCCATTATTTTATGGTATTGACATTACATTCAAATAATGACCATGGGTGAGGGGAAACAGACTGACCTCGTTTGGACGCGTGTATTTATTTAGTGGAACAGTCCCAATTACGATGGTTTGGTCATGTCTGCAGAATCGGAAAAGATCGGCTACCACGACAAATATGGGAAACTAAGAGCCAGGAATTGTTACGGTAGATTAATTGGCATGGTCTGCTAGAGGTTAGCAGCATGCGATTTTAGGGGTTACAACGTGTAATGTAATGTAAAAGTATTATTAGTCTAATGAACGCTGTGACGTTTCAGCGTTAGTAGTCACGCACGGTGACCAAGAGACGGGACCCTTTTCTAGACGACCGTCGAACCGAGAAGACGTGTCCTTGGAATGTTAGATTGCCGGGCATGTATTGCCGCACGATTATATTGTATTAAATAATGGACATGGGTGATAAGAATGTTTTTCTTATTAATGATGTCCCCAAATGATAAATATAAGTGGATGGAAGCAGACATCATCATCATCAGTTGATAAACTCTTAATACAAGACCCTTGCCCTGAGCAAGAGACATGCTGAGAAATCTGAAGCTCGCTCGAACATCACCAGAGTTAAATACTGTGTTGTTGTGTTGCTCGTGGTTCGAGTATGGAATGTCAACTTGACCTACGCAGTGGTGTGTAGACATAGATGGAGTGTATAATGTGCGAATGATAGGAAGAGTTCGTGGTGTTTACAAATGTTCTTTTTTCACACTCATGTATGGCTGGAAGTCATCGACACCAACGACTGTGTACCTTTACTAAAGTTTAATTGGACGTACACACTCGACAGCACAGATAGTGACAAATCACAGGTTGGCATAATACATCATGGTACAGTGGATAAATGGTCTTGCAATGTTATGTTACATGGGCACTCATGTAGAATAATAGTATAATGGACTGTCAGTAGCCAAGCACTCAGTATTGCCCATATATATATATCAACTAAGTTTACTGACAAAGCACGTCAGATTATAAACAATATCCAAGATGGCTTCTAGACCTAATCTCGTCTAGCGAAGATTCCTTAACATAATGTCCAGCACAGATTTTTCCATATAATTATATTGAACCGCTAGCAATGGGTTCTCATGTGTAGCAGTGATCTCTGGACTAATCAAGCGATAATACGGGCATCCCTTTTCTCTTCTTGAAAGTCACTACATGTTTGGTTCCAAGATGGCTTCACTCGTGAGCTGTCACTCACGTTTGGATACAGATAATGAATCTGTCCTAAAGTTAGTCATTCATTAAACATTTCATTGCTCTGTAGATTTGATCATGGACAATTGACTGCATTCTACAGGATATAGTGCTGTTAGGAATCAGAATCGTTTTTTTTTTTTCATCTAGTTAGATGTATCCTCTCAGACGTACAAATCATCCCTATCGAAAAACGGTGGCTTCGTA
This sequence comes from Oreohelix idahoensis, assembly GCA_024509875.1. NCBI lineage: Eukaryota > Metazoa > Mollusca > Gastropoda > Stylommatophora > Oreohelicidae > Oreohelix > Oreohelix idahoensis. The sequence continues at coordinate 428,906 of JAMPIV010011482.1, read as the reverse complement.
CGAGAGTTCAAAAGAGTATCTTTATTACCTTGGTTTTCAGAAATATGAGTTTGCCATTCCTTGGCAATAAGAATGAACACTGGGGTAAAGCATACACGATAGGTCTAGACGACTATCACTTTCCCCACAAATACTGAGATCACTTTTTCCGGCGACAAGCCGACATAGAAAAACACACAGTCCCTATCAGGACGAAGCCAAAACACACCTCTCTCGCGACACATCCGCCGAACAGCCTTTGACCTCTCTAGAGACAACAGAACATATAGTTCGACTTAGATATGTAAAGATATACAGATATAAGACAGATTCGTCCTACACAGACAAACAATACACATAAATTCAGGCCATAGATATTCTGAAGCAAGAACAATCTATTACTACCCAAACAAAGAATAAATCGCAGTAAAACTGGATTCATCCACGGAGTTCGATCGAAGAAGACGACCCAACTTTCAAGGGAAGTAACTCAATAATGACTTTCCCTTAAGCACTAAAAAATATCTATTTTGTTTACAAAATATTTGCGAACATAACAAGTATACCAATGTATAATATTGTAAGATATCAAAGACTGCACGTAACAATGGGTCAGTCCAATGTGATGATGAAGAGAGATGAAGTTACGGGTTAGTAAGTGACTAAACCTTGTCAAGATGAATTTATAGTCCGTTTAGTTCTACTAGTGTCAGACGCATAATCTCACTGTCGGTCGTTGGAATTACCAACCACGCGTGCATACAGTTATGCTGTTCTGACTATTATGTTTTCAAGCTACGAGACAAAGGACTGATTTGTAAAGGAATAATATATGAAGTATGAACTGCAACTTATTATGTATAATTCTTCATGATGACCATATGTGAACTGTTCGTGTATGGAATTGATATAATAAATATATGTGGACTCAAGGAATGACTTATCAAGTCTCTAACCTTTGAATTTGATTATATTATGAAGTCGACCAATATTCTATCCCACCTTCGCGTAATTTACCATCACTAGCACGATATCATAATTGACTGAGAAAGACAAGGGATAAATGGAAGTAAACGTAAATAGAAGAGCCAGTATAAACAGTCTGAAACAATAATCATTAAGGACCCCCTTGTATAAACAAGCAAACTCTCGCATTTACTGGGACATAGCCCGCCCAGTAACAAGGATCCAGACCTCCAGGACGACCCAGAGATTAAAACCAGGTCAGGAGAAAGACAGCCGATAGGATAGTATGGCGTTATCTCTGGCAAACCTCTACACCCCAGGGTAGAAGAGGAACGACTAAGTAAGTAGCAAAGAGTATTTATTTTGTTTTGTATGTTTAAATGGCTCCTAAATACCATCGCAATAAGGAAGATGAAAATTTTCGGTCATACAAAAAGACATAATAGTCTGGAAAAAATAGTGATTGAAGGCATGGTCCCTGGAAAAAGGGGAAGGGGTCGACCTAGACGACGGTGGACCCAGGACATCACAGAGAGTCTGAACTTGTCTTTGGCTGATGCAGGTCGACTTGCCCAGAATCGCGATGCGTTCAGAGCAGCTGTAATGGAGACAACGTTCTGGAAAGAATACGTCGCATGATGAATGTTTAATGGCCGTTACAACGGAGGGATTATTTCTTTTGTGTTGCTGTTTGCTCTTTAAACTTAATTAAAGCAATGAGAGAGTAAAACTGAAACATTACCGTATAATCTACTATTGAATATACCATCAGTAAGTCTTCTTTGTGTACCATACATGGAGACGTAGACGATCATGTCTCTCCACAACTTCCTGTCTACAGTATTATTTATCAGCTCGGTTGTTGACTTCTGTCCATGAGGTGATGTCACACTGTCGAGTGTCTTCTCTCTTTGTAGTCCTCTATCTCTTTTTCCATCTATTTTTCCTGTTGTCACAATATACTGGTAAAATCAAACAAAGCCAGTAGAAGAGATCATACACTTCAGCAATGTATTCGCCACAGATGGTAGCTTAGAACTGGGGTCCTCAACCTTTTTTACACCACGGGTACATTTAGATTGATAAAGAGAGTGGCGGGCACCAACAAAATATCATGACTTAACTTATTTTTAAAAACGAAAGGTTTGCGTTCACAACAAGATATGCAGAATACTTCTATAAAGCTGAGTAACTACATTTAATGAAATAAGAAATATTGAGAATTTAAAAAAAAATTCATTTTCAAATCATTAGGCACTGCATGTTACTGGCCAACTTTTACGGTTAGAGAGTTATGTTCCAGCACGCTAACAATCATTCAGATGAGCACCAGTGAGCCGTGACCTGTTCTTGGATTTGACAATGTCTCATCAGGCAAACAAATTGTATATTTTTTTCTTTCATCCGCAATTTTTCCGCAGGCACACAGATAAGCCTTGGCGTGGACCGCTTTGAGTACCCCTGGTTTAGAGACACACAAATGGGAATTCAGTAATTGCCATAAATTGACATGCTGAAAACTTTACTGTTGGTACTTCTAGTTTGAAGCGTCCAAATGTCTAAATGACTTCATAGAAGGAACTGAACAATACTGTATTTATATGAAAGTGTTCCCATCCTGGATAGGATGATGCAGGTCGACTTGCCCAAAACCGTGATGCGTTCAGAGCAGCTGTAATGGAGAACGTTCTGGAGAGAATACGTCACATGATGATGTTCCTATCCTTGTCTGTCTGAAGAGACAGAATACGTCACGTGATGATGTTCCTATCCTTGTCTGTCTGAAGAGACAGAATACGTCATGTGATGATGTTCCTATCCTTGTCTGTCTGAAGAGAGAATACGTCACGTGATGATGTTCCTATCCTTGTCTGTCTGAAGAGACAGAATACGTCACGTGATGATGTTCCTATCCTTGTCTGTCTGAAGAGAGAATACGTCACGTGATGATGTTCCTATCCTTGTCTGTCTGAAGAGAGAGAATACGTCACGTGATGATGTTCCTATCCTTGTCTGTCTGAAGAGACAGAATACGAACATGACTGCTACACCCTCAGGCATCTCGTCATCATCATCAGCTGCCATCTCCACATCTCGTCATCATCATCAGCTGCAATCTCCACATCTCGTCATCATCATCAGCTGCCATCTCCACATCTCGTCATCATCATCAGCTGCCATCTCCACATCTTGTCATCATCATCAGCTGCCATCTCCACATCTCGTCAACATCATCAGCTGCCATCTCCACATCTCGTCATCATCCTCAGCTGCCATCTCCACATCTCGTCATCATCATCAGCTGCCATCTCCACATCTCGTCATCATCATCAGCTGCCATCTCCACATCTCGTCATCATCATCAGCTGCCATCTCCACATCTCGTCATCATCATCATCAGCTGCCATCTCCACATCTCGTCATCATCATCAGCTGCCATCTCATCATCATCAGCTGCCATCTCATCATCATCAGCTGCCATCTCATCATCATCAGCTGCCATCTCCGCATCTCGTCATCATCATCAGCTGCCATCTCCACATCTCGTCATCATCTGCCATCTCCACATCTCGTCATCATCATCAGCTGCCATCTCCACATCTCGTCATCATCATTGTCGTGGTTGAGTAAAGTGTAGAGTATTTGTCGAGTTGGACAATAGTAGTGAAATCGACAAGGGATAGTGAACTGACAGAGTTATAGATTACACACACAGAAAGGTGTAAATAGGAGATGGACTTGAGACAACCTGGAAGAAGATTTATCAAAAGTGATCTCTCTTTCCAAGCCTCAACTCACTTTTACTGTCTAAGCATCTCCTGCTCTCACTCTTTTCTCTTATCATACATAGAGATTCTAGTAAAGAGCTAAATATGTAAATATGGATGAAAAGGGTCGGGAACAGCGCATTAATAAATGTGTAAACTTTATTAAAGAAGAAAAACATGGAATTAATGCATATCATCATACACAGCATAAATTACATCAATAATCAAATAATCATCAATAGTCATCAATAATCATCAATAACCACCAATAATGCAAATACACACCCACAAACACACACACCACCAACACTTATAAAACCTGTAGAACACGAAGAAAATAACTAAGCTGTCCGACAGAGGTTCCGCTTTCGGGGACCAAAGGCGCTAGCTCCAGAAAGTGTCTTATAGATAAATATCCTTCAAGATGACTGAAGTGAAATACCAAACTTTCCTTGTCGGGCTAAACGTTGGTGACCCCTAATTGCGCGAGGGAACACTGGAAGACGTTGTTTATCTCCTGCTGACCAAATAAACGAACTGAGCGACAGCCTGTCCGCTTTTAGTGGGACCAAATGTGCTAGCTCCAGAAAGTGTCTTACGGATAAATATCCTTCAAGATGAATGAAGTGAAATACCCAACTTTCCTTGTGGGTGCTATACGTTGGTGACCGCTACTGCGTGAGGGGGGCTGGAACTCTGTCCATAGATGACTGCTCATACGTGCGAGGTTTTTAAGTATCCAGAAATACACCTGAAGAAGTCACTTGAGGACACGGAGTCCCAGGTGTTCTTATCCGGCGCTAGGCTCTGCCTGGCTGTAAATCCTGTTTAAACTGGTTTGGCTGTGGGTTGCTGAGTGCCCCGTTTAGGCACAAACGAAGTCGGGTGATATCAGATTCTGCTATAGACGTGCAGGGCGGTTTTGATATTCTGGAAGCGGCAATGCTCTGGCTGGTAATCCAATAGGCGAGTAGGGAACTACTACTGCATTTGGTGATTCCAGATTTAGCGTTGGCTCCGTTGCACTGCGTGAGCTTAACTTGGCGTTGACAAAAAGGGGTTTTGATTCAGGAACGGGGTTGACGATTCGTTGCTAGATGTATACAGAAACCCTCTAGATCGAAGAGTATATGACTTTCTTCGCCTGACTGGAGTCTGCTCTAGCGATTCGGTCTCCCTGAAACTGAGACCCAAAAAGACACCCTTAACTTCAAGCAACGACAAAATCAATCTAATGTTTTATAACCTAGTCATGCTCCGCTCCTTCCATTCTATCAATTATAGCATGTGCCCGCATAGGCTTAATATCTTTTGTACACCCATGTACCTGTCATTAAATGTTCTGACAGCAAAAACCTACTCCTCTTCTCCCAATCTCAACGTACAGGAAACCTAACCTGTAGTTACAGTTAAATGAATAGGCTTATTCATCTTACAACATTAAATGAATTTACATAAACAGATTACAGCATTTGACATTACACCAATAAATCGTATGTCCCTTTGGGGAAATATATTAGCATTCCACAAAATGAGTACATAGAAAATGCAATGTTCTTGCTATAATAATACAGTTGTGGCTGAATCATAAGATATAATTATATCTATGCCTGGTGACTGCTTTCTGTGAAAGTTATAGACTAGTGCCTAGCCACACAAGTAAGCATAAAATGATTCTCCCTTGCCACTAGAAATATCTATCAAAAAGGAATAAGTGACTATCTCCTATAATTCAGTTTTAAGTGAACACTCCACACCTGACATTATCTTACAGAAATGACAGTTAATTTAGCCTATTCTTAACCCATGATAAGCATCTGTGGACTGATTCTACGCCTATTATCTGTTATTGTAAGTTTAACATTTAACCCATGATAAACCGTAACAGTTTAAGCACCCTTACTAGGCCGTAGACAGCGCTACATTATCACTGAACTAAATTACTAGGAGAGGTCCTCAGAAATGAATTCACTTTCCTAACAGATATATAAAAGCTAACATGAATATATCATATTATAATAAGATATGTCAACTCACCCCGAAAATGACTAGAACATAGGCAAACACATTCTAGTACTGTGTTAAAGTTTGCCTTATCTCATGATGGTCATCTACGGGCCAGGAATATTCACGAATGTCTTTGTCTTATAAACCCGTCTACTCTTATAGATTACAAGGACGCTCCCCTCGGACACCTGGCCTGCATATTTCTTCAGAGGTATCGGCGTAATGCGTAATCAAGAGAGTAAGACAAAGGTTTCAGAAGCAACAACTTTGCGAAAATTCCCCCAGAGAGACAATCATAATATTATGTGCTCTTTGCTCATCTAAGGGCAAACAACCCACAAACTGACCGCGATTATTATCTCCCCTGAAACAGATCAAACTCGTTACCCAGGCCTCAAAGGGTACTAGCCGCTCGTGATCAAACGTTTTAAAGCGACCAGAGAAATTCCCCTGGACGGACCAGGTGCGTGTATGTAATGTGATATTGCCGCTACGCTGACCGTTTCTGACCAGTGGGGGATTTCTACTGAAAGCCAGAACGTAACCAAACGCGGGTGGGGTTTGAACAGGTAAAAATGAAAGATAGAAAAGAAGAATACAAATGTCTAGGAAAACAGAACATTAAAAGAGTTAATAACATATGGAACGAAATGGTAAAATAAATTATCGGTCACGTGACAAGTGCCCCCCCCCCCCTTTAAAGTTCGAGGAATACGGACAAAAATGACAGTAATTTATCTTTTCCATAGACGTTCATTACATGTCGTAAGAACCTCCTATAATCATAACCAAAATCGTATCCAATTTCTGTCAGTACTGTATGACTAGCTCCGAGTTCATTTGTTTTCTTCCCTCTGTCTAATAGACGTTCAGCGAATGGGATTTTGCGAGGCCAGTTGGCACTGACACCTTTCGTTTCCGTGTGAACCTGACCTTGCTTCCGCAATTCACTGTGCCTGTTTATGGTCCGGAAAATTATCCGCACCTGATGTGGTTTTCGGTCCCGCCTGAACTCACTGGCCACTGCGTAGGTAATCCGCCTGTTATGTGCAGTGTAATCATTGATGGGCTCGGGCTGTTTACATTCCGTTATGGGTTTACCTGTCACGGGCGTGGACTTGAATAACCCTCTATAGCTGCAGTATATCGGGATTTTCTGCGCGCGTGTAACCCTAGTTGGCAAATAAAGCCGTTCGTTGGCCGAAGAAATGCTAGCATTTTTCTTCTGCCTCTCGACATCTACTCCCCTGTTTCGGTGGGAGCATTGATCAATCTTCAGACCTATGCCGTCTAAAGATGGGTCTGGAGCTTTCCTTGCCTTGCCAGTCACAACTCTGGCTTGGTCAACGGAAATGATCAAGTTGCTCTGTAATGGCCTGGCGGAGGCGACTACTTTGCTGTCCATCAGTGGGGTTGAGACCACTGGAAAAATGCGATTTGAATGAGAGAACTGAGCTGCCTGAAGCAGAGAGTAATCGATCGCATTCTGGGGTTCTACTAAATCATAACAGATCTCCGTAGCTTCTATCCTTGGAGAAAGATAGGTATTATCTGCGAGTTGCAGAGTTTGTTGAGTCGCTTTCCCATTACTAGCATGACGTGAGCCAAGGCTCTCAACAATGGCTCCTTGTACAGTAGTAAGGCAGCTTTTCTCACTGTCTTCTGCCCTGAGAAGTGTGAGAGACTCAAATGGAATACCAGGGATCCCTTCGCCTGGAACCCTGTGTCCACCATAAACGTCAACTTTGCCCTCCCCTGAGGAAGTTACTGGCGTCAGTTGAACTTTGTCCTGCAATGCGAGATCCACTTCCTGGTTGACAGGCCCCGCAGACTGCATGCAAAAGACTGGACGGTTTGAGATCCCGTTAGATCGCGAAGTGCCCGAGAGAAAACTCTCGGTGTGTTTTTCCAAAGTTCCTTGGAACGGTTTGGAAAGTTTAACCCTTTTAGCAGGCGACTTATTCTTGCACCTTTTAAGCTCAAGGTGATAAGAGGAGCGGCACCTCCTTTCTACGATCGTTGAGTTGGAGGGATACGCCTCTGCATATGGTTTTTCGCTGTCCGGCCGGGAATCTTGCGAAATATAACGTGATAGGGTGTGGCTCCCTTTTCTCGACGTCACGTGTCGGTTAGGTGCTGCTCGGTCTGGAGCGTGAGAGGCTCGGGGTTCGCCGCTTGCCAGACGGGAACAATCCGTATTACAATGCTTGTTAGCACCTCTCTCACCTTTGTGCAGTTTCCATGCCTGGGAACGTTGCGTAATTTTCCCCGTGGCTTTAGGTCTGCTATCCCGACATAAATTCTTTCCTAGTTCGGGCTTCGGATCCAAGTCCCGAGGAAAGTCAATTTTCTGGAGTTGGGGTTCAGTTTTAGCAGGCAAGTTATCTTTCATGGGCGCAAGGTTTGCAGGGGCGTTGACCGTTAAGGGCACCGAAGAAGGGGAAGTAGAGTGACTACATTTAGTATCTGTTTCCATCCTCCGAATTTGGCTATCCAGTTCATTCATTCTGATTTGGTGTAGCCTGTCCCTTTCTTGGCTTTCTCTGTCCCTTTCTTGTTGCTCCATTTCCAATTGCTTGTCCCGTTCTTGTCTTTGCTTTTCCCTTTGCTTCTCATCTTCTATCACTTCTTCTACATACTGTCGGGTGAATGCTTCACTCTCCCCAGTTTGTTTACAGGACCATGCCAAGATTAAACGGCTGTCAAACCAATTGTCTACCTCGTATTGATCCTGCAGGCTTACTGCAAATTCTAGAAAGGGCTGGATTTCGCTATCCTGGTACTCCATGTACTTAGCTACCTCGAGGGCAATCCTATGCGCTTTATCTAGATCGGCCATTATATCAGGGTGAGCAAAACACTATAGAAGAATAGAACCTAGAGATCTTAGTTACCTAGTGCAATAGGTGCTGATTAACTTAATAGTCAATAAAATCTAGGCTAGCCTGGGAACTTTAAAAACAAGAAAGTTTGTAGCTACTCTGATCGACAAACAAAAACCCCAAAAAACTCCAAAAAATGTAAGTGATGTAAAACTTATTACTATCACTTCACCCCAGTTCTGTCAGTACTAAGCTATTGAGAGGATTGGTTACTATCATCCGAATGAACACCCTCCCTTGGTACAGATGCAAGCTAGTAACTGACTATCTGTAGCTTCTTATCTCAGATTAAAGAGCTACTCCTGAAAAAAATATTAACCCTTTAAAAAAAATTTCTGACTTTTTTCAACAATAGTCGTCAGATTGTCAACCCAAAACTCAGCAATGATACCAGCAACCTTAACCAGCTGTCTCATGTGTAGCATGAACAATAAATGTAACTTAATATTTATGATTGCTGTGGAGAAAAAAAACGCTGTTCTGACTTCCACCCAAAAGAAATAGTTCGTTATGTCTAGGGATAGCAATTCCTATTATCTGCAGAACACTAAACTCTAAGAATCAGGATAGAATGTTGTGAGAGATTCCTACCAGACTGCAACCTCATCTGTTGCGATTGCTGCAGATGTAGTTCAAATCCCGTTAGAGCCCCCATTAATTGTCGTGGTTGAGTAAAGTGTAGAGTATTTGTCGAGTTGGACAATAGTAGTGAAATCGACAAGGGATAGTGAACTGACAGAGTTATAGATTACACACACAGAAAGGTGTAAATAGGAGATGGACTTGAGACAACCTGGAAGAAGATTTATCAAAAGTGATCTCTCTTTCCAAGCCTCAACTCACTTTTACTGTCTAAGCATCTCCTGCTCTCACTCTTTTCTCTTATCATACATAGAGATTCTAGTAAAGAGCTAAATATGTAAATATGGATGAAAAGGGTCGGGAACAGCGCATTAATAAATGTGTAAACTTTATTAAAGAAGAAAAACATGGAATTAATGCATATCATCATACACAGCATAAATTACATCAATAATCAAATAATCATCAATAGTCATCAATAATCATCAATAACCACCAATAATGCAAATACACACCCACAAACACACACACCACCAACACTTATAAAACCTGTAGAACACGAAGAAAATAACTAAGCTGTCCGACAGAGGTTCCGCTTTCGGGGACCAAAGGCGCTAGCTCCAGAAAGTGTCTTATAGATAAATATCCTTCAAGATGACTGAAGTGAAATACCAAACTTTCCTTGTCGGGCTAAACGTTGGTGACCCCTAATTGCGCGAGGGAACACTGGAAGACGTTGTTTATCTCCTGCTGACCAAATAAACGAACTGAGCGACAGCCTGTCCGCTTTTAGTGGGACCAAATGTGCTAGCTCCAGAAAGTGTCATACGGATAAATATCCTTCAAGATGAATGAAGTGAAATACCCAACTTTCCTTGTGGGTGCTATACGTTGGTGACCGCTACTGCGTGAGGGGGGCTGGAACTCTGTCCATAGATGGCTGCTCATACGTGCGAGGTTTTTAAGTATCCAGAAATACACCTGAAGAAGTCACTTGAGGACACGGAGTCCCAGGCATTCTTATCCGGCGCTAGGCTCTGCCTGGCTGTAAATCCTGTTTAAACTGGTTTGGCTGTGGGTTGCTGAGTGCCCCGTTTAGGCACAAACGAAGTCGGGTGATATCAGATTCTGCTATAGACGTGCAGGGCGGTTTTGATATTCTGGAAGCGGCAATGCTCTGGCTGGTAATCTAATAGGCGAGTAGGGAACTACTACTGCATTTGGTGATTCCAGATTTAGCGTTGGCTCCGTTGCACTGCGTGAGCTTAACTAGGCGTTGACAAAAAGGGGTTTTGATTCAGGAACGGGGTTGACGATTCGTTGCTAGATGTATACAGAAACCCTCTAGATCGAAGAGTATATGACTTTCTTCGCCTGACTGGAGTCTGCTCTAGCGATTCGGTCTCCCTGAAACTGAGACCCAAAAAAGACACCCTTAACTTCAAGCAACGACAAAATCAATCTAATGTTTTATAACCTAGTCATGCTCCGCTCCTTCCATTCTATCAATTATAGCATGTGCCCGCATAGGCTTAATATCTTTTGTACACCCATGTACCTGTCATTAAATGTTCTGACAGCAAAAACCTACTCCGCTTCTCCCAATCTCAACGTACAGGAAACCTAACCTGTAGTTACAGTTAAATGAATAGGCTTATTCATCTTACAACATTAAATGAATTTACATAAACAGATTACAGCATTTGACATTACACCAATAAATCGTATGTCCCTTTGGGGAAATATATTAGCATTCAACAAAATGAGTACATAGAAAATGCAATGTTCTTGCTATAATAATACAGTTGTGGCTGAATCATAAGATATAATTATATCTATGCCTGGTGACTGCTTTCTGTGAAAGTTATAGACTAGTGCCTAGCCACACAAATAAGCATAAAACGATTCTCCCTTGCCACTAGAAATATCTATCAAAAAGGAATAAGTGACTATCTCCTATAATTCAGTTTTAAGTGAACAATCCACACCTGACATTATCTTACAGAAATGACAGTTAATTTAGCCTATTCTTAACCCATGATAAGCATCTGTGGACTGATTCTACGCCTATTATCTGTTATTGTAAGTTTAACATTTAACCCATGATAAACCGTAACAGTTTAAGCACCCTTACTAGGCCGTAGACAGCGCTACATTATCACTGAACTAAATTACTAGGAGAGGTCCTCAGAAATGAATTCACTTTCCTAACAGATATATAAAAGCTAACATGAATATATCATATTATAATAAGATATGTCAACTCACCCCGAAAATGACTAGAACATAGGCAAACACATTCTAGTACTGTGTTAAAGTTTGCCTTATCTCATGATGGTCATCTACGGGCCAGGAATATTCACGAATGTCTTTGTCTTATAAACCCGTCTACTCTTATAGATTACAAGGACGCTCCCCCCGGACACCTGGCCTGCATATTTCTTCAGAGGTATCGGCGTAATACGTGATCAAGAGAGTAAGACAAAGGTTTCAGAAGCAACAACTTTGCGAAAATTCCCCCAGAGAGACAATCATAATATTAGGTGCTCTTTGCTCATCTAAGGGCAAACAACCCACAAACTGACCGCGATTATTATCTCCCCCTGAAACAGATCAAACTCGTTACCCAGGCCTCAAAGGGTACTAGCCGCTCGTGATCAAACGTTTTAAAGCGACCAGAGAAATTACCCTGGACGGACTAGGTGCGTGTATGTAATGTGATATTGCCGCTACGCTGACCGTTTCTGACCAGTGGGGGATTTCTACTGAAAACCAGAACGTAACCAAACGCGGGTGGGGTTTGAACAGGTAAAAATGAAAGATAGAAAAGAAGAATACAAATGTCTAGGAAAACAGAACATTAAAAGAGTTAATAACATATGGAACGAAATGGTAAAATAAATTATCGGTCACGTGACAATCATCAGCTGCCATCTCCACATGGAACATCGGCTGCAATGGATCTCAAAAGTCCTCTTGTTTTGATGGGTTCTTTTCTGTCAATTTCTTGATGTTATCTTCCCAGTTATAGCGCTGTCTTCCTCTTGGACGTTTACCTTCAACTTTTCTTTCCAGGCATCTCGTACAAGGCAACTAATATGAGGCTGGCAACCTGATCATGTTAAACATATTGCCACATAAACCACAGCTACAACAGCATATGAATGCTTGGCGCAGGCTTCGTGTAAGGGGACCAGCTACATTGGTGTTTCGTGCTCCATAAGGGGCGCAAAGGAAAGTGCTGAAGATGATGATGATGACCTGTGTCATACCTGGACAAAAGTTATTACCACCAAGACAGAAAGATGACTGCCTGTAAAACGAAATGCGTGAGAAAAGCGGCTTATAACAGATGACAAGTCCTAGTGAGAAACTAAGAAATCGCGTCCGTCACTGGGACAGCGTAAGTGCGGTAAATATTGACAAACAAAGAATGCGTCGATTTCTGACACCTAGTGACGGTGAATCCCCATCAACTAGCAGATTATACCCTCAGAAAGGACAAGACGGGGGGCATAGCTGACGACTCGTAAGTTGATGGATCGTTGTGACAGGTATTTTAAAGAAACACAGCATGGCAACACACTAGGTCAGCGTGGCAACACACTAGATCATCGTGACAACACACTAGATCAGCGTGGCAACACACTAGATCACATTGTCAGCATGGGATCGAAAACCAATTATAATTAGTGTCGTCTGTGGCGCCGTACGACAAAAGCAGTGGATACGAATAAATACAGACATTACCCGTGAGTTCACCGAGGAGCACATGACTTCAGAAAGTTTGCTGTTGAACTGTATTTCATTTAGTTTCTAGAGGATGGAGTGCTTGATCTCGTACCCAACCCTCCTTAGATTCTCTTACGACAGACGTGGTAGTGTACTGTGTTACTGATCTTTGCCCTCCTATTGAGCCCCGGCAACGTACATACGATTAATAGTGGATACTAGAAGAATAAGAAAAAATCAATATAAGCCACTGACAGAGATTCAGCCCAACGGGCTGATCACCCGTTTGCCAGTCACTTTGATTACGGAAACAACAACAAACGGATTGATTTGTCGTTGCCCTAAAGACGCCATTAGGCGTGATGGGAACAGCGGCAAAGAAAATCTATTCGCTGTTGCCCTTAAGACGCCACTAGGCGTAATGGCCACTGACTGCTTTGCCGGTCGTTGGCTAAGGACGGAAGAAGAAGAAGACAGAGACTCAGCAGGATCTGATCAAAAGAAAATTGATTGATCAATTTCCATACATGAACCTGTCGATTGTCTGATGTTTTATAGCTTCTGTGTTGTTTGGAAGCTTCTGTGTTGTTTGGAAGCTTCTGTGTTGTTTGGTAGCTTCTGTGTTGTTTGGAAGCGTATATACATGTACTGTTGGTAGCTTATGTACTGATTATAGCTTATGTACTGTTTGGTAGCTTGTGTACTGTTGGTAGCTTATGTGTTGTTGGTAGCTTGTGTACTGTTGGGAGCTTATAAACTGTTTGGTAGCTTATGCTCTGTTTGATAGCTTATGCACTATTGGTAGCGTATATGCTGTTTGGTAGCTTATGTACTGTTTTAGCTTGTGTACTGTTGGTAGCTTATGTACTCTTGGTAGCTTATGTACTCTTGGTAGCTTATGTACTGATTATAGCTTATGTACTGTTGGTAGCTTATGTACTATTTATAGCTTATGTACTGTTTGGTAGCTTGTGTACTGTTGGTAGCTTGTGTACTGTTGGTAGCATATGTACTGTTGTTAGCTTTTGTACTGTTTGGTAGCATGTGTACTGGTGGTAGCTTATGTACTCTTGGTAGCTTATGTACTCTTGGTAGCTTATGTACTCTTGGTAGCTTATGTACTGTTGGTAGCATATGTACTGTTGGTAGCTTATGTACTGTTTGGTAGCTTGTGTACTGTATTAGCTTGTGTACTGTTAGTAGCATGTGTACTGTTGTTAGCGTTTGTACTGTTTGGTAGCATGTATACTGTTGGTAGCATATGTACTGTTGGTAGCAAATGTACTGTTGGTAGCTTATGTACTATTTATAGCTTGTGTACTGTTTGGTAGCGTGTGTACTGTTGGTAGCTTGTGTACTGTTGGTAGCATATGTACTGTTGTTAGCTTTTGTACTGTTTGGTAGCATTTGTACTGTTGGTAGCTTATGAACTGTTTAGTAGCTTGTGTACTGGTGGTAGCATATGAACTGTTAGTAGCATATATACTGTTGGTAGCTTATGTACTGTTGGTAGCTTGTATACTGTTGGTACCATATGTACTGTTAGTAGCTTATGTACTGTTGGAAGCAGATGCACTGTTGGTAGCTTGTGTACTGTTGGTAGGTTATTTCTGTTTGTAGCATGTGTACTGTTGGTTAGCTTGTGTACTGTTTGTAGCATATGTACTGTTGGTAGCATATGTACTGTTGGTAGCTTATGTACTCATGGTAGCTTATGTACTGTTTATAGCTTATGTACGGTTGGTATCCTATGTACCGTTTATAGCCTATGTACTGTTTGGTAGCTTGTGTACTATTTGGTACCTTGTGTACTGTTGGTAGCTTGTGTACTGTTGGTAGCATATGTACTGTTGTTAGCCTATGTACTGTTTAGTAGCATTTGTACTGTTGGTAGCATATGTACTGTTAGTAGCTTATGTACTGTTTGGTAGCTTGTGTAGTGTTGGTAGCTTATGGGCTGTTTGGTAGCTTATGTACTGTTGGTAGCATATGTACTGTTGGTAGCTTGTGTACTGTTGTAGCATATGTACTGTTGGTAGCTTATATACTGTTTAGTAGGTTGTGTACTGGTGATATCATATGAACTGTTAGTAGCATATATACTGTTGGTAGCTTATGTACTGTTGGTAGCTTGTGTACTGTTGGTAGCAAATGTACTGTTAGTAGCTTATGTACTGTTGGTAGCATATGTTCTGTTGGTAGCTTATGTACTGTTGGTAGGTTATGTACTGTTGGTAGCTTGTGCACTGTTGGTGGGTTATGTAATGTTGGTAGCTTATGTACTGTTGGTAGCTTATGTACTGTTGTCATAATGAGCTGTCAGTTTTTTTACGACAGCTGTACAATGACATAACATAAAGTCTCGCTTCATCGTGAATGGAGGTCTCTTTAAAAAAAGATAGGAATACTAATAATAGGTGGCATCCCATTATACCGCCAGGAATCCTATATCTCTTGTCCACACTGAGACATAATATAACCACCTGTCGTGAAACATTCTAATCCACATATATAAATTAGAAATTAAATGTAAAGCCTAACGAAGTAATTTAATAGAAGGAAAGAAGAATGGTAAAAGAACAGTGCGGTCACAATAGCGTACGCCTGTGTTATAGAACGTCATACTAGCTAAACAAGAAAACCTCTTTTTCTACTTCGTCTGCATAATTGTAACGCTTTCACGTTTGCTAGTAAAGCCTACTGCATCAACTACACGCGTATCTAAAAATAAAACTGGTACTATATTTCTTATACGACCTTGATACACACTGCGTAATGACCCAGATTTAATATTACATTAATGTCATTATACACTACGTAACTAAAAGACAGACGGGCTTAGAAGAGAGAGAGAGAGAGAGAGAGAGAGAGATGTACGGAGGAACGCATGCAATGCTACCACGTCGTCTCGCGATTGAAAAGTAATGCCACCCCACGCGAAAGGCATGCAGGCTTGTTTTTTTTTCAAATAAACAGTGACAAAAAACACTACCAATACGAGGTAAGGTTTTAAAAAACATGTTTAATGCTTATTAGGAAACATGACACAATACTGTTTTACGTCTGAAATCGTGACTTTATACTGACAGAACAGTCGAAAAGGCAGAACAGGTGGCGGTTCTAAAACAATAAATAAAAAAACAAATACACGACTATCCGAGAATAATACATATTTGTAACGAAGCCACTTGGCTCCATTAAACTTACATATTTGGGTGCCTTAGGACTTGCTGACAAAGAATATGTTAGGTGTTACGCCAATAGTCTAGTAATTAACAAATTATAGCCAAAATACTATAGTGGTGTTGTCTGACAGCACAGGATCATATTTGCTCATAATGGCGTGTTTGGACACTGCTTTAGGGGAAATGAGGCCACCACGTTAGATCCGATTTGATTGGCTAGAATAATATGTAAGGCGAAACATGATTAGTCGACTGTAAATACTATTTTTGGTTGTTAATGGAAACGGTAGGAAGGGTACATTTTTTTCAAAGGCTTTTGTAAACATGGTCTCATTGGCTAGACCATTTGATATAGTCAATTAGGAGCGTTAGTTCATGGCCATTTTTTGAAAATAAACTTTGTAGAAGCAAGTGCGTTGAGAACCAGCTCATATTTTTCTAATAAAAGCCTGGGACAGAGGCAGATCGGAATTGTGCCATAACTCATCGCCAGTCAACGTACTTGTTTAATATTTCCTTGAATTGTGGTAAGCTAGACATATTTGATCTCTTTTAGATGAAAATTGAATGTGAATTGTTAAATTATGTCTGTATGTGTGTGGTTCAATAGCAAACATGAGGCAAAGCCTAGATATTGCTCCACCATGAACAAAACGTGTCGGAGAGGAGTATAACTGCATAGGCATATATGGGATTGCCAAATAGTACTCTGACACCTATCTTATTGTATAGAAGGAATTAATGCTGGAATTGCAGAGGCGTTATAACCATTAGGGAGAGGAATACTGGTGTATATTGTTACATGAGAAGCTAGCCGTTGGCCTACCGCGCTGAACTCTGTGTTTGTTATGTCTTGTGCTTCAGTGTGGAAATCGATTATAAATTAGTTCTGAAGTAGGAGGTACAACCTTCTTATTTCAGGGACCGTGGTACTGAAGTATTAGAGCAGCACCTGGTCTGAGTTTTGCTGAATCCAGAGGCTGGTAGCATACTCCTTGTTCAAGATATCGACCAGTGTTGTTTTTCAAGATAACTGAGAAGCAAGCGAGCAGAGGAGACAGTTTTCCTGCCGCCCACACAGAAGATAAGATTACGTTGGCCAGAGCAGCTCAATCTTGTGTAAACCCCCTCTAAAATTGACTGTACATTAAATCAAGAGGGACAGTTATTTGTTTTCAAATAAAAAGAAACTGTGAACCTTTCCAATATTATTTCCACCAGTATCAAACACATGAAGTCATGATGACAAACAACAATCTAGCTTTAAAAGCCAGTATTACCTCATAGTACTACATCACTACTTACACACATATTGTAATAATATTATATGTCAGGACAAAGATCCTATGTATAAATTGTGTATATACAACTTGTGATTATATTTGATTGTGATTCCTGATTCACTCTGTAGTTGAATCAGGATATCTATTATTGAAAGGAATTAATACATATTTTAAAAAGTTAACACTTGACTTACTAAAGATAGTCTTATAGAGTGTTCTATGTATGTGAGTGTCACAGTGTTGTAAAGTATTGTGGATTTTAATTAAAGTGTTTATCTGTTTTTTGTTGTTGTTGTGAACATACATTTCATCATTATCATAACCCTAGACATTCAACGTAGTCATCACAATATTCCAGAATAAGTCTGAGTGAGATCTAAATGTGGTAGCAAAGTAAGGTCATCTGTAACACACCACACTTATTAGATACAGATACCTTCACAGCTGATCTCAGTCAGTACACTAAGTCCCCTATAAATATTTATATCATCCCAGCTTACCACACCACCCACTCCATGTACTACAGTTGTACATAGACATATCATAACCAACCACTCGAGCCCTAAAGCTGCATATAGACATAATATAACCGACTACCCTGTGTACTACAGCTGTACATAGACATAATATAACCGACTACCCTGTGTACTACAGCCGTACATAGACATAATATAACCGACTACCCTGTGTATTACAGCTGTACATAGACATAATATAACTGATTAACCTGTGTACTACAGCTGTACATAGACATAATATGACCGACTATCCTGTGTACTACAGCTGTATATAGACATAATATAACCGACTACCATGTGTACTACAGCTGTACATAGACATAATATAACCGACTACCCTGTGTACTACAGCTGTACATAGACACAATATAACTGACTACCCTGTGTACTACAGCTGTACATAGACATAATATAACCGACTACCCTGTGTACTACAGATGTACATAGACATAATACAACCGACTTCCCTGTGTACTACAATTGTACATAGACATAATATAATTAACTGCCTCTTGTGCTACAGATTACATAGACAATCACCCACATTGTGAGCTAAAGTTGTACATAGACATAATATAACCAGCTACCTCCTGTGCTAAAGTTGAATATAACCAACCGTCTATCGCTATACTGGTGTACATAGGCATAATATAACCTGACACCTCCTGTGCTAAAGTTGTATATAACCAACCATCTATTGCTATACAGGTGTACATAGGCGTAATATAACCTGACACCTCCTGTGCTAAAGTTGTATATAACCAACCATCTATTGCTATACAGGTGTACATAGGCGTAATATAACCTGACACCTTCTGTGCCAAAGTTGTATATAAACAACCATCTATTGCTATACAGGTGTACATAGGCGTAATATAACCTGACACCTCCTATGCTAAAGTTGTATATAACCAACAATCTATTGCTATACAGGTGTACAAAGGCGTAATATAACCTGACACCTCCTGTGCTAGAGTTGTATATAATCAACCATCTATTGCTATACAGGTGTACATAGGCATAATATAACATGACACCTCCTGTGCTAAAGTTGTATATAGACATAACATAACCAGCTACCCTGTGTGCTAAAGTTGTACATAGACATAGTATCAGCTACCTTGTGTGCAAATGTTGTACATAGACATATATAACCAGCTACATTGTGTGCTAAAGTTGTACATAGACATAATATAACCAGCTACCCTGTGTGCTAAAGTTGTACATAGACATGTATAACTGGCTACCTTGTGTGCTAAAATTGTACATATACATATATAACCAGCCACCTTGCATGCAAATGTTGTACATAGACATATAGAACCAGCTACATTATGTGCTAAAGTTGTATATAGACATATATAACCAGCTACCTTGTGTGCTAAAGTTGTACATAGACATATATAATCAGCTACATTGTGTGTTAAAGTTGTACATAGACATATATAACCAGCTACTTTGTGTGCTAAAGTTGTAGAAAGACATATATAATCAGCTACATTGTGTGTTAAAGTTGTACATAGACATATATAACCAGCTACTTTGTGTGCTTAAGTTGTACATAGACATATATAACCAGATACATTGTGTGCTAAAGTTGTACATAGACATATATAACCAGCTACCTTGTGTGCTAAAGGGCAAACAGACATAATATAACCAACTATCCTGTGTGCTAAAGTTTTACACAAACATTATATAACCAACCATTTTGTGTACTATAGCTGCACATATCAAATAGATATAATATAACTAATCCACCTCAGGTACTGTAGCAAAAACATAGCACAGGGCCGGATTAATCCAAAAAGGGCCTCTAGATTTTTAGGCGTTTGGGCCCCCCCCCCACCCCCTTTTTCACCTAATAGGCAATAATTTTAATATTTTTTTTTCTAACCCCTTAGCATGGTGATGGTATATGCTAGTATTATTAATAGACTAGTATGTTAGTTTGTTACCATGGTGATGGTATATACTAGTATTATTAATAGACTAGCATGTTAGTTTGTTACCATGGTGATGGTATATACTAGTATTATTAATAGACTAGCATGTTAGTTTGTTATCATGGTGATGGTATATACTAGTATTATTAATAGACTAGCATGTTAGTTTGTTACCATGGTGATGGTATATACTAGTATTATTAATAGACTAGCATGTTAGTTTGTTACCATGGTGATGGTATATACTAGTATTATTAATAGACTAGCATGTTAGTTTGTTACCATGGTGATGATATATACTAGTATTATTAATAGACTAGCATGTTAGTTTGTTACCATGGTGATGGTATATACTAGTATTATTAATAGGCTAGTATGTTAGTTTGTTACCATGGTGATGGTATATACTATTATTATTAATAGACTAGTATGTTAGTTTGTTACCATGGTGATGGTATATACTATTATTATTAATAGACTAGTATGTTAGTTTGTTACCATGGTGATGGTATATACTATTATTATTAATAGACTAGTATGTTAGTTTGTTACCATGGTGATGGTATATACTATTATTATTAATAGACTAGTATGTTAGTTTGTTAGCATTGCTTACCTCTTTTATTAGTAATTATTTTTTATTAATGTTTATTAGTATTAGTTTTATTATTATTAAGATGAACACGATAAACACATTTTATTGAAAAAAGTTCTCTCTTTTTTTTCTTTTTTTTTTGAACAATTTCTTCAATAACTGGCAAGAAATCGTTTTTGTCTAACAATAGAAAATTCAGTGCGCATCAGTGCCAAATTGTTCAGTTTATCATCCTTCATGGTGGGTCGTGGATAGTTGTTTACTCGTCTGAGTACAGAAAATGGCCGTACTCCAGAGAAGTTGATTGTCAAAAGTGATAAATAGATGCGAAGACAAATGACTACATTTGGAAAGACTTCTTGAAGGCCATTGTGTACAAGGGTTCTAAACATGCGAAGGACAATTGAAGACTTACTAGTTCCATTTTCATCTTTTTTAACCCCATCTCCTTCCTCAATATGTTTTAAAATGAATAAGTTCATCACAAAAAGTGTCATCACGATCATTTTTGTAAATAGATAAGAGCCGGTCAGCTGTTTGTTTGAGCTCATCGCTACCCAAGGGAAAAAAAATATCCCAGAGGAATGCAAACATTTTTTTCACTTATGCACCGGCCCCCAAGAGCTCCGGGTACCTTAGCTTCAGTCTACTTAGCCTAATGGATAATCCGCCCATGATTCACGAATATTCTCTTGCAAAAACTAACCCCATATCCATAAACATGCACCTAACTATTGGACATCTCATGTACTGCCATTTCCTTGTTCCGGAATTTTAGTTTTAACTTATGCCCTCCACGTTCTCGTACCTTTCCTTTACTTTATCAGTTAATCTTCATCAAGAATTCCTGCACGCGCTGTTCTGGCAACTTTACCATTGCCCGCCAACCAATAAAAACCACACCAGCGCTAGGGGAAACAATTAATCTAATACAGCCTATACACAAAACCTATCACTTTCATTACTGGAGCAATCTATGTAATCACTTATACGGAAATCAGAGCTTGATGGACTGGGTCAGACACGCTCCAAATTATTCTAATCTGGCCGTGATTATGTTATGTCCCCCTTTTACTTCTCTTTTCATATCTCCCTTATGTTATCTTTCGACTTCTCGCCTTCAAACTCTTTGCTGCAGACTTTACTAGTTCTTTGTGTATCTTGGTGGGTTTTTTTGTTTGTTTTTGGTGCAATTATACTTTGCGACCGGACATAATCTTGTCTTTTCATCATTGTCATACATTGTCTTGTTTAGTATCCTTGTCATCATTGTCATACATTGTCTTGTTTAGTATCCTTGTCATCAAAGCCGGTCTTTGATCTTTCGGCGGCCGGTGAAGAATGGTTTGACATGCGTCCCCCATTACATGTTGCTGCGAAATGTAATATACGTCTGCTGAAAATCAAGTAAGGTTCGAGAATAAAATTGCAGATAGTTTTAGTTATTACTTACAAAACAAAAAGCATGATAACAACAACAAAAAACATGATACCAACAAAATCAAGATTTTAAAAAATAACAGGATAACTAAAACAGAATGTTAAAATTAAGCCACTCTTTGGTCTGAGTGTTTTCTAAAGAATCTGTGGATGGGGGCTCGTCACCCCCCACCTATCGATGCTGGCTGGCCCAGGTAAGATGATGTCTGTAACACTTCCTTCCCTTACGGCAGTATCTGCTGTTGGACTATCTTTACCTTTAGTAAAGATTTACATTCTGTCAGGGCCGTAGATACGGGGGGGGGGGGGGGTGTTTGGGGGGTTCAACACCCCCTTAGGGTTTTCTGAAAAACATATGTGGGGAAATTATACTGTACCAAACATGTTTCGTGCCGAAATTTTTTTATACTCCCCCTTTATTAAATCCTATCTACGGCCCTGCATTCTGTGCGAACTGAGTCTCAGAACTAAAAACAGCTGCTTGGTGAAAAAAATACTGTTTTCTCATCCGCATCATGCCCATAGAGCCCGGGGCGACCGCCCGGTCTAAAGCCGACTCTGTTTGTGATCATGCGCATTTAGCATATCCAGTACAGAAATACTTTCCTTGTCTGTGTAAGCTTTCTCCACTTAGAAGTGTTTATTCTTATTCTCCAATCTGTAATTCTAGTATACACAATGTTCGTTCGCCATTGATTCTTTAAAATGTAAAACTTATTCACCCGTCTTTCGGTCTCCTATATACACATTATTCGTTGGTCATATACGCTTCAAAATGTAATGCTTATTCTCCCGTCTTTCGGTCTCCGGTATACACAATGTTCGTTGGCTATACATTCTTCAAAGTACGGTATACAGTACTGTTATTTCATGGATGCGTGTCACGTGGTTTTTATTTCCCCTTGTAGTTCCCGGGGTGTCTCTGAGAAGCAAAGAAACCAAAATAAAACTACTGCTCCCGTCCATAAGGCATCTCGTAAATGGAGTCTAGATATGTGAAGATTTACAACCGTATAATGTGAAGATTTACAACCACATAATGTGAAGATTTACAACCACATAATGTGAAGATTTACAACCACATAATGTGAAGATTTACAACCACATAATGTGAAGATTTACAACCACATAATGTGAAGATTTACAACCACATAATGTGAAGATTTACAACCACATGTGAAGATTTACAACCACATAATGTGAAGATTTACAACCACATAATGGGAAACACACTGCAACAACAAAAAAACCATTGAGCGTGCGCTTTGATGCAGGGTGGTCAGCTGCAGTGATTGCCCCATGTTCTTTCTGGGAGGAGGGGGATAGGAGAAGAATTAATGACGAGCTCTGCACGCGGCATAATTGACTAGTTATACCCACACCAAGATATCATTTTGTCAACATCCTCATCACCATTTGTGTGGCGAAGCACTGTGGTAGATAATTATATGTAATGAAAGAAAACAAGTTTAAAAAAATCAAAGTCTGGAGAGGCAATCAAACGAATCTACATTTTGCGACATTTTTCTTTTCGTTTCTTATTGCGCATGGATTCTCATCTGCTGCTGGAAGCCTGCATCAAAGCATTCATGTGCTCTCGTAGTGGTAGTTTTTTTTTTAACAATTTGATTTGTATAATGAAGTTGCCAGTCCCAGACACATCCTCATATGTGTCGTCTAGTGCGACATGCCTGAGGGTAGAGTAAACCTTGTTATTTCTTTGTCTCATCGGAGTCAGCGGGATCTTTGATACGCAATGTGTTATATTTTTAATTATTAGAACCAAGCTGAATGAATATGGACTCGACATTAATATTGAGAAAACAAAAACTATGATAATTAGCAAAACAGACGATAAACCCACATTAAAGATAAGCGTAAATGGGAAAATCCTGGAACAAGTCAAGAGCTACGTATATCTTGGTCATATAATAACAGAAGATGGCAGATGTGAAACAGAAATCAAGAAGAGAATAGGAATGGCCAAAGCTACATTCAACAACATGAACCATATACTGACATCCAAACAGTTATCTCACAAATTAAAACTGAGAATCATAAAGTGTTATATATATTCTGCATTTCTGTATGGTGCAGAAACATGGACGATGAATAAGCATTTGGAAGAAAGAATCGAGGCTCTTGAAATGTGGATATATAGAAGAATGGGGCGTATCTCATGGAAAGAGATGAAAACAAATAAGGAGGTCCTAGAAAATCTAGGTATGAAAAGAGAACTAATGAAGGAGGTCAAAGTTCGGCAGCTAAAATACTTTGGCCACATAAAAATACATAACACCTTGCAGAAGACCATAACAGAAGGGAGAGTTGAAGGCAAACGTGCAAGGGGAAGACAGCGCTATAAGTGGGAAGATAACATCAAGAGATGGACAGGAAAAAGTCTATCAGAGTGCACCACCAAGACAAGAGACAGAGACGTTGGAGATCCATTACAGCCAACCTTCGTTGTGGAGATGGCAACTGATGATGATGATGATGAATGACGCAAGTTCCACAGTTTGTATTAATGTTATACTCTAATTGGCCTGAAAAGCTTCTCAGCTTTGATCAGATGTTCACACATAAGATTGGTTCTGATTGTTCACTAGTATTTTCTCAGTTATATTCTTGATACATACAGCAACAAAATATCCGCTTTTCTAATGTTTCCAGCGTCCATGTTCTTGTTAATTGAAACTTGTCAATTTCAGTAGAGTCCTTCCATCCGTTACGATTTTAGAATAAACTTGTATTCTGATCTTGTCCAGACTATTTTAATTTTCGAACATTGACAACCTGAAGATCTTTGGACACTCCTAGCCTTATTCCAGGATCATGGTGCTTCTGCTTCCGTGCAATATTCCCCAGTAATTGATGCATGCACACAACTTAAGCTTCAAAACTTCGGTGAAATATTCCCCAGTAATTGATGCATGCACACAACTATGGCTTCAAAGCTTCAGTGAAATACTCCCCAGTAATTGATGCATGCACACAGATTAGGCCTCTAAACTTCGGTAAAATATTCCCCAGTAATTGATTCTTTCACACAACTTAGGCCTCAAAGCTTTAGTGAAGTATTCCCCAGTAATTGATGCATGCACACAACTTAGGCCTCAAAGCTTCGGTAAAATATTCCTCAGTAATTGATTCTTTCACACAACTTAGGCCTCAAAACTTTAGTGAAGTATTCCCCAGTAATTGATGCAAGCACACAACTTAGGCCTCAATGCTTCGGTGAAATATTCCTCAGTATTTGATACATGCAACCAACTTAGGCCTCAAAGCTTTGGTGAAATATTCCTCAGTAACTGGTGCATGCACACAACTTTGGCTTTAAAGCTTCGATGACATATTCCTCAGTAATTGACACATGCACACACCTTAGACTTTAGTTATTTGATTTGAAATACACATTCAGTTAGTATTATAACATTATGCCGAATTAAACATATTCCTCAGTAATTGATGCATGCACACAACTGAGACCTCAATGCTTCGGTGACATATTCCCCAGTAATTGATGCATGCACACAACTTTGGCCTCAAAGCTTCGGTGAAAAATTATCCAGTAATTGATGCATGCACACATCTTATGTCTCAAATCTTCGGTGAAGTATTCCCCAGTAATTGATGCATGCACACAGCTTAGGCCTCAAAGCTTCGGTAAAATATTCCTCAATAATTGATTCTTTCACACAACTTAGGCCTCAAAACTTTAGTGAAGTATTCCCCAGTAATTGATGCATGCACACAACTTAGGCCTCAATGCTTCGGTGAAATATTCCTCAGTATTTGATACATGCACACAACTTAGGCCTCAAAGCTTCGGTGAAATATTCCTCAGTAATTGGTGCAACAATCTATAGAGGGATTAAAATGGTATGACAAGGTTACCAACGTGGAACTGATGACAAGAACTAGACAAGTGCCAGTGGAACAAGCGATGAGAAGAAGACGATGGCGATGGATAGGACACACACTGAGGAAACCTGTTGATAGCATTACAAGGCAGTCCTTGTTTTGGAACCCCCAGGGCAAGAGAGGAAGAGGTAGACCAAGACGCACATGGAGAAGAGAGCTGGAAACAGAGGTGAAAATGATGAGGAGAACGTGGAAAGAACTTGAGATGATGGCACGTGACAGGAGGACTTGGCATGTGTTTGTTGAAGGCCTATGCTCCTTTGGGAGTGGAGGGTTATGATGAATTGGTGCATGCACACAACTTTGGCTTTAAAGCTTCGATGACATATTCCTCAGTAATTGACACATGCACACACCTTAGACTTTAGTTATTTGATTTGAAATACACATTCAGTTAGTATTATAACATTATGCAGAATTAAACATATTCCTCAGTAATTGATGCATGCACACATCTGAGGCCTCAATGCTTCGGTGAAATATTCCCCAGTAATTGATGCATGCACACAACTTTGGCCTCAAAGCTTCGGTGACAAATTATCCAGTAATAATGTATGCACACAACTTATGCCTCAAATCTTCGGGGAAATATTCCCCAGCAATTGATGAATGCACACAACTTTGGCTTCAAAGCTTCAGTGAAATATTCCCCAGTAATTGATGCATGCACACAACTTAGGCCTCAAAGCTTCGGTAAAATATTCCCCAGTAATTGATGCATGCACACAACTTAGGCCTCAAAGCTTCGGTAAAATATTCCCCAGTAATTGATTCTTTCACACAACTTAGGCCTCAAAACTTTAGTGAAGTATTCCCCAGTAATTGATGCATGCACACAACTTAGGCCTCAATGCTTCGGTGAAATATTCTCCAGTATTTGATACATGCACACAATTTAGGCCTCAAAGCTTCGGTGAAATATTCTTCAGTAATTGGTGCATGCACACAACTTAGGCCTCAAACCTTCGGTGAAATATTCCTCAGTAATTGGTGCATGCACACAACTTAGGCCTCAAAGCTTCGGTGACATATTCCCCAGTAATTGGTGCATGCACACAACTTTGGCTTTAAAGCTTCGATGACATATTCCTCAGTAATTGACACATGCACACACCTTAGACTTTAATTATTTGATGTGAAATACACATTCAGTTAGTATTATAACATTATGCAGAATTAAACATGTTCTTGCTTGAAAACAAATGTTCTGTCTCCACGAACTCGTTATCGGAACATTCTCCATAAACTTATATGTCTGCTACAAGATTATATCGATTTAAAAAAATGAAAATGGTAATTCAAGTCAGTCGTACAAATAAACACTACCCTAAAAACACGGTATGTTTGGGCGTTACCCTTCGTCAGCCACAGTCGCGAACAAGAACGAAATAATGAGGCTAAGAGGAAATGACAAAGGACACGTCGAAAAAAATAATAATGAATAAGCAATTTAAAAATACGAAAATTAGCAAAATATAAAGGCTGTAAGAATATGACAAATAGCGCTGCTAAAATAATCATGAGTAAACAATTAAAATTACTGAAAAAGAGCGAAATGCCAACACAAAGAAACTAACTGAAAAAAACCAGTACTGCAAGATTAGTAGTGTATTCTACACAGTCACTACCGTCTGCTGTCAATATTCAGTGTAGCAAATACTGTATATTGCCAAATAAGCCGTCTGCAGTGTACGTTCAGTAGCGTTGTTTTGCGTACAGTGGATGTCCCTGCTAACCTACACCCGTGGGATCTTTTCAATAAATCCTTGTCAAAGAGGTACTTGTTTAGATTTCATTAAAAATGTAGCTTGCATCATTAACAGAAAAGAATGTATGGTGTCAATAAGAACGAAAAAAAACCCTCGTTTATTTTGTTTTTAACTTGTTTATGCACTTAAGAATGCTGTTTCAAATGGTTGCTCAAACGTAATATGCTTATGTTGTTTTGTGAGGTTGCTTAAAGACGGTAAGAACTATGCCAGCAAAGGCAAGCAATGTTCTTATTTATATTTGTGTCTACGTCTGTCTATCGTTGTCTTTCGCCATTTCCTTCTTCGGGCATTCTTTGTATTTTATTCTGACGCGTCCCTTCCTCCCCCTGCACCATCCATATGCCTGTTTACCAGTAAGTACCTTGTGTGTGTGTTTTTTTGTGTTTTTTTTATACTTTCTCCATTGTGAAATACGACCAAGATTAAGTGTATATATTACATAAAAGCCCTCTAGACCTCTGGTTCTCAACGTGTGCAATATAGCCTCCAGGGGCCATTCCATATGTCTAAGGGGCCACAGTAAGTGCTATATTTCGGGGGGGGGGGTGGGAAGACCACAATAAGTTTCTGAGGGGCCACCCAATTTTAACTTAAGTAAAGTACCGATTGTTACAATCTTTTCTGTTTGCAGGCCTTATGCTGCTACTATACATTTTGTCATTAACAATTTTCTTTGCTACTCAGAAGTAAGTATTAGTTATTAGAATCTTTTCTGTTTGCAGGTCTTATGCTGCTGCTAGACATTTTATGTCCTCAAGAATTTTGTTTGCTATTACACAAATGTGTCTGTATAGAATTAATCGTTTATTTTAGCTGCTACCTATACTTTGTCTTTATATGATACAGTTTAGATTCATAAACAGTGCAGATGGTAAAGCACCTTTGTTACTAGCTAATAGCGACTATGAGGGAAGTCACTGAAGCTCAAATGGGGGCCACGAGTAAAATAATGTTCAGAACCCCTACTCTAGACAACCAAACCTCGCCTGCTGTAGTATAGAAACATGCGCTGAAACCTAATTACTTAAATCCTCGTTTCAATATTCCTTGACGCATTAGTTTTATTTAACAACTACCTTCTTTATTTCATTATACAATGGAGCTCACTGTATGAAGAGGCGGGGTCGGGAAAGAGAAACAGTGGCAATGATATCTCTGTATTTGGAATGTTTGTGAACGCCCCAACCAAAGAGAAAAAAAAATCTAATTTTAGACAGACCCGGGTTCTAGATTTCTCTAAATTTGTAGCATATTTGCAGACTTTGATTGCCGTTGACGAGAGAGGGCCGTATTTATATGACAGCGGAACATTCATATTGATCGATTTTACTAATCTTCGATTATAGAAAGTATTGCACGTTGACCCCGTTTATTTGTGTGGCGTCTGTGAGAAGACACGGACTGAATGGGGCCACAACTTCCTCACGTATATCGTGGCCCACAACTCCCTCACGTATATCGTGGCCCACAACTCCCTCACGTATATCGTGCGAGGCGACTAATTTGAGGTTGTGCAAGAGGTTAACAAACTCATCAGGGGTTACAGAAAGTCCTACATAAATAAACCTTTACAAAAGTAAATGAATGCCTTGATGCAGGCTTCCCGCAAGGTGTATGTGCAGGAAGGATAATGCGATTCCGTAGCTAGGCGGTGCTGCCGCTCGGAATGTGTTGGGTTCGATTCTCCGGTAAGCCTCTCACTTCTTTTATTTTTCTGTTGTCTGGTTATCTACTTCTTTATTTCTTACGAATGCCTGAAACACATTTATGTGTGTATTACTTACGTCCTGCCAAGTGACTAATAGTAGTGATGGTTTCATGCTCGATAGGGAGAAAAATAGTAAATGAATGTGTGCGGTTTTCTCTGATAGGTTGAAAGTTGATGTCCACGTTGTCACACCGTATTTATTTAGTTTTAAAGTGGTTATTACTCCTCTTGTGGTGTTCTCTCCCCTACTGCAAACCTTCTGTTACTTGTAAAACGAATTTGGAAGAAGCAAACAGGCAGAGCCTCGTGTAACTCCCAGGTGTTCCTAAAGAGGCAACGAAAAATAGAATTACTGCTCACTAATGATTGTCGTAGAATGTTACTAATGTCAGATTGTGAATGGGGCTGGCAATCTCATCACGTAAGGCAGGGTGGTACAGAAACCACTAATGTATGAACATGTGCTTATGTGCAAGCTTCTTGCAAGGGGACCAGTTCTGGTGGTGGTTCCATGCTTCATAATTAGCGAACGAGAAGTTGAATTAATGATAGTAATGGATAAACAAGAAATATAATGACCTTACAAATAATCATATATATAAAATCCCAACTTTTTATGTCAGTGCGTAACGCTAAGGGATGCAACTGTGGTTGAAAGTTAGACATTAATTGTATTGTTTCCCTTATATGTACTCTCCCGAAAATAGTAACACTTACCAAAGAAGACTGCGCAAATGACGGTGTGCACAAAAATATATTTATAGAATGTGTGATCCCGTATACACACATTGGGATCCTCGCTGCTGCTACGTAGTTCGTGTACTGTGGTGATGCACAGTGGTTTTTAAAAAATACTTTTGAATAAGTAAAATAGCCGTTAGGTATTGGTGCTTTTGAATTTAATTTTCGTCTTTTGGCGGGCTTTTACACTAGTAGATTAGAGTTGCATAATTGTGTACAGTTACTTCTGTTAGTTGTGAAGCTTTTACAAGGCAATCCTTGTTCTTGAATATCCACAGGATAAGGGACATAGAGGGGCACATATAAACACACACAGACGATAATTTGAGTCATACATGAGTGAGATAAACACACACAGACGATAATTTGAGTCATACATGAGTGAGATAAACACACACAGACGATAATTTGAGTCATACATGAGTGAGATAAACACACACAGACGATAATTTGAGTCATACATGAGTGAGATAAACACACACAGACGATAATTTGAGTCATACATGAGTGAGATAAACACACACAGACGATAATTTGAGTCATACATGAGTGAGATAAACACACACAGACGATAATTTGAGTCATACATGAGTGAGATAAACACTACTTGGAAAGATCATCAGTGGATGGCACGGGTCGTACATGTGTTGAAGGTCTGTGATGCCTAGAGAACTAAAGGGAAATGTTTGAATGAAAACTGTTGGTTGTAGAAATGTGCCGTATTATGAAGTACATCTCGTCGGTGGGTAGTAGTGGCTATAAGGTATGGGGTCCGGCTCTAATTCTAGATGTACTGAGTTCGCTCCCCGTATAGTAAATATAATTGATGGACATTTTTTTTAGAACCAGTGGGTCCTAATGATGCCATACTCTCCCCCACCCCCGATCTCCTGGGTAGTGAGCTCGAATACCTAGCCTTCTCGAATAAGGGCGACAAAATAGGAGGCCCCATGTGCAAGTTGCGCACGTTAAAAACGCCATGATAATTGTAAATCTTGTAGAGTAGGCCATATGGCCGCTGCCCTGGCAACATTATAAAAAAGAAAAAGGAAACCTACACACCAGAGGCGTCCCTAAAGTATTTGGCACCCGGGGCGGATTCTATCTTTGGCACCCCCCCCCCTTTCCCCTTCCCCCCCCCTTCCCCCCTCCCCCCCCCATAAAGAAACACACTTGCAAGTATATTTGTTTAACAGTCAGTACTATTATAATAGTGTCTGATGGCACGAGACTTGGCATAAACGTCTATGTTCCTTGGGGATCTGAAGGTGATGAAGTGAACTTTAAACATTTGATTTATACAAACAATTTCGGATACGGGACTATTTATACGTAAATTTTTTTATCGTCCACCGATAAAAATCAGGATTCATCACGATTTCGGCACTTTATACTTAACTGTACTTGCCGCACACTATCAAGTGCTTATGTTTCTAATATAATATATCATAATTGAGAGAATGGACAGCAATAGAGTGCTAATTCAAGAATAAGAATAAATGAAGAATAGCAGGGAAAGAGATTTAACTACTGATGTTAAATATTAAACAGTTGTCACGGGTTGCCTCCCCTGCTTTGCAGTAGTGGTCCAACAGTGGCCAAACTTAAGAGTAACTGAAGTGGGTCTTCAATGGTGTCTACCTTTACACAAGATTACTCTTGGCAGAGTTGTAGATAGAGGGATAAAGATGCTTCTATCTCAAGGGAGTATTCACAAGATATTCAGAAAAAAGCGAGAGGGTGAGCTGAGCACGTTAACTCTAGGATCTGCCTGTCGTGAATTATTCTAATCCACATATATAAATTAAAACGTAAATGCAAAGCCTAACAAATAAATTTAATAAAAGGAAAGAAGAATGGTAAAGAACAGTGCTGTCACAATGACTGTACTCGAAATCCCCCCTGTTTTCTACTTCGTCTGCAAATTGTAACGCTTTCACGTTGATAGTAAAAGCCTACTGTATTATTACCCGCTTTCTTCAATGAAACGTGTACTGTATTTCTTGGAAAAACCTTGAGATACGCAAGCTGATCAATGACCTAAATTTAATATTTCATTCATTCCATTTTATACACGGCGTAACTAAAAGACAGATGGACTAAAGGATAGAGAGAAGGGAGAGGCAGAAAGCAAGGACACATGCAACACTAAACACGCGTCGCGCGATACACAATTGCTGCCATCACGCGTGTAAGGCCACATGCACTAACTTTATTTCAAATCGACAGTGATAAAATTCACTACCCATACCAGAGTTAGGTTTTAAAATCCTGAAAAACGCTTATTGGGAATTATGACATTATACCGGTTTACGTTTGAAAACATGACAGTACCCAGACACCCTCAAGTTTGGAAGTGAGAAGGTAGTAACAGCACGACTATTCTAGAAGAAAATGCATATTGGCTCCATTAAATTCGTATATTTGGGTTCCTTAGGGTTTGCTGACAAAGAATATGTAAAACGTTACGCAAATAGTCTAGGAATTACCAAGTTATGGCCAAAATAAAATAGTGGGGGTGCCTGACAGCATGAAATCATTTCTGCTCATAAAATTTTTTTATAACGTGTTTGAAAAAACATTACGTTACGGAAATAGCCTACCATGTTAACTCCTATTTGATTGGAGCGCAACAAATGTAAGACTAAACACGATTGGTCGGGCTATAAATACTATCTTGTGTTGTCAGGGGAAACGTGAAAAGGAGTACTTTTTTGAAAAGATGTGTAGACATGGTTTGATTGGGTAGAGCTGCGAATATACTCAATTCAGAGCGTCTGTTCATTGCCACATCTTGTAATAAACCTACTAAGAAGCAGTGCGTTGAGCACCAGTGTATATTTTTTATAAAATAAAGCCTGGGACATCGGCAGATCGGAGTTGTGCTATATTCATTGCCAGTCAACGAAACTGTTTATTATTTCCATGAATTGTGGTAAGCTTGAAATATTCAATATCTTTTAATGAAAATTGAATGTAAATTGATAATTTATGTCTGTATATATGTGTAGTTCAGTAGCGAACATGATGTAAAGCCTATAGTGCTCCAGCCTGAACAGAAGGTGTCGGAGGAAAGTAAAACTGCATGGAATGGCCAAACAGTACACTGACACCTAGATTATTAACTAGAAAGAAATAATGCTGGAATTGCAGAGGCGTAGTAACCATTAGGGAGGGAAATACTGGTATAAAGTATTTCAGATGAAGCTGACAGTTGGCCTAACGCTCTGAACTCAATGTTTGTGATGTATTGTGCTCAGTGTAAAAATAGAGTATAAATTAGTTCTGACGTAGAAGGTACAACCTTCTTGTTTCAGGGACCGTGGTCTTAAAGTTATTGAGCAGCACCTGGTCAGAGCTTTGCTGAAGCCAGAGGTGGACAGCATACTCCTTGGTCCATATAGCAACCAGTGGGGTGGCTCCAGAACTCATTAAAGTAATCGAGCAGAGGAGTCTTTTACTGCAGTCATCACGCAAGATAAGAGAGTGTGGCCATGGAGCTCAACATTATGTACCCCATCTTAAAATGACATTGTAAAATAAAATTAAGAGGGGAATTTAATTGTTTTAATACCAGGAACTGAGAACATCTCCAATACTAGTTCCAATAGAAACAAACTATTGAAGTCATGATGACAAATACCAACAGAGCTTGAACAAAACAAAACCAGTATTACCTCATATTACTACTACACAACTGACACACATAGGATACTATTAATAATATATGTCACTACAAGATTCATATTAATAAATTCTGTACATATAACTTGTAATTAAAATTGATTGTGATTCCTGGTTCCCTTTGTATTTGAATCAGGACACATATACATTCATGACAGCACTGAATACATATTGTTATTTGAAAAGTTATCAGTGACTCCTTTAAGATATCCTCTTAGAGTGTTATATGTATGTGAGTGTCACAGTGTTGTCAAGTGTGGTGGAATAAATTAAATTGTTTATCTGTCTGTTGTTGTTATGACTTACACTTCATCATACACATACCCTAGACATATAACGTAGTCATCACACTATTCCAGAATAATTCTGACTGAGGTATACATATGTGGCAGCAAGTAAGGTTATCTATAATACACTACTCTTATTAGATATAGATACCTTCACAGCTGATCTCAGTCAGTACACTAAGTCCCCTATAAATATTTATAACATCCCACTTTACCACATATATTGGGGTCTCGCTCTCGGGATTTTGAATCTTTCCCTATTAAAAATATTGGGGGTAATTCACTTCAGGGAATAATAAGAATTAAAAGGTATCCTTGGGTGAAAATAAATAAGGTTGAGCTCACAGTGCCTGTGTTGTCCTGAGTTAATTAGTCATAGATAAAATTGTTTAGTTAAATATTTTAGACATTTATCTGTTAGACAATGGCCGACCTGGCAAAATTTCGATCTGCTGCTGTACAGACTGCGAAAGAGTTAGGAATGGACGGGCAAATTATGATTTCTTATGTCACTGCTGAATGTGACAAATATATTGAACGGGAAGAAAGAAGATTAGAAAAAGAGGCCGAAAGAAAATTAGAATCTGAAAGATTGGCCGAAGATAAGAAAATAGAAGCTGAAAAAGAGAGTAAGAGGTTGCAGATTGAGGCTGAGGCTAAGAGGTTGCAGATTGAGGCTGACAAAGAGGCTAAGAAATTGGATGCAGAAAGAGAAGACAAAAGATTAGCTGCAGAGAGGGAAGCAGAAAAGGAGGAGAAGAGATTACAAAGGGAACATGAGTTACGACTAAGGGAGTTTGAGTTTCAAGGCCATGCTCTTGAAAATGGTGCCAGTCCCTTTGCCTCTGATGCCACTGCTAGCCAAGGAGCCTCAACCTCAGCTATGAATTTTCATTTAGATCATTTTGTTGAGAAAGACGATGATATAGAGAGCTATCTAAATAGGTACGAACTATTAGCTACCACGTATGGGTTAGAGAGAGAAAGGTGGAGCTTAAAGTTATCTCAGGGACTTCGTGGGGCAGCTTATGAAGTTTTTGCAAAAATGAGCAGAGGTGATCAGGAAAATTATGACATGCTAAAGCAGGCTCTTTTGTTAAGATATGAAAAGAATGCAGAATTTTATAGGAAAAAATTTAGGAATGCTAAACTACTGTCAGGTGAAACCTATCACCAGTTCTCTGCACGAATAGAGACATACTTGGAGAAATGGACTTCTCTGGGGAAAACCCAAGATCTTAAGGAAATGGTCCTTATAGAGCAATTAAGAGAGTCCATGGCTCCAGACCTGAGAAAGTTTCTCATGGAACAAGGTGCAGAGAGGCTGGGTGAGTTGCTAAATGTTGCTGAAAGGTATCAAGCAGCTCAAGCAGAGGTAACAGGTAATAAAAAGAAACAAGTGGATAACTTTAGGGCACCACAGAACTTTAATAAATTTGATCCTAGGGATCAAAACAAAGGTAAGCACCAGTTTGATAGGCCACGGTATGAAAATAAAAATAAAACCCCACAATTCGATGAAAGGAAATATGATGAAAGAAAATCTTTCAACCAAGGAAAAAGGTGGTGTAAAAATTGTAAGATGAACAATCATGACACTGACCATTGTAGAAGGAAACCTCCTCATTGTGCTGCTATGACATCGGGGAAAAAGGAAAAGAAGGTCAAACCTGAAGAACTACAGGAACCATACCACCCCCCAGTGTGTGAAGATGTCATCTGTAATGGTGTCACTATAAGGTGTTTATATGATACCGGTTTAGATTACGATTCCGTTGTGAGTTCTCACCTGGTGCAGGCCGATCAATACACCACAGAAACAGTGGAGATTCAAACTGCAACCAAGGATGTAGCTACCATGACACTTCCCGTCGCCCGAATAAAAGTGAAAACGCGATATGTGGAAGGAATCATAAAAGCAGCAGTGATAAATGAGCCAATCTACCCTCTGATATTGGGGTGTAGATATGTCTTCTTGGGGAATCCCAAGAGACCTGTGATATTGGCAACAGTGCAGACCAGATCACAGTCTAAAAAGGAGGAGGATAATCCAATAAATACTCACCCAGATGAGATGAGGAAGGCACAGGCTGAGGACAAAACACTCAAGCCATGTTTCAAGAAGTTGCCCAAATCTCATACACCTCCAGGCAAGGGAGAGTTTTATATGAAGAACAAACTGATATATAGGAAGGCTGGATCTGAATCCAATGGTCACGGACAGCTGGTCCTTCCCACTTCATATAGGACTAAAGTGTTGGAACTAGGGCATGCGATTCCCTTCAGTGGTCATATGGGAATCAGCGCAACAGGACAGCGAATAGCTTGTCATTATTTCTGGCCAGGAATAACTGAAGATATCAAACGATATGTAAAATCCTGTCCAGAGTGCCAACGAGTAGCACCTAAACATTGGACTGCACCAGCAACTCTGGGGGAAATGCCCATAGTGGGAACACCCTTTGAGAGAGTTGCCGTGGATCTTGTGGGACCTCTCACCCGAACCAAGAGAAGGAACAGCTACATTCTGACTCTGGTGGACACTTGTTCTATGTGGGGAGAGGCAGTAGCCCTGTCATCGATTGATTCTAAACATGTGGCAGAGGCATTGCTCACAATTTTCACAAGGTTAGGCTTTCCCAATCAAATCTTGACTGATAATGGCTCTCAGTTCAAGGGGAAACTAACTGAAGAAGTTTTCAGGATCTTCCAGGCCAAACACTTCCATTGTAGTGTGTACCATCCCCAAGGGAACGGCCAAGTGGAAAGATTTAACGGCACGTTGATGTCGATCCTGAGAAAGTTGGCACACGAAAAACCAGATACATGGGACCAGTACCTGCACGCCGCCCTCTTTGCTTATCGGGAGGTACCCCATAGTTCAACCGGTATGGCCCCGGCAACATTATTGTTTGGAAGGCCAATAAAAGGTCCACTCGAAGCTTTGTTAAGAACGTGGACTGATGAAAAGGCAGAGGAAAACATTACATCTTCATACCAATATGTGAATGAGCTGACCACTCGTTTAAAAACTGGCTGGAAACTTGCCAATGAAAATTTGAAACAAGCCAGGAAGAAACATGCTGCCTATTATAACAGGAAGGCGAAAGACAGAGATTTGGCTGTGGGAGAGAAGGTACTGCTTCTTCTCCCCGGGAGTCAGAATAAGTTACAAATTGGATGGCAGGGTCCATATACAGTTTTAGAGAAGGTGTCTAGAACAAATTATAAGATAGATAAGAAGGGGAAAGAAAAAATCTATCATGTGAATCTCCTGAAGAAATATTTGGAAAGAGAACATCAGGAAGAGACACACTTGTTGACCTTGTCCATCGCCATGGAGATGAAAAAGGAACCACTTTCATCATTTGAATATCCATTACACCCCTGTGAGACAGCAGCACAGGTGAAAATCAGTACACATTTAACGAAAACTCAGAAAGAGAGAGTGCAACAGGTTCTAAATAATCATGCAGAGGTGTTAACAGACCGACCAGGGCATACAAACCTATTGGAATATGATATGAAACTGATAGACCCCACACCTGTCTGTATGAAACCATATTCGATTCCGTTTGCTAAGGAGAAAGCTTTGAAGGAAGAGATAGACTATCTGTTGAAGGAAGGAATTATTTCACACAGTGAATCTTCGTATAGTTCCGGTGTTGTACTCTTAAGGAAGCCCTCTGGAGAACATAGACTCTGTATAGATTACAGGAGACTGAATGCTATTACAGAAGGACAGGTGGATCCATTGCCGGATACAAATCAGCTGTTTGCCAGACTAAATAAAGCTAAATATTTCTCAAAAGTGGATCTGAGTAAAGGATACTATCAGATTCCAGTAAAGCCTGAGGTTAGACCATACCTAGCTTTTAGTACCTCAGAAGGACACTATGAGTTTAATAGATTGCCATTTGGATTGAAGAATGCGCCTAGTGTCTTCTCTAGAATGATGAGAAAATTATTGGACCCTCTGAATAATCCATGTATAACAAATTTCATGGATGATATCCTTATAGCAACAGAAACATTTGAGGAACACATTGACTCTCTGAAGATGCTGTTTGATCGACTTAGGGAAGCAAATTTAACAGCCCGACCAACCAAATGTTGCGTTGGATGTAAAGAATTGGAATTTTTGGGACACACAGTTTATCAGGGAAACATGACCCCTGACCCAAAGAATTTAGAGAAACTAAAGAAAGCCCCGAGACCACAAACCAAGAAGGACGTGAGATCCTTTGTCTCATTATGTGGTTTCTACCAGAAGTATATCAAAAACTTTAATTCCATATGTGCACCGTTAACTGATTTGACACGTAAAGGACATCCAGATCGCATTACATGGACACCACAATGTGAAATGGCTTACCAAGAATTGAAGGAAAAGCTCACAAGTAAACCTATTTTGAAATTACCTGACTTAAGTCAAGAATTCATAGTAAGGACGGATGCCAGTAATATTGGGTTAGGTGCAACTCTACTACAGAAATCAGATGCATTGGATGGGGAATTAAGCCCAGTGGCATATGCTAGCAGAAAGTTGAATAAAGCTGAAATCAACTACTCAACTAGCGAAAAAGAATGTCTTGCAGTAATATGGGCAATAAAGAAATTCAATATTTATCTGTATGGGAAGGCATTTAAGTTGCAAACGGATCACAAACCTTTATCGTTTCTAGCACAGGCTAGGCATGAGAACTCTAGGTTACTCCGATGGTCCTTACTTTTGGCTCCATATAATTTTAGCATTGAGTATATATCTGGAAAAACAAATTTGGGAGCGGATTTTTTAAGCCGCCATCCGTGTGATGAGAATCACCGTAAACCCCAGAAATAATAATAAATTTCTCTATGTGTATATAGAATAAAGGACTGACATATAATGTCTGTTTTAAGAGGGGAGATGTCGTGAATTATTCTAATCCACATATATAAATTAAAACGTAAATGCAAAGCCTAACAAATAAATTTAATAAAAGGAAAGAAGAATGGTAAAGAACAGTGCTG
The DNA here is from genome assembly GCA_024509875.1 of Oreohelix idahoensis. NCBI lineage: Eukaryota > Metazoa > Mollusca > Gastropoda > Stylommatophora > Oreohelicidae > Oreohelix > Oreohelix idahoensis. Next base: position 389,894 of record JAMPIV010011482.1, on the reverse strand, counting down.
TCACAATGACTGTACTCGAAATCCCCCTTGTTTTCTACTTCGTCTGCAAATTGTAACGCTTTCACGTTGATAGTAAAAGCCTACTGTATTATTACCCGCTTTCTTCAATGAAACGTGTACTGTATTTCTTGGAAAAACCTTGAGATACGCAAGCTGATCAATGACCTAAATTTAATATTTCATTCATTCCATTTTATACACGGCGTAACTAAAAGACAGATGGACTAAAGGATAGAGAGAAGGGAGAGGCAGAAAGCAGGACACATGCAACACTAAACACGCGTCGCGCGATACACAATTGCTGCCATCACGCGTGTAAGGCCACATGCACTAACTTTATTTCAAATCGACAGTGATAAAATTCACTACCCATACCAGAGTTAGGTTTTAAAATCCTGAAAAACGCTTATTGGGAATTATGACATTATACCGGTTTACGTTTGAAAACATGACAGTACCCAGACACCCTCAAGTTTGGAAGTGAGAAGGTAGTAACAGCACGACTATCCTAGAAGAAAATGCATATTGGCTCCATTAAATTCGTATATTTGGGTTCCTTAGGGTTTGCTGACAAAGAATATGTAAAACGTTACGCAAATAGTCTAGGAATTACCAAGTTATGGCCAAAATAAAATAGTGGGGGTGCCTGACAGCATGAAATCATTTCTGCTCATAAAATTTTTTTTATAACGTGTTTGAAAAAACATTACGTTACGGAAATAGCCTACCATGTTAACTCCTATTTGATTGGAGCGCAACAAATGTAAGACTAAACACGATTGGTCGGGCTATAAATACTATCTTGTGTTGTCAGGGGAAACGTGAAAAGGAGTACTTTTTTGAAAAGATGTGTAGACATGGTTTGATTGGGTAGAGCTGCGAATATACTCAATTCAGAGCGTCTGTTCATTGCCACATCTTGTAATAAACCTACTAAGAAGCAGTGCGTTGAGCACCAGTGTATATTTTTTATAAAATAAAGCCTGGGACATCGGCAGATCGGAGTTGTGCTATATTCATTGCCAGTCAACGAAACTGTTTATTATTTCCATGAATTGTGGTAAGCTTGAAATATTCAATATCTTTTAATGAAAATTGAATGTAAATTGATAATTTATGTCTGTATATATGTGTAGTTCAGTAGCGAACATGATGTAAAGCCTATAGTGCTCCAGCCTGAACAGAAGGTGTCGGAGGAAAGTAAAACTGCATGGAATGGCCAAACAGTACACTGACACCTAGATTATTGACTAGAAAGAAATAATGCTGGAATTGCAGAGGCGTAGTAACCATTAGGGAGGGAAATACTGGTATAAAGTATTTCAGATGAAGCTGACAGTTGGCCTAACGCTCTGAACTCAATGTTTGTGATGTATTGTGCTCAGTGTAGAAATAGAGTATAAATTAGTTCTGACGTAGAAGGTACAACCTTCTTGTTTCAGGGACCGTGGTCTTAAAGTTATTGAGCAGCACCTGGTCAGAGCTTTGCTGAAGCCAGAGGTGGACAGCATACTCCTTGGTCCATATAGCAACCAGTGGGGTGGCTCCAGAACTCATTAAAGTAATCGAGCAGAGGAGTCTTTTACTGCAGTCATCACGCAAGATAAGAGAGTGTGGCCATGGAGCTCAACATTATGTACCCCATCTTAAAATGACATTGTAAAATAAAATTAAGAGGGGAATTTAATTGTTTTAATACCAGGAACTGAGAACATCTCCAATACTAGTTCCAATAGAAACAAACTATTGAAGTCATGATGACAAATACCAACAGAGCTTGAACAAAACAAAACCAGTATTACCTCATATTACTACTACACAACTGACACACATAGGATACTATTAATAATATATGTCACTACAAGATTCATATTAATAAATTCTGTACATATAACTTGTAATTAAAATTGATTGTGATTCCTGGTTCCCTTTGTATTTGAATCAGGACACATATACATTCATGACAGCACTGAATACATATTGTTATTTGAAAAGTTATCAGTGACTCCTTTAAGATATCCTCTTAGAGTGTTTTATGTATGTGAGTGTCACAGTGTTGTCAAGTGTGGTGGAATAAATTAAATTGTTTATCTGTCTGTTGTTGTTATGACTTACACTTCATCATACACATACCCTAGACATATAACGTAGTCATCACACTATTCCAGAATAATTCTGACTGAGGTATACATATGTGGCAGCAAGTAAGGTTATCTATAATACACTACTCTTATTAGATATAGATACCTTCACAGCTGATCTCAGTCAGTACACTAAGTCCCCTATAAATATTTATAACATCCCACTTTACCACACTGCCGACAACTTTTGTGAAGGATTAAGCAATTATTAATTTTAGCTCGTCAAGCCCCTACCCTGATTTACTCAGTGGAATTCTTATTATTATGGTATAGCTCTGTATGACGAAATGGACGACCTCTATCGATCGTTGGTTCTCTCCGGCAGTATCGATACATTTATTATGTGCTGTCAATTATAGCACTTTTCTTTTTCTCTTTCTTTCTCTCCTCGTTATTTTTCTGCTAAGTAGCAGATATTTGATTTTATCAAAGCACCCTATAGGGAATAAATATCACATTTGCAAGGAGCGGCTGATATGATACATCACATTTGCTTGACGCTACCCAGATTTGTGGTTATAGGCGCGGCAGATTAACACGTACATCGGCCAGCGCTATCGGCTGAAATGACAGATGAGACACGGAGTTTACCGACTCATACGACAGATAACGAGATTACTGTCTGTGTGACATCTGTAGGCAGACAAGTGTGATATAATCGCTTCCGGTCACTGGGTTAAAAGTAATCATGGATTTATTACATTTTAGACAAAGGAGTCTACAAATGTGTTTGTGAGAGTGTATGCAAGGCATCAGATGTCCATTTATGGTAATATGTGACCTTTGCAGGCACGCACCTTATTTCACGTGGGACTATTGTGAAATATCACACCCTATCTGCATGATTTGAAATGATTGGATCTTTCTGATTAGATTCATAACAACATTGAGGGGAATAATGGCTGACCATTTCGCAGTTTTATTTCTCTGTGGATTGCACGCTCGCCAAAACAATTTCAGACCTCGCCACAGTGAAGACTAGATTCATAATTCCTTTTGTTAACCGGACCTTTTAATGGAGAACCAGATAAGACTTACAAAGCACAGGAAATCTCTTTCAAATTTTAATAAGGAACACCGGGACTAGGAAACTGAAGAAACACGAAGAGAGCAATCTATTGTAAAATTAAAGACATCCCAGACGCGTGTAAGAGAACGATTCGTCTCTTTTATTCATCTGAGCAAACAAGTATGTAGCCAGGATTGGCGTAAATTGTGATTTACATTTCATATTTTATTACTAATATGTGAACTAACATATATATGTATATATTACCATGTGAAGTTTAATGTGTGAAACTCGCTATTGGATGTCAAAGTTATTTCGGGCTGGCAACCTCAGCGTATAGAATGATGATTCATGAACTACCACTGCAAGGGCTGGTGATTGCTTTATTGATAGATTCGTAAAGAGAACTAAAAACATAAAGTAGTTCCAGGTTCCCTATGGAGCAGGGAGTGAAAGATGAAAGAAATTATGTACATTCAAAGAATAATACTTACATTTTCAAAGCAGTGTAAATGTCCCTATAACCATATTCACTTTAAAATTAATGTAAGTTTTCAAGCTTTAAACCAGTGTAAATGTCTATGTGAAAATATTCATTTTAAATTAATAGAAGCTTCAAACTGTTCAAAAAGTGTAAATATAAAGGAAACATAAATGAATTTATATTGTGAACACTTTTCAAACAGTGGAGATGTAAATGTAAAACATATTATATCTGTACGTTTAACCTTTTCATTTAAATGTAATGTAAAGCTAAAGCTATTCAGTTTAAATATGAAGGAAAGTTATCCCGAGGGATTAAATTTAGTTGTCATCGAGGGTAAATTCTGACATGGGATGGTAGAATAGAATAGGGGAAAGGGGGGGGGGGGGGGGCACATAAACGTGTCGGAAAAACGCCATACTCAGAAGAGCGTTTCGTTTCTATTTCTATTACCACTTATTGGTGGTACCAGCAGAAAGTACTATCTCTGGAACCAAGTGAAGGTAGAAGTGGACTGACGTTTTACGAGACGCTATCATAAGAGGGTCTTATAGACAGACGCAGGACTAACTTGGCCGATACTCCTTGACGTTCTGGGAACGTGCGGCACCTGAACTTTAATCAGAGACGAGCGAGAGCAGAGTGGGAAGGAACTGACCCAGCGGGAGAAGAAACTACCATTGGCAGCTAAGTGAAAATGTCCGCTGCCAAAAGTGACCTCCTTTATTCAGTTAAATCCCCATCAAGTGATGATACCTTATCCATAACTATTCAAATTATTTTCCAACTGTTAAAACTTAAAGTGATCATTAAATTTTGTTATTTGTAATGTCACAAATTTAACTTCGATTCAATCCTTTTAAATGTACTACATTTTTGTCTCAGTCAAAGTTACTAAACACACACTCTAAACAGAGCTATATATATTATAATAATAAATTCCACTGATTAACTCAGCGGTGGGGGCTTAACGAGCTAGAATAACCATTGCTTAATTCTTCATAAAAATTATCGGCAGATTACAGAATTAACGTGCTCAGCGACAGCCAGCATTGTTTTCGCTTATCTGAATATCTTATGAAGACTCCCTTGTGATAGAAGCTTTACTACTCTTCTATCGACATTTCTGCCAAGAGTACTCTTGTGTAAAGATAGACTCCATTGAAGCCTATAATAGATACTCTTGAGTTTTGGCCACTGTTGAACCACTACTGCAAAAGCAGGGGAGGCAATACCGTCACACTCTGTTTATAATAACAAATTTAATAATCATTTAGTTTTAACAAGGGTTTAAAATAATGAATAATGTTTTTTTTTTAGAATGGTATCATCACTGTTGTGATGGGATACAAGTTTTAAAAGGAGTTCACGTGGCAGCTTTAACGTTTAACTTATCTGCCACTGGTAGGTTCTGCTCCCGCTGATGGTTTGGTTCTGTGCAGATAGGTTACTGGAGTTTTCGCGTCTCTGGTCAAGATTAGAGGCGCAGCACGCTCCAAGTAAGATCAAGGAGTAACTGCCAAGCTGGTCCCGTGTTTCTAAGACCCTTTGATGATGGTGTCTAGTTCTACGTCAGTCCACTTCTACCTTCACTTTGTTCCAGAGATTAGTATCCTCACTGGTACCACCAACAACAAGCCAATCCTGGCTCACAGACTTTTTGCTCAGATGAATAAAAGGCACTGGCAGATGCCTTCACGTGTTCTTGGTCTTTAATTTTACAAGACAGTTCCTGTGTGTTCAGTTTCCTCAGTCCCGGTTTCCTTGTTAAATTGATAGAGTTTTCCTGGGCTGTTTTGTAAGTCCTTTTAAATACTCCAATAAAAGGGGTCCGGTCTGAAAAGATGGAATTCTGATTCTATCTTCTGGTAGTCTGGTTGTGTCGTCTTGGCAAGCGATTTCTCACAGTGAATTAAAACGGCGAAAAGGTCCGGTTATGTTCACTGTCCTCCCCCGCATTCGTTTGTTACGATGTTTAAACAGAGCGCCAATCGTTTTCAAACATGCGTGTCGGGTGGGGTTATTTCAAAATATTCCGACATGGAATAATTTTGCGCGTGATGCACAGGTCACGTCTCCCATATATGGCAATACAACTTCCGATGCCTGGTGCAGAAACTCACCAACACATCTGTAAACGCATATGACAATGTGTTTCAGATTTACCAACATATTATTTTCGGATAAAGTAATGTCTACGTGAAAGGCGGACAGGAAACGATTATGTCATTCGTGTCTGTCCAAAATGTGTTGCACAGACGAGTAATCTTGTTATCTGTCGCTTGAGCACACAACTCTACGCGAAAACTAAGCAGACCAATAATCTCAGCAAATCTGTGCCGTGCCTAGCAAATGTGATGTATTATCACCAACAAGGAGTGCCAAATGTTTTGACAATATCAAATATCTGCTACATAACAGAGAAAGAAAAATGTGCTGACCATGGTAAAGCACACAATTAGTCAGTACAACAATTTAAAATGAGTACTGCCGGGGTGAAAGAGAGATCGAGAAGGGATCGCCCCAAATCCATCTCGTGACACAATAAAAACTTATCAATAAACACGTATTCATGAAAAAGTTCAATTTAAAAAAAAAAAAAAAAAAAAACCTCTGGGACAGCTAACTCATTTGCTAGACCTTGATTTATCAAATGTTTTTATGCGAGTTTATCGCCCTTATTCATTTGACGTCTGAGTGATTGATGAATTTGGGAGCTGTATTAGGAAAAGGGCAAAGTAATGCCTCTTAATTCAGTTTTGTTGTGAAAGCTGCAAAAATCCAGGACTGTTTAACCAAGTCATTTGTGACTATTAGAATGCAGTTATCCATCAATGTGGATCTCTGTCCCACGTTGTTATTGAACCGTGCCATATCTTATAGAACTCATTTCAGGAGCACTGGCGCTGTCGTTTTCAGTGGCCAGGACTTTAACGGTGTTTTGATCGCCTTACAAAGAAACGGTGGAACATACACACACCACGGCCTCACACGCGCAAACACTCATACACATTTTTTCGTGCGCGTGAAAGAAATATAAATATATATGCCGGCTCTTAGGCGGTACGAGAAGTAAGGCTGCACCGGGCGTCGATTTTTTTTTTTTTTTTTTTGAAATAAAAGCAGCAAACCTTTGAAAGAACTAAAAAAAAAAATTACAGAAAATTTCACAATAAATCATTATATAATTTTATGAAACTCATCGTTTTCCTATATGATTATAGTATTTCCTTTTCAAGATCAGCGCATTGGCGCCTATCTGTATTTCAACATGAATTTAAAAAAGAAAACAAAACAAACCTAACATAAGCTTTGAAAAGCATAAAACGAATTTTTTAATGCTATATGAACATCACTTGCAGAAATTACAATGTGATCCAACTCAGCAGCATGAAATTGAGTCTTGTAAGAGTACATATACTTCTGCACATGATTCCGGAAAGGGGGGGGGGGGGGGGAGGGGGGTTAATGAATCCATGGGATCTCGCACCACCTTGAAAATAACTATGGTCCGGGTCATGATCCCGTCCTCCAAACGTCAGTGTTATCGTGTCCAACCTCTGATTTTTGCCTTGATCAAATCGTTTTGTTTTGCTTGCTCAGAGTTGCCTTCCTTTATTCCACTATATGCGTATACTTGGCAAGGGAATCATAATGTTAAAACATAATAAGTGGGCTGTATCACTTTTACGATAACAACAACATGGTTTTTTTTTAAAGCAGCTACAGTACGTCACTTACGAGGCACTTGATGAAATCAAGGCCTTATGACTGGTTGTTCCTAGCAGACCTGCTGAAGAAAAGTACTTGTAAGGTCCTTGGCAATCGATACCAGCTCATGCTGGCACAAACACACGATTCCGCATGCAGTGTGAACTATGACCTCATCTCTGCTGCTATTGGCTTATAGCAGAGATTTTCTACTTTTTTCTTTTTTTTTAACTAGCTTGCGACAACTACGTGTACAACTATTGACAAAAGACATTTACAATGTATACCACTAAATACAAACAAGACATCTACATGTACCACTAAATACAAACTACAAAGAAGGCATCTGTATTCATCACTACATGCAAACAAGACATTCATACGAACCAATCGGTGCAAACAAAATCTATATAAATCAGTGAAACAAAACAAAACATCGACATTTACACTACCACTAAATACAAATAAGACATCTACATGAATCACAAAGTACAAGCACGACATATACGCAAACGAATGATACACTGAAGCCATCTACACGAACCATTTAGTGTAAGCAAGATATCTATACAACACATTACAAACAAGACATGTGCTCGGGGCACTTGATGAAATCAGTGCAAATCAAGGATGGACAATACGCTCGCTAATCCGCACGTGGCGAACTGGATTATTAGACCTTACACTATAGTGTAAAAATAGTAGGACAGTATGGATTAGGGACAAGAAATGATAGAGGAGACAGACTTATCCAGTTCTGTGAAGAAAACCAGCTGGTCATATGTAACACCTTTTTTGAACACTACCCAAGGAAATTATACACATGGAAAAGCCCAGGAGGTGTAACACGAAATCAAATCGACTATATCATGATAAAACATAGATTTAAGAACAATGTCACTCGTACAAAGACACATCCTGGCGCCGACATAAATTCAGATCACAATCCAGTCGTCATCAAAGTAAATATAAAGCTGAAAAGAGTAGGAAACAAAAGACAGGAGGAACCCCAGATAGAGATATCAGCGCTGAAACAACCAGATATAAAACATAAATATTTCATCGATGTCAAAAATAAATATCAACAATTATTGACAGAAAGCATGGAGCAGTATAGACGAGAAAACCCAAAAGAAAAAGCAACCGCAAAATGGGAATGCTTAAAAACAAGCATACAATCAGCAAATGCAAATTTACCTAAAAAGGAGTCTAAGAAAAATCAAATTTGGATGACAGATGACATCTTGAATAAAATGGCAGAAAAAAAGAAAGCAAAAAACACTCCAGAATATAAAACAATAGACAATGACATACGTACTATGTGTAGAGAAGCAAAAGAACGGTGGATAGAAACAAAATGCAAGGAAATAGAAGACTTGGAAGCAAAGCACATGACAAGAGATATGCATGAAGAAATAAAGAAATTATCAAATCGGTCGCGGTTTGCACAAGGAGGAAGCTGTATCAAGAACAAAAATGGTGTAATATTACTTGATGAGAAAGACATATCAAACAGATGGGCAGAATACATAAAAGAACTATTCGAGGACAACAGAGGTAAAAAAAACCATCACCGGATTCTAATGAAGGCCCAAACATTCTCAGATCAGAAGTAGAGAATGCCATTTATATGATACAAAAAGGAAAATCAGCAGGCATGGATAACATAAAAATTGAAATGATAGAAGCTCTGGAGAGCTTTGGTATAGATACAATCACAGAAATATGCAACGATATATACAATACAGGATATATACCACACGACATGAAGACATCAGTTTTCATAACATTGCCCAAAAAACCAAATGCAACAGAATGTTCAGACTTCAGAACAATCAGCCTGATGAGTCATGCAATTAAGATACTGCTCAAAATCATACAGGAAAGAATAAAAAGTAAAGTAGACAGCGAAATCCAAGAAGAACAGTTTGGTTTTAGACGGAACAGTGGAACAAGAGAGGCAATATTTTGCCTAAGAATATTAGCAGAAAAATATACAGAGGTCCAAAAAGTATGTATATGTGCTTCATTGACTATAAGAAGGCTTTTGACAGAGTCCATCATGAGAAAATAATTGAATGCCTCAAAGACATAGGTATTGATGGAAAAGATATAAGAATACTCAGTAACCTTTATTGGGAGCAAACTGCCACACTAAGATCTGGAAGGAATTATTCACCATACATAGACATAAAAAGAAGTGTCAGACAAGGTTGTGTGCTGTCCCCCTGCCTATTTAATTTATGCACCGAAAAAATTTTCAAACAGAAACAAGAAATACCAGGACTGAACATCAGTGGAAGGTCAATAAACAACCTTAGATATGCAGATGATACCGTGTTGTTAGCTGAAAGCGAACAGGAGTTACAAGAACTAGTGAAGCAAGTGAACAGTATAAGTCATAAATATGGACTCGACTTTAATATTGAGAAGACAAAAACTATGATAATTAGCAAAACAGACGATAAACCCACATTAAAGATAAGCGTAAATGGGAAAATCCTGGAACAAGTCAAGAGCTACGTATATCTTGGTCATATAATAACAGAAGATGGCAGATGTGAAACAGAAATCAAGAAGAGAATAGGAATGGCCAAAGCTACATTCAACAACATGAAACATATACTGACTGTCGTAGATTTTTTGATAGGAGTATTAAGACTTGGGTTAGGTCCCTTCTGAATAGGTTGGAATGAGTGTTAGATACAGTGAGAGCTGGTGAAAAGAAATAGAATTTCCACACGTGAGATGATAGGATGTGATATAGAGGCTGTCTTTGAGAATCGAGATAATCTTCTCTCTCTCACCTATCTTCTACGACCGCTTTTAAAGGCGTCAGACAGTCTAAACACAGATATATATTACATAAATCTCTATCTACTCACAGGCACGCACATACACGTGACGACAGTTAAACACACAGACGTGGGAAATCTATAACCATGTATATATATATATTATTTGAACGAGCTGACCAACGCACTGATTTAGTTCAAGAGAGATTTTATTATTATCATCTAAACAAAATCTTCTCACAACACCAAAAAATACATCAAGGAAAAACATATACAAATAGTCATAGAATTCAAGGAAAATGCTACAAAGATGATAGCCCCGTTATGATCTTAGCTCTAGGTTTCGCCCACAGCCCCGTTAAGAGAACAGATGATGGCCCAAAGAGTTATAGATACATAGGTTTGAGTCTAAGAGGTTTCTTTCTTTCTCGTAAATGTATGAACAGAGTTGAATAATCTGATTTAGCCTAAGAAAAAAAACTCTAGCTTTTGTAACAAATTCTGCAGATTAAAAAAAGTTAAGACAGCAAATGGGTGACAATAATACAACTGTAAAATAACACTCTGATCTGCGTACACTCATTCATTCAGCCATGGCCATGGGTACACAGTTATACTCACAACTTTGCTCGCTGCCTCTGGGAACATAATAAATTCTAGGACCTCCACACAGACCCGAAAATGCAGTCCTTGACCAAGAAATCCCCAGTTCCAAAAGACGTACTAAACTCTCAGGGAACGATTCCTTGGGTGTTCTAATTTTTCGAATGTCTGATTACGTCACAGGAAATTTGTCCAGGCACGAAAGTTAGCAGAGCACAATGTCATTAGCTTTGGTTTCTAGAATTTAAGGAATGTCAGATCGGTGTCTACTTTCAGGCGGGTACTATATTTGGTCACCACAATACTAGTCACAATCTCTGTCGGAATGTTAATCTTGTAATATTCTCGCCGCCAGGCAGCATGTACATTTAAATTTGTGGAGCAATATGAACTGGCTCAAAAGCCCAATATATATTTCTAGTCTTTAGAAACCGTTAGTGGGGTTGCTATTACTGTCTCTCTCTGATGGCTTATGCACTGTCAGACCCGTGTTACTTGAAACAAAAAAACCCACGTGGTTAAAGATAGGAAATGTCTATGCTTCTCACAAATATGTCTCTCAGGCTACTAAACGCTGGCAAGTTGGGTACCACCGTTTCACTATATAAAAGAAAGAACACATATCAAATAATTTACATATATGTACTCAATATAACTTACATTTAAAACCGCAAGCCTACAGCTTGACTTATTATTTAAACTTCCGGTGAAATAAGTTATATAAAATCGATCATCAGGAATTAGGAATATGGTGCGTATTCCGTCACTATTCACTGATGTCGCATCTAGCATTATATAAGTTTGATATAAAATATTCTCGACTGAGTATTAGCCGTTAAATTAAATTCCTTATAGCTACTAGTTTTAGTAAGCTAAAGATATAATTTATTATGTATTTCCACTGTATGCGTCACTAGAAAAATAATACAAACTATAACTTAAGCACTCAGGACACAGAACTAGTTAAGAATTAAATAGGCGATTTCAACACTAAATCACTTTCCAAAATACTAGAGATCTATTATATATAATATTCACCTCAGCACTACGGTAACGCCACGACTAGGATAATTCACTAGATAGGTATTTAGAAGCTCGTCACAAATCTGACGAGAACTATGAAATTTGCTATACAAGCTTCATTCGCTAAGCACGTGTGTTCCGTCTACTGGAGATGTTGGAGACTGAAATGCAATCAGATTTCAGCTCCTGGGTGGATATTTGAAAACAGGGGCAAACAATCCCACATTTTCTCACTCTCCGAAATCATCTCCCCTTTCCCGTGTAAAACACCTTACGTTTAACATTACCATTACTAGACGTCTTACATAACTGACACTTCTGCATTTCCGCACCTCGCGCTGACCCGGCCAACAGTGAGCCGTGTCAGCTGGGATTTCCAGACGACAGATGTCTGAAACTGCGACTATAAGGGGTAAATATTCGCTCCTGCTTAAGCGTTCGGCCGATGCAACTACTTGTTGACCGTTGAAAATGCAGACGGATGTCGGCTCTCTCCTAGCATTCTCACGCGTTTACGTCGAGAATCTAACTCAGGAGTGTCATGTCATCTGAAGGTGCAGACGCCAGTCGGCTCGATGTCTGAGATGGACTGCAACTAAATCGCACTTCACGTCTGACAGACATCTATGTAATAAAATTACGCATCCCAGTATGAGAAAAAACCCCGGTAAAGTTTTAGAATACTGAAGAAAATATTTTTCGCAAACGAGTGATGCGAAAAATACAGGAAAAACAAGTACGGAAAGATAATAAAATAAAAGGATTCGGGTGAGAGAATAGGAAGAAGAGGTAGGTAATTTAATGATATAAAGACCTACGTGACACTGACATCCAAACAGTTATCTCACAAATTAAAACTGAGAATCATAAAGTGTTATATATATTCTGCATTTCTGTATGGTGCAGAAACATGGACGATGAATAAGCATTTGGAAGAAAGAATTGAGGCTCTTGAAATGTGGATATATAGAAGAATGGGGCGTATCTCATGGAAAGAGATGAAAACAAATAAGGAGGTCCTAGAAAATCTAGGTATGGAAAGAGAACTAATGAGGGAGGTCAAAGTTCGGCAGCTAAAATACTTTGGCCACATAAAAAGGCATAACACCTTGCAGAAGACCATAACAGAAGGGAGAGTTGAAGGCAAACGTGCAAGGGGAAGACAGCGCTATAAGTGGGAAGATAACATCAAGAGATGGACAGGAAAGAGTCTATCAGAGTGCACCACCAAGACAAGAGACAGAAGACGTTGGAGATCCATTACAGCCAACCTTCGTTGTGGAGATGGCAACTGATGATGATAATGACACTATAGTGAGCGAAAAATTCATGAATAAAACGATTGTCACCGGAAGGCCTACTACTGATACCATAGCATCATTCGTGCTATTAGTTATCAGTTAGATTAGGAAGAATAGTTACGAGGTTTTATTGAAATAGACTCAAGATACGCGGGTATCAGATTGAAACCGAAACTAGGTTAAATAGCGACTCAACGCTAATTTTTGGCGGGAGCTGCTCAGCAACCGATGACGTAAATCGGAATAGCCAAGACACTCCATCGGTAGGCATATAAGACCCAATAAAATAAATAAAGAAATATTAGAATGACCAGCCAGAAGGGTGGTAAAAGCGCGCACCACGATGCGAAGGCAGATTTCGATATCCGAAATCAGTTGATCCACAGAAGCCAGTTTGTACGGACGTACAACTGCTGGTCTTGAAGTTTTCAAGATATCAACTCTGTAAAGCAGATAGTTTTTATAATGTTGGAAATTCATACTTGTCAGTAAGTACAGCTTCGTGAGACCTTTTTAATGTTTCAAAATAAAACCTAGTGTTGCTGTCATTTTTGACGGAGCCATCTGTCAAGTTATTTGCTTATGTTTTTATCATAAGAATAATTGTGTCTTTACCTGCGATGTCAGGTTGATTAGGGGTTGTCTTCCCTTGTTTATTCATTCATTGTGTTTGACCTTTAGGGTCAAAGGTAGACAGTTCGGGCGTATGCCCATGGGCAGGTTTTTTTAAGCGGGAGTGGAGTTAGACTTCCGGCAAGCCGGGGAGTGTCCTGGTTTCTGAAGGGACGAGAGTCCATTGTGTTTTTCGGGGAGAATCTTCGAAGTGACTGCACTGGCAGTTTTCCCCAGTGAATCTCTGTGCGTTGGAATGACAGCAGAGTTCCTTGTATTGTTCTGTGGACTCGGTTACAGGTAATACCGACTTTTTCCATTACTATGCTTTCGGTAGCAGAACATGTTAGAAGATTGCCTAGTCTGTGAACTGCAGCTCACCGGTCCTCCATTTCAGAACTTATATGTTGTGCTCAAGGTAGCCATCCAAGACTATTAGTCTTCATACCATCCAGAAATCCAGTGACGAAGATATATTGTGGGAGCCGCAGATTGGCGGCATATTTATGTCTACAATAAGCATTACTGCAGGGTTGATGGTAACCTGCTTATCAGAAGTACACAGCCGACGTCAGAACGAGGCCTGTGTTTTCGGCTATTATACTACAGCCTGATAATGTGCAATTGGCGGGGAATGCCAAGTTGCACCTATGTGTCAAAGTGATTAAGGTATCTGACGCGTTTAGTCAGTAATCCCAGGGCGACGCCACGAACTGTCCTTATTGAAGAACATTGTATTGACCATGCACGAATATTCAAATGTTTACCAGCTTGCTGAATGCCTAATGTATACCTATCGATTTCCGGTCAGCATGACCTTGTTTACACTGACTGTTCCTGTTGATACCATGTGTGTTCTCGTCAATAAATGTTTTGAAACGTGCCTGCAGTGTCCAAGCATCCTTGACTACTGCATGTGAGTGTATGGGTTGCAGGGTCTACATACATACGAGCCTAAACACATTCGCGCCTTCATTCGCACCCACACTCAGTTCATCATACGCTCGCACTACACACCTAACAACATGTATACTGTCTTGGGCCAGTGATCACCTCAACAAGAGAAAAAAGTACAGTTACATTTTTGGTGGACCAGTTACGTGGGCTCTTCTGATACATTTTTGGTGGACCAGTTACGTGGGCTCTTCTGATACATTTCTGGTGGACAGAGCGAGCAATTAACATTATTGATGACATTAATGTGGTCCAGAAATTTACATTTCATGGGGCTATTTTCGTGAGAAGGACAAGTACACCTTACATTTGTGGGTTTAAGCTGGACAGAGCGAGAAATTAACATTTCCGTGGACTTATGCTACATTTATTATGCCTCCAGTGTTGTCCAGAAATTTACATTTCTACATGTGCTACATGTCATGAGGAACAAAGTGGACAACTGAGAATAACACACATACTCTATGCTTTCAAGTTTTGTCTACACAGGACAGAAATAGGTCATCAACTGTTGACCCAGATAAACAGTGCTAGCATTTATGTTATAATGCTACATAAACCACAACAGGACAAGTACTGAAGTTAACATCTAGGCATTTGCTACGTGGACCACAACTGCAAGTCGAGTCCCTTTTTGTAAACGGTACCGCTGGTCGTTTACACGTTTCAGTCAACAACAGACTTTTCTACGCCCGAGCATTCAAGCTACATTGTTCGAGGTCAAGTTCCTGTTTGTAAACAGTACGTGGAAATTGTAAACATTCTATGTGCAAGTCCTAAGTCGAGAAGGTCATAGTAACTTTTGTTCGTGAATACCACTTTATGCTACAGTGGATTTGACATTCAGTGCGCGCTTGACATTTTGTTTCTGTGTTCGCAAGGAGCAAGAAATTTACTTTAGTTTCAGCTGTGACTGAACTTGTTTTGCAACACATTGAATTGATTGCTATTTATGTTAATTGTATTATTTTTGTGTATTTTTCTTGTGTTCTTTTGCGGGTTTTCGGTTGGTGGGTCTTACAGTAAATATGCCACTTAATCGAGGGTTACTGTAAGCGTTCTGTAGGGATTGCAATTTTCTTAATTGAAATTTGCTAGCGACTTTTGTTGCTATTTTTTTTTTAGCTGTGACGACATCAGTTAGTGTTGTTTTCGTTATTTTTCTGTTCTTTGATTTTCGATTAATTTTGTTTGTATCTGTTCTTCTCTCATTCCTTCCGTTTATTTCTTTACACCTTTTCGTTTATAACAGTGTTGCCATTTGTCTTGTTTATTTTTCGCGGTCATCATTACACATTTGTGTAACATTTTCTTTACTTTTTGCTGTATTGTTTATTTGACTTCCGCGAACGTTTTCGGTCATTGTTCTGTATCTTTGTCTTTGTATTTATGATTGTACTACATTATTGTCATACACAGTCTACATACATACACTTGGTCATGTATTATTATTATTATTGATAAGGTACACTCTTCATATAGAGATTGTTAATAAAATATTATTATATAAGATATTTATACAAGTTCTTTGATAAAAGACTTGTTATCCACAAAGATTGAGACAAGGTGAAATACATATTCAAGTTCTTTAAAAAAAAAAAAAAGACTTGTGCCCATAGTGAGTGGGATATAAAGGAATTATTTTCCACAGGTACTCAAGTGATTTTTTGTTACATTATAAACAAGAGGACCATACAAGGTCTTTGTCTAAGACTAAGAGAGTGAAATAAAGTGAAGTGAGTATACAAGTCTAGCATTTCAGACTTGTCTCCCATTGAAGTGGGATAAGGTAATTGTTGAATTTTTCAGGTTACTGATCTCATTAGACAGAATGTCTACATTGGATTTCTTCATCCAGCAAGGGTTGACTCTTGGTAAGTCTGGTAAAGAATTGGAAGAATATTCATCTGCTCTATTCGCCACTGCATTAAAGTCAGAAGAAAAGAAACAAAAAGAGGAAATTAAATTGAAAGCAGAAGCTGAACAAAGGAGAGCAGATGCTGAACTAAAGAAGCTAGATGCTGAGAATAGAAGATTAGAACTTGAAGAGAAAAGGTATCAAAGAGAAGCTGCTGCTGAGGAGAGAAAAGCTCAAGCTGCTGCTGAGGAGAGAAAAGCTCAGGCTGATGAAGAAAATTCCAGATGGAAATGGAAGACAAAAAACTTCAAGCTGCTGCAGAGGAGAAAAAAATTCAAGCTCAAGCTGCTGCAGAGGAGAGAAAACTTCAAGCTGCTGCAGAGGAGAGAAAACTTCAAGCTGCTGCAGAGGAGAAAAAAATTCAAGCTCAAGCTGCTGCAGAGGAGAGAAAACTTCAAGCTGCTGCAGAGGAGAGAAAACTTCAAGCTGAGGCTGAAATTAGAAAAATGGAACATGAGGAAAGAAAACAGAAGATGGAACTTGATGAAAGACTCGCAACTTTGGAGTTAGAGAAATTGAAATTGGCGAGTACGGGTGCTCAGCAAACAACTTCGAGTACGACAAAGGAGTTTGTTAATAGGATTAAATTGCCTCATTTCAATCCTTTAAAGGATGACGTAGCAGATTATCTAGATAGATTCCAATTTTTATGCGATACGCATAACATAAAAAAGGAAAAATATGTTGAACAACTGATGGAATTTTTTACAGGTGACACAGTGACTACTCTTATGACAATAGACGAACATGACAGGACTAATTATGATGTTGTCAGAGCAGCATTGCTAAAAAAATACCAACTAAAAGAAGAAGACTATCGTCTTCGTTTTAGGACAATGTTGCCAGAAAATGGAGTAGATTTCTCTGATTTTGTTACAAAAATACGTCGTACATTTACACGATGGGTTGAGTTGTCTCAGACTGAGAAAACATATGAAGGTCTAATGGACTTATTATTGCGAGATAAGGTTTTGTCATCTGTTAATGATTCTTTTCTTGCATTCCTTCATGAGCGTAAGCCTAAAAACTTAAAAGATATGGAGGAATACTGTTGTCAGTATGCCACCGCGCATCCCCATGCTACAGTTAGCAATTCTAAAGTGAAAGAAGGGTTGCCAGCTGCTTCGGCAACACCATATGGCCCTAATTTCAAAAAAAAATTTCAGGGTGCTCAACAAAACTGGAATAGGGGAAGTAATCAGAATTACACTCAGAAGCGGAGTAATCCAACACATGATGGTTCTTCGTCTATGAATTGGAGACAAGATGGTAGTTCTCGTAATTTTAGTGGTAATAATTTGAGACACTTTCGCAAAGGCTATCCAAATAATAACTATTCGAACTTTCGAGGTAATCATTCTCGACGTCAAGATTATGACGATGGTGAATTTAGAAACCGGGATTCAAACCGGAATGATGATTACAATAGGCAATATGATAACAATTACAGGGGAAATGATAGTCGAAATAATTACAGGGGAAATGATAATCGAGGCAGACCTAGGTTTAACAAAAAAAGACCTTTCCAACAGGCAAACTCTGCACAACAAGAGTTTGATGGAGCCTGTAATACAGTAAATGATAGTGGTAACTCTAGGGCTATCACTGGTTGTGCTTTCGATTTTGGGAGAGCAACTGAATGCCCCCAATGCTTAACATTGTTCGACTCATCGACTGTATCTACTCTAAGTTGTGGTCACCCTCTTCCTGCTCTACCTGCTACAGTTGCGCATGATGGGAGAGGATCTCTCATCTTACATAAAGGTCTAATAAATGATAGGCTAGTCTCAGTACTTTTCGATTCGGGATGTACTACCGTCGGGGTTAGGGAGTCTCTGATAGATCCTTGCTGTGCCACTGGAAAAACAATCAAATGTGTTACATTTGGTGGTACTATGGAAAGTTATCCTACTGCTATTATTAGGATTGACACTCCCTTCTTCACAGGAGATGTCCATGCATGTCTTCTTCCTAATCCTATTGCGGATCTTATAATCGGTCGTATTCATGGGGTTAAGGAATGCACCCCGCAACAAATTTCTAGTTGGGAGAAAAAAAACATTCAAACGGTCAATGCAGTGGTGACAAGAGCTCAAGCTCTTAATCCCCCAACTTCATCGGATAATAGTAATGAAGTTGATAGCCAAGACGAGCACTTGGTGATTTCCCATGACTCGTTTGTTAAACGTCAAGAAGAGGATCCTTCTTTGAAGAAATTCTTCCTTCTTGCAAAGAAAGGGGATCCCAATCAAAATACGAATCACAAATCGTATATTACTATGAAGAATGGTATATTGGTACGGATGGTACAACACTCGGACAAGTCTATGCACTCGCAAATTCTTGTGCCTAAGTGTATGAGAGCCTTAATTCTTCAGCATGCACACGATTCTCAGTGTGCTGGACACATGGGTTTTTCCAGAACTAAAACTAGAGTCCTTGCGTCTTTCTTTTGGCCATTCGTGAATAAAGACATCCGAATTTATTGCCGATCTTGCAAAATTTGTCAAGAGGTCAAGTCTAGAGGTCCGAGACATGCTGCTCCTATTCAGGCTGCAGATATTCCGATTCGGCCGTTTCAGAAAATGGCTATAGACATCATTGGTCCGTTCAAAATTAAGTCAGCCAGAGGACACCAATTTATCCTCACTTGCGTGGACATGTGCACGCGTTGGCCAGAGGCTATTCCTCTGAAGAGCATATCAACTGTCGATATCGCTGATGCTCTTTGGCTCATATTTTCTCGTCTGGGATTCCCCGGAGAAATACTGTCGGACCACGGCACTCAGTTAATTTCGGACGTTATGTCTCAGGTAATGGCTACGCTAGACATTAAAAGGTCTCTCAGTAGTATTTATCATCCAATGTCCAATGGATTGGTAGAACGTCTTAACAGGACACTAAAGAACTTACTTGGCAAGATAACGGAGGATCATCCTGAAGATTGGGACAGGGTTTTACCTGCAGTCCTCTTTGCCTATAGAGAAGTTCCCAACGAGCATACAGGGTTTTCTCCTTTCGAACTTGTCTTTGGTGCGCAACCGCGCGGTCCGATGTCCTTGTTACACGATTTGATAACTTCTGATAATATTGACGATGATACACAATCGTCATATGAATATGTCATTGCTCTTAGAGAAAAGATTATCGAATCGTGCAGGTTAGCAACTTCATCTTCCGAATTTGCGAAAGAAAAAGCTAGGCGATTTGCTAACAAGAAAAGACGCCTACGTCAACTTTGTCCTGGAGACAAAGCATATGTCTTACTTCCCTCAAGAGAGAATAGACTTCTCATTTCATGGAAAGGTCCATACACTATAGTCTCCAAAATTTCCGATGTCGACTATATTGTCGATGTGGATGGAAGGCATAAAACCTTCCATATAAATATGCTAACAGAGTTTATTGAACGTCCAGACTATTTGCAGCCTATTTTCCAGGCGACGGACGACTCTCCAGTCCAACATGGTCACATCTCATCCCTGTCCGTTATACAGGATGAGGAAACTATTTTTTCTGACGTTAACTTACCTCTTCCTGCGATTCCACTGAATTCAACGGAATCGTGGAGGATGTTACAATCTCTTCGAACTTGTCTTTTGAGGAGCAACGTCAAGTATCCTCTACGCTACAATCATATCAGGATGTCCTTACCGACATTCCTGGACACACAGATGTCATAGAACATGACATCATACTTACTGATCGTAATCCGATCAGAGTAAGACCATACCCAATACCTATTCATTTTCAAGCACAAGTCGAGAAAGAATTGGATGAAATGATTCAACTGCAAATAATTGAACCATCCACTTCAGCTTATTCTTCGTCGATAGTTATTGTTCGAAAGAAAGACAATAACATACGTCTTTGCGTTGACTATCGCAAATTAAATCAAGTTACGAAGTTCGATGCTGAACCTATGCCATTATTAGATGATCTACTTATTAGACTTTCTAAAGCTAAATTCTTTACTAAACTAGACTTGTCGAAAGGTTATTGGCAAGTCCCACTGACGGAACACGCCAAACCTCTCACTGCTTTTTCGACACCTAGGGGTCTGTTTCAATGGAATTTTATGCCTTTCGGGCTTATGAACGCCCCAGCGACTTTCGTGCGCATGATGCGACGAATTCTATCAGATCGTGCAGATGTCATCGCATATTTAGACGACATCTGTCTTTTCAGCGATACTTGGGAAGAACACTATTTGGGTCTAAAGGAATTGCTATCTACTCTACGTGAGCATAGTTTGACTGCAAAACCCTCTAAAGCTTTTGTTGGGTTTAGTGAAATTTCCTTCCTAGGTCATCGAGTTGGTCATGGTCTGTTGAAGACAGAGGACCAAAACATTTCGAAGATATTAAATATCTCGGTTCCGAAGACAAAAAAGCAAGTGCGTAGTCTCTTGGGATTGATACAATTCTATGGAAGATTCATTGAGAATCTGTCCTCCATTATGGCACCACTTTCATCGTTATTGAAAAAAGGTTCTCCTAATATGGTGCGTTGGTCCCAGGAATGCCAATCTTCATTGGATCAGGTTAAGAATTTGTTCTCATCTCATCCTATCTTAAGACTACCAACGATTGATAAGACTTTTGTTCTTCGTAGTGATGCCTCTTCCACTGGGATTGGAGCGGCACTAATGCAGGAATATTCAGGAACTCTGCATCCTGTAATGTATATTTCTAGGAAGCTAAATGCGGCAGAAAGGAATTACTCGGTTTTAGACCGTGAATTGTTGGCTATGGTTTGGTCCATTCTTAAGCTACAAAGGTTCCTTCTGGGCGCGCATTTCTTTATGGAAACCGACCAAAAAGCTCTTACGGCTATGCAAAGTAAGGATTTGAAGAGCTCGAGATCTACTCGTTATGCTATTGCTCTTCAGCCTTTCCATTTCACGGTGCGAGCTATCCGTGGTTCGGATAATGTGATGGCGGACATATTGTCCAGATGCCCACATGATTCCAGTTAAATCTTGTGTCCTAGTTTTTCCTGATACACTTTCAGACTTAGGTCTGTCCTTAATATCCTAATATGTTGTAATACAAATGTATTTGGATGATGTTTAGATAATTTAACAAATTTCATTTTGTCCATCCATCAGTGATATGTTGCTAATATAGCATTGTAATTCATGACATTTGTATATTGCTATAATTATAGTATTTAGTAATGATTGATATATGATTGGTATTGCCAGCAACTTAGGTTTCTTTAATGGTACCCCCTTAGTTTGTTTGGCTTAAAGGAGATATTTTCTCCTATGTTGGGAGATGATTTGTATCCTCTTCAGACGCTTTGTTTATGCGTCTATTGTACCTGATATTAGGTTCATTTTTTCATGAGCACATAAATGATACTTGTGCAATCTTGCTCATGGACATATTTAAAAAAAAAATTTCATTTTTTTTTACAGGGGGGTGGTAGTAATATGTTGCTGTCATTTTTGACGGAGTCATCTGTCAAGTTATTTGCTTATGTTTTTATCATAAGAATAATTGTGTCTTTACCTGCGATGTCAGGTTGATTAGGGGTTGTCTTCCCTTGTTTATTCATTCATTGTGTTTGACCTTTAGGGTCAAAGGTAGACAGTTCGGGCGTATGCCCATGGGCAGGTTTTTTTAAGCGGGAGTTGAGTTAGACTTCCGGCAAGCCGGGGAGTGTCCTGGTTTCTGAAGGGACGAGAGTCCATTGTGTTTTTCGGGGAGAATCTTCGAAGTGACTGCACTGGCAGTTTTCCCCAGTGAATCTCTGTGCGTTGGAATGACAGCAGAGTTCCTTGTATTGTTCTGTGGACTCGGTTACAGGTAATACCGACTTTTTCCATTACTATGCTTTCGGTAGCAGAACATGTTAGAAGATTGCCTAGTCTGTGAACTGCAGCTCACCGGTCCTCCATTTCAGAACTTATATGTTGTGCTCAAGGTAGCCATCCAAGACTATTAGTCTTCATACCATCCAGAAATCCAGTGACGAAGATATATTGTGGGAGCCGCAGATTGGCGGCATATTTATGTCTACAATAAGCATTACTGCAGGGTTGATGGTAACCTGCTTATCAGAAGTACACAGCCGACGTCAGAACGAGGCCTGTGTTTTCGGCTATTATACTACAGCCTGATAATGTGCAATTGGCGGGGAATGCCAAGTTGCACCTATGTGTCAAAGTGATTAAGGTATCTGACGCGTTTAGTCAGTAATCCCAGGGCGACGCCACGAACTGTCCTTATTGAAGAACATTGTATTGACCATGCACGAATATTCAAATGTTTACCAGCTTGATGAATGCCTAATGTATACCTATCGATTTCCGGTCAGCATGACCTTGTTTACACTGACTGTTCCTGTTGATACCATGTGTGTTCTCGTCAATAAATGTTTTGAAACGTGTCTGCAGTGTCCAAGCATCCTTGACTACTGCATGTGAGTGTATGGGTTGCAGGGTCTACATACATAAGAGCCTAAACACATTCGCGCCTTCATTCGCACCCACACTCAGTTCATCATACGCTCGCACTACACACCTAACAACATGTATACTGTCTTGGGCCAGTGATCACCTCAACAAGAGAAAAAAGTACAGTTACATTTTTGGTGGACCAGTTACGTGGGCTCTTCTGATACATTTTTGGTGGACCAGTTACGTGGGCTCTTCTGATACATTTCTGGTGGACAGAGCGAGCAATTAACATTATTGATGACATTAATGTGGTCCAGAAATTTACATTTCATGGGGCTATTTTCGTGAGAAGGACAAGTACACCTTACATTTGTGGGTTTAAGCTGGACAGAGCGAGAAATTAACATTTCCGTGGACTTATGCTACATTTATTATGCCTCCAGTGTTGTCCAGAAATTTACATTTCTACATGTGCTACATGTCATGAGGAACAAAGTGGACAACTGAGAATAACACACATACTCTATGCTTTCAAGTTTTGTCTACACAGGACAGAAATAGGTCATCAACTGTTGACCCAGATAAACAGTGCTAGCATTTATGTTATAATGCTACATAAACCACAACAGGACAAGTACTGAAGTTAACATCTAGGCATTTGCTACGTGGACCACAACTGCAAGTCGAGTCCCTTTTTGTAAACGGTACCGCTGGTCGTTTACACGTTTCAGTCAACAACAGACTTTTCTACGCCCGAGCATTCAAGCTACATTGTTCGAGGTCAAGTTCCTGTTTGTAAACAGTACGTGGAAATTGTAAACATTCTATGTGCAAGTCCTAAGTCGAGAAGGTCATAGTAACTTTTGTTCGTGAATACCACTTTATGCTACAGTGGATTTGACATTCAGTGCGCGCTTGACATTTTGTTTCTGTGTTCGCAAGGAGCAAGAAATTTACTTTAGTTTCAGCTGTGACTGAACTTGTTTTGCAACACATTGAATTGATTGCTATTTATGTTAATTGTATTATTTTTGTGTATTTTTCTTGTGTTCTTTTGCGGGTTTTCGGTTGGTGGGTCTTACAGTAAATATGCCACTTAATCGAGGGTTACTGTAAGCGTTCTGTAGGGATTGCAATTTTCTTAATTGAAATTTGCTAGCGACTTTTGTTGCTATTTTTTTTTTAGCTGTGACGACATCAGTTAGTGTTGTTTTCGTTATTTTTCTGTTCTTTGATTTTCGATTAATTTTGTTTGTATCTGTTCTTCTCTCATTCCTTCCGTTTATTTCTTTACACCTTTTCGTTTATAACAGTGTTGCCATTTGTCTTGTTTATTTTTCGCGGTCATCATTACACATTTGTGTAACATTTTCTTTACTTTTTGCTGTATTGTTTATTTGACTTCCGCGAACGTTTTCGGTCATTGTTCTGTATCTTTGTCTTTGTATTTATGATTGTACTACATTATTGTCATACACAGTCTACATACATACACTTGGTCATGTATTATTATTGTTATTGATAAGGTACACTCTTCATATAGAGATTGTTAATAAAATATTATTATCTAAGATATTTATACAAGTTCTTTGATAAAAGACTTGTTATCCACAAAGATTGAGACAAGGTGAAATACATATTCAAGTTCTTTAAAAAAAAAAAAAAAGACTTGTGCCCATAGTGAGTGGGATATAAAGGAATTATTTTCCACAGGTACTCAAGTGATTTTTTGTTACATTATAAACAAGAGGACCATACAAGGTCTTTGTCTAAGACTAAGAGAGTGAAATAAAGTGAAGTGAGTATACAAGTCTAGCATTTCAGACTTGTCTCCCATTGAAGTGGGATAAGGTAATTGTTGAATTTTTCAGGTTACTGATCTCATTAGACAGAATGTCTACATTGGATTTCTTCATCCAGCAAGGGTTGACTCTTGGTAAGTCTGGTAAAGAATTGGAAGAATATTCATCTGCTCTATTCGCCACTGCATTAAAGTCAGAAGAAAAGAAACAAAAAGAGGAAATTAAATTGAAAGCAGAAGCTGAACAAAGGAGAGCAGATGCTGAACTAAAGAAGCTAGATGCTGAGAATAGAAGATTAGAACTTGAAGAGAAAAGGTATCAAAGAGAAGCTGCTGCTGAGGAGAGAAAAGCTCAAGCTGCTGCTGAGGAGAGAAAAGCTCAGGCTGATGAAAGAAAATTCCAGATGGAAATGGAAGACAAAAAACTTCAAGCTGCTGCAGAGGAGAAAAAAATTCAAGCTCAAGCTGCTGCAGAGGAGAGAAAACTTCAAGCTGCTGCAGAGGAGAGAAAACTTCAAGCTGCTGCAGAGGAGAAAAAAAATTCAAGCTCAAGCTGCTGCAGAGGAGAGAAAACTTCAAGCTGCTGCAGAGGAGAGAAAACTTCAAGCTGAGGCTGAAATTAGAAAAATCGAACATGAGGAAAGAAAACAGAAGATGGAACTTGATGAAAGACTCGCAACTTTGGAGTTAGAGAAATTGAAATTGGCGAGTACGGGTGCTCAGCAAACAACTTCGAGTACGACAAAGGAGTTTGTTAATAGGATTAAATTGCCTCATTTCAATCCTTTAAAGGATGACGTAGCAGATTATCTAGATAGATTCCAATTTTTATGCGATACGCATAACATAAAAAAGGAAAAATATGTTGAACAACTGATGGAATTTTTTACAGGTGACACAGTGACTACTCTTATGACAATAGACGAACATGACAGGACTAATTATGATGTTGTCAGAGCAGCATTGCTAAAAAAATACCAACTAAAAGAAGAAGACTATCGTCTTCGTTTTAGGACAATGTTGCCAGAAAATGGAGTAGATTTCTCTGATTTTGTTACAAAAATACGTCGTACATTTACACGATGGGTTGAGTTGTCTCAGACTGAGAAAACATATGAAGGTCTAATGGACTTATTATTGCGAGATAAGGTTTTGTCATCTGTTAATGATTCTTTTCTTGCATTCCTTCATGAGCGTAAGCCTAAAAACTTAAAAGATATGGAGGAATACTGTTGTCAGTATGCCACCGCGCATCCCCATGCTACAGTTAGCAATTCTAAAGTGAAAGAAGGGTTGCCAGCTGCTTCGGCAACACCATATGGCCCTAATTTCAAAAAAAAATTTCAGGGTGCTCAACAAAACTGGAATAGGGGAAGTAATCAGAATTACACTCAGAAGCGGAGTAATCCAACACATGATGGTTCTTCGTCTATGAATTGGAGACAAGATGGTAGTTCTCGTAATTTTAGTGGTAATAATTTGAGACACTTTCGCAAAGGCTATCCAAATAATAACTATTCGAACTTTCGAGGTAATCATTCTCGACGTCAAGATTATGACGATGGTGAATTTAGAAACCGGGATTCAAACCGGAATGATGATTACAATAGGCAATATGATAACAATTACAGGGGAAATGATAGTCGAAATAATTACAGGGGAAATGATAATCGAGGCAGACCTAGGTTTAACAAAAAAAGACCTTTCCAACAGGCAAACTCTGCACAACAAGAGTTTGATGGAGCCTGTAATACAGTAAATGATAGTGGTAACTCTAGGGCTATCACTGGTTGTGCTTTCGATTTTGGGAGAGCAACTGAATGCCCCCAATGCTTAACATTGTTCGACTCATCGACTGTATCTACTCTAAGTTGTGGTCACCCTCTTCCTGCTCTACCTGCTACAGTTGCGCATGATGGGAGAGGATCTCTCATCTTACATAAAGGTCTAATAAATGATAGGCTAGTCTCAGTACTTTTCGATTCGGGATGTACTACCGTCGGGGTTAGGGAGTCTCTGATAGATCCTTGCTGTGCCACTGGAAAAACAATCAAATGTGTTACATTTGGTGGTACTATGGAAAGTTATCCTACTGCTATTATTAGGATTGACACTCCCTTCTTCACAGGAGATGTCCATGCATGTCTTCTTCCTAATCCTATTGCGGATCTTATAATCGGTCGTATTCATGGGGTTAAGGAATGCACCCCGCAACAAATTTCTAGTTGGGAAGAAAAAAACATTCAAACGGTCAATGCAGTGGTGACAAGAGCTCAAGCTCTTAATCCCCCAACTTCATCGGATAATAGTAATGAAGTTGATAGCCAAGACGAGCACTTGGTGATTTCCCATGACTCGTTTGTTAAACGTCAAGAAGAGGATCCTTCTTTGAAGAAATTCTTCCTTCTTGCAAAGAAAGGGGATCCCAATCAAAATACGAATCACAAATCGTATATTACTATGAAGAATGGTATATTGGTACGGATGGTACAACACTCGGACAAGTCTATGCACTCGCAAATTCTTGTGCCTAAGTGTATGAGAGCCTTAATTCTTCAGCATGCACACGATTCTCAGTGTGCTGGACACATGGGTTTTTCCAGAACTAAAACTAGAGTCCTTGCGTCTTTCTTTTGGCCATTCGTGAATAAAGACATCCGAATTTATTGCCGATCTTGCAAAATTTGTCAAGAGGTCAAGTCTAGAGGTCCGAGACATGCTGCTCCTATTCAGGCTGCAGATATTCCGATTCGGCCGTTTCAGAAAATGGCTATAGACATCATTGGTCCGTTCAAAATTAAGTCAGCCAGAGGACACCAATTTATCCTCACTTGCGTGGACATGTGCACGCGTTGGCCAGAGGCTATTCCTCTGAAGAGCATATCAACTGTCGATATCGCTGATGCTCTTTGGCTCATATTTTCTCGTCTGGGATTCCCCGGAGAAATACTGTCGGACCACGGCACTCAGTTAATTTCGGACGTTATGTCTCAGGTAATGGCTACGCTAGACATTAAAAGGTCTCTCAGTAGTATTTATCATCCAATGTCCAATGGATTGGTAGAACGTCTTAACAGGACACTAAAGAACTTACTTGGCAAGATAACGGAGGATCATCCTGAAGATTGGGACAGGGTTTTACCTGCAGTCCTCTTTGCCTATAGAGAAGTTCCCAACGAGCATACAGGGTTTTCTCCTTTCGAACTTGTCTTTGGTGCGCAACCGCGCGGTCCGATGTCCTTGTTACACGATTTGATAACTTCTGATAATATTGACGATGATACACAATCGTCATATGAATATGTCATTGCTCTTAGAGAAAAGATTATCGAATCGTGCAGGTTAGCAACTTCATCTTCCGAATTTGCGAAAGAAAAAGCTAGGCGATTTGCTAACAAGAAAAGACGCCTACGTCAACTTTGTCCTGGAGACAAAGCATATGTCTTACTTCCCTCAAGAGAGAATAGACTTCTCATTTCATGGAAAGGTCCATACACTATAGTCTCCAAAATTTCCGATGTCGACTATATTGTCGATGTGGATGGAAGGCATAAAACCTTCCATATAAATATGCTAACAGAGTTTATTGAACGTCCAGACTATTTGCAGCCTATTTTCCAGGCGACGGACGACTCTCCAGTCCAACATGGTCACATCTCATCCCTGTCCGTTATACAGGATGAGGAAACTATTTTTTCTGACGTTAACTTACCTCTTCCTGCGATTCCCCTTACTTCAACGGAATCGTGGAGGGACGTTACAATCTCTTCGAACTTGTCTTTTGAGGAGCAACGTCAAGTATCCTCTACGCTACAATCATATCAGGATGTCCTTACCGACATTCCTGGACACACAGATGTCATAGAACATGACATCATACTTACTGATCGTAATCCGATCAGAGTAAGACCATACCCAATACCTATTCATTTTCAAGCACAAGTCGAGAAAGAATTGGATGAAATGATTCAACTGCAAATAATTGAACCATCCACTTCAGCTTATTCTTCGTCGATAGTTATTGTTCGAAAGAAAGACAATAACATACGTCTTTGCGTTGACTATCGCAAATTAAATCAAGTTACGAAGTTCGATGCTGAACCTATGCCATTATTAGATGATCTACTTATTAGACTTTCTAAAGCTAAATTCTTTACTAAACTAGACTTGTCGAAAGGTTATTGGCAAGTCCCACTGACGGAACACGCCAAACCTCTCACTGCTTTTTCGACACCTAGGGGTCTGTTTCAATGGAATTTTATGCCTTTCGGGCTTATGAACGCCCCAGCGACTTTCGTGCGCATGATGCGACGAATTCTATCAGATCGTGCAGATGTCATCGCATATTTAGACGACATCTGTCTTTTCAGCGATACTTGGGAAGAACACTATTTGGGTCTAAAGGAATTGCTATCTACTCTACGTGAGCATAGTTTGACTGCAAAACCCTCTAAAGCTTTTGTTGGGTTTAGTGAAATTTCCTTCCTAGGTCATCGAGTTGGTCATGGTCTGTTGAAGACAGAGGACCAAAACATTTCGAAGATATTAAATATCTCGGTTCCGAAGACAAAAAAGCAAGTGCGTAGTCTCTTGGGATTGATACAATTCTATGGAAGATTCATTGAGAATCTGTCCTCCATTATGGCACCACTTTCATCGTTATTGAAAAAAGGTTCTCCTAATATGGTGCGTTGGTCCCAGGAATGCCAATCTTCATTGGATCAGGTTAAGAATTTGTTCTCATCTCATCCTATCTTAAGACTACCAACGATTGATAAGACTTTTGTTCTTCGTAGTGATGCCTCTTCCACTGGGATTGGAGCGGCACTAATGCAGGAATATTCAGGAACTCTGCATCCTGTAATGTATATTTCTAGGAAGCTAAATGCGGCAGAAAGGAATTACTCGGTTTTAGACCGTGAATTGTTGGCTATGGTTTGGTCCATTCTTAAGCTACAAAGGTTCCTTCTGGGCGCGCATTTCTTTATGGAAACCGACCAAAAAGCTCTTACGGCTATGCAAAGTAAGGATTTGAAGAGCTCGAGATCTACTCGTTATGCTATTGCTCTTCAGCCTTTCCATTTCACGGTGCGAGCTATCCGTGGTTCGGATAATGTGATGGCGGACATATTGTCCAGATGCCCACATGATTCCAGTTAAATCTTGTGTCCTAGTTTTTCCTGATACACTTTCAGACTTAGGTCTGTCCTTAATATCCTAATATGTTGTAATACAAATGTATTTGGATGATGTTTAGATAATTTAACAAATTTCATTTTGTCCATCCATCAGTGATATGTTGCTAATATAGCATTGTAATTCATGACATTTGTATATTGCTATAATTATAGTATTTAGTAATGATTGATATATGATTGGTATTGCCAGCAACTTAGGTTTCTTTAATGGTACCCCCTTAGTTTGTTTGGCTTAAAGGAGATATTTTCTCCTATGTTGGGAGATGATTTGTATCCTCTTCAGACGCTTTGTTTATGCGTCTATTGTACCTGATATTAGGTTCATTTTTTCATGAGCACATAAGTGATACTTGTGCAATCTTGCTCATGGACATATTTAAAAAAAAAATTTCATTTTTTTTTACAGGGGGGTGGTAGTAATATGTTGCTGTCATTTTTGACGGAGTCATCTGTCAAGTTATTTGCTTATGTTTTTATCATAAGAATAATTGTGTCTTTACCTGCGATGTCAGGTTGATTAGGGGTTGTCTTCCCTTGTTTATTCATTCATTGTGTTTGACCTTTAGGGTCAAAGGTAGACAGTTCGGGCGTATGCCCATGGGCAGGTTTTTTAAGCGGGAGTGGAGTTAGACTTCCGGCAAGCCGGGGAGTGTCCTGGTTTCTGAAGGGACGAGAGTCCATTGTGTTTTTCGGGGAGAATCTTCGAAGTGACTGCACTGGCAGTTTTCCCCAGTGAATCTCTGTGCGTTGGAATGACAGCAGAGTTCCTTGTATTGTTCTGTGGACTCGGTTACAGGTAATACCGACTTTTTCCATTACTATGCTTTCGGTAGCAGAACATGTTAGAGATTGCCTAGTCTGTGAACTGCAGCTCACCGGTCCTCCATTTCAGAACTTATATGTTGTGCTCAAGGTAGCCATCCAAGACTATTAGTCTTCATACCATCCAGAAATCCAGTGACGAAGATATATTGTGGGAGCCGCAGATTGGCGGCATATTTATGTCTACAATAAGCATTACTGCAGGGTTGATGGTAACCTGCTTATCAGAAGTACACAGCCGACGTCAGAACGAGGCCTGTGTTTTCGGCTATTATACTACAGCCTGATAATGTGCAATTGGCGGGGAATGCCAAGTTGCACCTATGTGTCAAAGTGATTAAGGTATCTGACGCGTTTAGTCAGTAATCCCAGGGCGACGCCACGAACTGTCCTTATTGAAGAACATTGTATTGACCATGCACGAATATTCAAATGTTTACCAGCTTGATGAATGCCTAATGTATACCTATCGATTTCCGGTCAGCATGACCTTGTTTACACTGACTGTTCCTGTTGATACCATGTGTGTTCTCGTCAATAAATGTTTTGAAACGTGTCTGCAGTGTCCAAGCATCCTTGACTACTGCATGTGAGTGTATGGGTTGCAGGGTCTACATACATAAGAGCCTAAACACATTCGCGCCTTCATTCGCACCCACACTCAGTTCATCATACGCTCGCACTACACACCTAACAACATGTATACTGTCTTGGGCCAGTGATCACCTCAACAAGAGAAAAGAGACAGTTACACCTAGTTAGGCCAGAAATGCCTAAATATCGGAAGAACGAGCTGAACTTATAAAGGAAAATGAAACGGAGCTCATAAATGTCAGACTTAGCTACAAATCATAAAGAAGAGGTAGAGGCTCTACTGTCATTTACTCCAGAGTTGGATAAATCTAAGAAGCAAACGAACAGAAACTAAGTCAAAATACTTACCCCAACTTGGATAGGCTACAGGGAGAAAATAGCCTATAAATAACCACAAAGACACATTTTTATGAGGATTTGTAAATGAATACGTGCAAATGACTTTGTTTGTGGATTGTATATACAAGAAAATAAACTTGTTTCATTGGATCCTGGTCACGGCACCATTAAGTTCAAGTTAAAACGAGTCAAATTGTACTGACATTTTTATTTTATGGACATTGTCATGAAATATTTGGTAACAGTGTTGTTAACGCTCCACATTTGTGAATTTTTTTTGATGTTATAGACATTGTCATGAAACATTTTATAGGAGCCTCTACTAGCTGGTTATAACACATAAATTTTTTTTGGGATGATAGCATGTACTTAGACAAGTATACCTACGAGATCCTCCGATTTACGAATTTTTTCAAATAGTGAATTTTATGGATTTGGATATATATTTTTGATAGAACGCAAATGTCTTCTTACAGGATACATTTGTGTAGCCCCGGGATCTATGTCACCGGAAGGCCTACTACTGATACCATAGCATCATTCGTGCTATTAGTTATCAGTTAGATTAGGAAGAATAGTTACGAGGTTTTATTGAAATAGACTCAAGATACGCGGGTATCAGATTGAAACCGAAACTAGGTTAAATAGCGACTCAACGCTAATTTTTGGCGGGAGTTGCTCAGCAACCGATGACGTAAATCGGAATAGCCGAGACACTCCATCGGTAGGCATATAAGACCCAATAAAATAAATAAAGAAATATTAGAATGACCAACCAGAAGGGTGGTAAAAGCGCGCACCACGATGCGAAGGCAGATTTCGATATCCGAAATCAGTTGATCCACAGAAGCCAGTTTGTACAGACGTACAACTGCTGATCTTGAAGTTATCAAGATATCAACTCTGTAAAGCAGATAGTTTTTATAATGTTGAAAATTCATAATTGTCAGTAAGTACAGCTTCGTGTGACCTTTTTAATGTTTCAGAATAAAACCTAGTTAGGCCAGAAATGCCTAAATGTCGGAAGAACGAGCTGAACTTGTAAAAGAAAATTAAACTGAGCTCATAAATGTCAGACTTAGCTACACATCATAAAGAAGAGGTAGAGGCTCTACTGTCATTTACTCCAGAGTTGGATAAATCTAATAAGCAAACAAACAGGAACTAAGTCAAAATACTTATCCCAACTTGGATAGGCTACAGGGAGAAAATAGCCTATAAATAACCACAAAGATACATTTTTATGAGGATTTGTAAATGAATGCATGCAAATGACTTTGTTTGTGGATTGTATATACAAGAAAATAAACTTGTTTTATTGGATCCTGAGGACTTTTCTTGACTACCTCATGTTGAAAGTTTTACAGTAAATAGTGAACATAGAGTATGCTAATAAAAGTCACACAATATGAAACACCACAGAGGAATTCTGGAACGAACTTGGATACAATTATCATCAAGAATAAATATCTCTGGCAGTATACCAGTATCTTGACTTGAGTGATACAATAAACAAACACACAAGAAACTTGAACATATATGCCTTAAAATAGAATCTACACACCCCACGGTCACACAATTCTGGCAAAAACAAATCTTATTTAAGCTGAAAATTCGTAAACTGACACTTCTTGCCTGTCTCGAAATCTCGGAGAGGTTCCTCCATATACATATGATTCACCTGGTCAAAATTCAAACAGATCACCCACCAAACTGAAAATAGTATGTTCAGTGTCGTAGATTTGTGATAGGTGATTAAGACTTAGTTTGATCCCTTCTGAATAGACATAGAAATAAGTGATAGCTCAGTGGGAGGTGATAAAATAGAAATAGATTTCACGAGTGAGGTGGAAGAAATATAGTAGATTATGTCTCTGACACTCGAGAAGCTTCTCTCAGTCAGCCTATCATCTACAACAGAGTTAGATTAGTCAGACAAATCTAATATAATATATATTAATATATATATTCCTCACATACCCTGTGGTGGGTTTTGATGTTATTAAGTGTGGCTGCTAGGTTACTTAGTGTACTGAATGAGGTCAGCTGTGAAGGTCCCTGAGGATAACAGTTTATGTGAGTTTACAGAGTACCTTACTACTACCACCTATGACCTCAAGCAGACTTATTTGTGATTTATATGACTGATAGCTACGTTTAATGTCTAGGGTAATGAAATGTGGTGTGCTGGTAATTGAGTACACAAACACACATACACTAATCTTAAGCTCTATGATCAAGTCAATTAACACTGTGTTTAAAATTTAGGAATTACAATTTTTTTCAAATTTATTTTGTCCTGAACCAAGTTTTTCTTCTGGTCAGGACTTTTAAATTAAAATGTGAATCAATTTCAATAAAATTACATAGAATCGGGTAAACACATG
Source organism: Oreohelix idahoensis (assembly GCA_024509875.1). NCBI lineage: Eukaryota > Metazoa > Mollusca > Gastropoda > Stylommatophora > Oreohelicidae > Oreohelix > Oreohelix idahoensis. The sequence continues at coordinate 355,796 of JAMPIV010011482.1, read as the reverse complement.
AAAGACTTGTACATATATATATATATATATATATATATATATATATATATATATATATATATATATATATATATATATATATATATATATATATATATATATATATATATATATATATATATATATATATATATAAGTTGAATTTACTAATATTGGTACTAACTAAAAGTCTTTAGGAACTAGTGCTGGATGTCGGGTCGGGGTATTTCCTCATCCCCAGTCTGTATTTAATATTGTTCATTTGCTCTTTAAACAGGGTTAATGGTGGAAAAAGTTATTAATACACAAGGTAGTTTCTAATAGATTATGTTCGTTGATGAATCAGCAGGCCAGGTCTTTACTACTTAACTGGCCTGTGACGCTTGAAGAAAAATGTTCCTTAGGCTCACTCCTCATATGCTCTGAGGTAGTATGGTAGGCATCTCAATTCATGCAATGGTGTATTCGTCAGAACATCTGGCACTAGCACAGTGCCAGACAAAGAAACTCTGAAACCACAAAATTAGGCTATGTCTTAACATACTACCTAATCCACCATGTTTACAAGCATAATTACATTGAATTAACAAGACGGGGTCAGATCTCTCTGACCGACCCAGCACATCTACATCCAGGCTGTTATCAAGTAGCACTAGTTCCATTCCTCTCCTCTATGGACTGCACTGCTTCTGAAATATTTTCATTAATCTCTTTTTTCCATATAATAAGGTGGGTGATATGTTTCCACCTGACCACCTGAAAAGAAACATCTGTATTCTACATTTCTGATAGTTTATCCTACTATATTTCAACCTCTAGGCCCTGGACAGTCGGCTGGGGACCTAGAATAAGTACTCACTTGTCGTAATCATTTTTCATTATATGGCAGTATCAATCACTCAGAATTGTTAAATAAAAGGTTAATAATTTTAGCCTTACCACAATTCAGAATAAAACACACAGTTACGTTGAAATAGCACAAACTCAGCTGAGCTGCTGGCTAGACTAGGGCGTCCCACTAGTATTAGTATATATTCAATGGACGACAAACTTCTTAGCCTCAACGATCTGCTCGTATGGACAGTCTTCAAAAAAATGGCAACTTGCCGGCAACTTTTTTCAATAACATTAACTATTTCGTCCAATGAGAGTACTGCCCCTTCTAGAATTTAAAATTTCAAAATAACTATCCAATTTTTGGTCAAATGTGTAGTGTATTTCTGTCGGTCGGTCTGTCCGAACTTGTCATTTCCCAAGTTTGGACTTGGTTTTGGGCCCAACTATAAAAAACTATTCAAATTTTTCCTCACCCACTGCTTAGATTTCTACTGCGAAGATATTTTTAGATTCTCTCCTCCTTGTCTCCCCCTTGTCTACATGTACTTGTTTTTCTGCCTTCGTCTCAAGGACGCGTCAAATGTAACTTTAGTGAATGCAAAACTAACATGTGTTTGCGAGTCTGCATCGAACAAATCAGTCTTTTGTCAATAACTTCCGAATTATCTGTCCGTCTTTTTATTTGAAAGCATATTATTTGTCAGGAAAAGATAGGCTATCAAACTAGCTAATTTTTGTGATTCTAAACCTATTAATAAGAAATTCCATATTTCTTTCCATGTTAGTCTTAAAATCTTTACTACCACGCGGTCACTTCTTTTCCATGTGCTGTCCAGCTATTTTCGAGAGTTTTACGTCATTCTAAATAAGAGCTAAGTCTGTTTTCGTAACCTAAGTGGCTACATGTTCTTACTTTACCTCGTATTTCAAACACTAACTACGAGTTCGCGCGTATGTTAGGCTTAGATTCAAACGCTTGCAGACATAATCGTTTTTTTTCTTTTCTCCTTTCCTACCCCGTCTGAACGAATAGGCCTTTCGCGTCCCCGTGTTATAATTAGTTTTTTTCTTTTTCCAATGACACTAGAAAACGATGGTACGATCTACCAAATCAACGCGCTTGTGGCGTAGGCGAAAAACCCGCAGCGTAACTTAACTATATTTTATCCCTACAATTTATTTTAACTTTTATCTTTACAAAATGGAGGATTTTATCGCTGTATCAATGTATTCCATCACATACCCACACACATAAGTGACGACAATAGACGCACAAACATGAAACTATGAAAATGAAAGTATAGATATTTGGGAACGAAATGACCGCCACACTGATTTAGTTTATGTGAAGTTTAATTATCATAATAAACTTCCATCACAACATATAAAATTACATCAAAATATATACAAATAGTCATAAAGTCAATGAATTGCTACAAGAATGATAGACCCATTGGTATGATCCTTTCCCTCGATGTATAGCCCACAGTCCTGTTAGAAGAAAAGTGATAGCCCCAAAGAGTCACGGATACATATGATTTAGTCTAAGATTTCCCTTTAAAGGTATGAACAGATTTGGATACTCTGATCTATCCTAAGGAAAAATATTTTTAGCAACCAAAAACTTGCATAAAGAAATTTAAGACAGCAAAATGGGTGCCAAAATACAACAATAAAGGAATCACTCAGTCCTGCATTCACCCTGTTTAGTCAGCCGTGATCACGTGCTTTCATTCGTACTTACAGCTTTGGTAGCAACTTCTGGAAACTTAATTTTTAGGACATGCACATACAGACTCTCCAATGGTAGTCTTGGCCAAGAGAACCCCAGTTCCAAAAAGACAGGTTGGATTCACTCCTTCGGGGAACGTTTTCTTGGTTATTCTTATTTTTGGATATCTGTTTAAGTCACATAAAAATTGTCCAGGCGCGAACGTTAACAGCGAGCAAAGTGTCAATCGCTTAGATTTCTAGTAACTAGGAATGTCAGGTAACTGCCTTCTCTCAGTATAGGGCTTTATTTGGTCACACCACAGCTAGTCAAAACTCCGTCGGAATGTTACTGATATTAATATTTTGATTGCCACAAGGGCTGAAATGTACTTGAGGTTTTTCTCTGGAAGAATTAAATCAGGCTCGATGGGCCCGTTACTTCATTAAATCTTAAAAAAGTTTATGTAATGGGTACTCTGTCGTTCTGGATGCCAATGCAATCTAGACAGGTTTTACTTTATACACCCATGTCTTTAAGAAAAATGTGTTTGTTCTTCACAGATATTTCTCCGTACAAAACGCTGGCAAAGTTGGGCTACCTCAGTTTTCACTGAATAAAGAAAAAACAACATATACAATACTTATACATACTATGTACTCGGTTATAACTTACATTATAAACTGCAAGCGGAGAGCTTGACTTATCGTTTAAAACTCCCGTGACATAAGATATAATTCATAAAATCAATCATCATGAATTAGAAATACATACGTATTTCGTCAATACTCAATGATGGATCAGTGCAGTTATAAGATAGTTTTAAAATATTCTCGACTGAGTATTTAGCAGTTAAATTAAATTTATTTATAGCTGCATGAGTTTAAGCTAGAAATTATAATGTACTCTGCTTTCCACTGAAACACGTCACTAGAGAATATAACAGACTTATAAATTAATTTCTTCTGCTCAAAAGAAACTAGTGAAATATAATAGGCGATTTCACACTTAAGGGGAGGAGCTACACTGAAATGCTATTTTCGTTATTAATTGCTGAATTTCAATGAAAATGCACAGAATTAACCTATATCAATACTAGATACGAAAAATGAAGAGTTTTATGGCACTGCACTACTGGTTGCCATAGAAACGGCGGCCATATTGGATTCTATTGTTCTATTTCAATTTGCTAAGGCTTTTTTATTTATTAAGCTATGAATACCAAAAATGAACACAATGTTTATCATTATATTTTAAAACTTTTCAATTGGTGGATTTTTGATAACTTTAATACAAAAAAAGTTGTAGGACTTTGAATATAGTGTCTAAAAAAAGTAACAAATTTTGATAAATTTTACATTACTTTTTGCAATAAATCAAAAGTTTGATCAGATACTCAAAATCCAGCAATACGAAAGTTTTAAAATATTCTGGGCAACATATGTGCCAATTTTTATGTCAATTAACACATAAGTGTGGAATTTTTAAGGAAATTAGGATGAGAAAATTAGATTTTGAGAAAATCGCATTTTTCTCCATAAATAGACTACAATTAAATAAGTCTGTAATATTGCCCCTGAAAAATTGCTTACTTGTCATTTAGAACATACTGGTAGCATAGCCAGCTTCCTCTGCAGCTTCCTATCTGGCTTTCTGTTGAAATTTGTGCCTAATTTCCTTCCTTGTCTTAGCGCAGTTTTCTGCCGTATTAGAGCTGAGCAATATTGGATTCTTTGTTCTATTTCAATTTGCTAAGGCTTTTTTATTTATTAAGCTATGAATACCAAATATGAAATCAACGTTTATCATTATATGTTAAAAATTTTCCAGCGATGGATTTTTGATAACTTTAATACAAAAAAAAAGTTGTAGGACTTTGAAAATAGTGTCTAAAAATAGTAACAAATTTTACTAAATTTTACATTACTTTTGTCAATTAACCAAAAGTTTGATCAGATACTTAAAATCCATCACATAAAAAGTTTTAAGAGATTATGGGCAATATATGTTCCTATTCTTGTCAATTAATACATAAGTGTGGAAGTTATAAGAAAATTAGTATGAGAATAATGATTTCTGTAAAATCACATTTTTCAATATAATTAGAATATAATTAAATAAGTATGTAATACTGCAGCAAAATAAAATAACTTACTAGTCATGCAGAACATACCGGCAGCATGTCCAGCTTCCTCTGCAGTTTCTTGTCTGGTTTCTGTTGAGATTTGTGCTAAATGTCCTTCATTTTCTTAGTGCAGTTTTCTGCCATTTTAGAGCTGAGCACCAGACGTTTAACGCTTTCTTGCTCCTGCCAGTCGACAAGCCTCTTTTCCACTGTTCAGCCCCAGGACTTTCTTGAAAAATATAGCAGCCTCAGGTTCTTGATTAAATTCAGCAATATTAGGGCTATATGGTTTAATTGCTATGATCTGATTGAATGCTTTGCTATCACAATCACTTTACACGGTGTAGCAAAATTTATGTCGCGTCAGAGAACAGCTTCACAAATCACTACCTGCCTCAGCTTCCATGACACTTGAACTTCCTAGAAAGAGGCAAATGTTTACATTAGTAAAATTTCAAATAAAGATGTAAACAAGCATTAATAAACTGTGTCTTAAAGTACAATGGAAGCAAAACAATACATGTAAGTAATGAAATATGTTTCTAAACTTGATATTTATGGAGATCAAAATAAATTACATGAATGTCTATGCTTAGGCAAGGGGAAACATAAAGTAAGTTTCAAAAGTAAATACCTTCAAAATGTATATGACAGCCTTGCTTCACTTTCCATTTGATGAAGTTTCCATTCTTTCTTCTGGTACCAAGAACCAGCTGTTGCACATGTCTGGCAGGCATTTTTTAAATAACACAAAAGTGATAAACGTCTTTTCTTGGTCACCACGTTAATAAAGCTGGTATTGGTGTAAATGGTCAACTCTAAACCGGCACAGTGTTGGGCATACAGGTCACCTTGTCCAAAAAACGTAATGAGGCCCCGACAAGGATGTAATGTTGACTATGAGTGTTAATGTGAGTGTCAATACGCAAATGCATGGATTGTTCTGAAGAGTTGACTAGAAGATCAAACACTCACTCACACGTAGCTAGAAGTTAATGATGCAGACTACTGTGGTCGTTTCATACTGTTTAATTGGACGCACACACTTGGACAGTACGGGTATAGTTACAGGAAAACAGGTCGACATATATCATCATACTGTTGATCAATGGTCTACAATCTTAAGTTGTCATTCATGTTGAAGAACATTACAATGGAACGTCCGTAGACAAGCACTTGGATTTCTAATGTTTATAAATATAACCATCAGGCCTTACTGACTGATCATGTCAGTTAATAAATAATGTTCAAGCATGACTCCTAGACAGAACCTCTTTTCTAGCAAAGATTCCTTTAGGTAAAGTTCAGCAAATATTTCTGGAAACAATGTTAACCCACCAGTATTGGGTTTTCTTTATAACTGTGATCTCTTAATCATCACCTGATAATAAGGGGCATCCCTGTTCTCTGATCGATGATCGACAAAAAATATAAGATCCAAAACGGCTTCTGGTTCCAGTGAGCATTACTCACTATACAGATGCATTGTAAAGCTTCAATAAAGGCTTTGTTCATGAACACAAATGTTTCTACAAGAATCAGCATATTCTTTCATCATAACTGCTGCATACAATCATATTCAGTGCTGCTAGGTAACATGTCATCCTGACATATTGATATAGATAATCATCATATAGACGTCTGCCCATCTAAGCCTAGCAAGGAAAAAAGTTCAGCAAAAAGTTCTTTTACCTGGGCATGGGACATATACTAGCAGAACACATACGCCCTCTCCTGGCGTTACAGAATAAACACTGACGAACTCATAGACTTAATAATCATATCAGAAACTATCTTCTTCCCCATAATAGATCACAGATATCAACAAACTTCGGACTGGTCTCCGACATGACATTCACCAGGCTCCATCATCACGGAAGACCCCTTTTTTTGTATTCGCATGCGCAGAAACTGCCTGACCCCAAAGTTCAGTACAAGGAAAAATAGTCCCACTTAGACATACAAAGATATCACGATATAAGACCGTATCGTCTTAAATAGATAAGAAGTAAACATAGACTCGGACCATAAACATTCCTGCATAAACCTAAGCAAGAACAATTTGTTTCTGGCCCAACAAGGAACAGACCAACAAAATCTGGATTCATACGCCAAGTTCGATATTCAGGGGAGATAACCCATATAACAAAAGTATCAATCAATCATGAGTGATATATCCTGGCCAGGAAAGCATCCTGATTTTCAAAACAAATACTTTCCCTCAGACAAATAAATATTATGATAACTACATACATTGCCACCAGTAATCTGTTGGTAACAGACTACCGCAACCCCCGGGGAAAAAAAATGAAATTTTTTTTCCCATCTGAGAGCAACCTACAATAGGCTCACAACGCACGAATAATGCGCAGGTGACTAATAACAGCAATTTATAATGTCAAATTAAGGTAATGTCGAAGCATAGATCGACTTGTGAGAATATATCTCAACATCTCAGAGAAAGCATTTCTCTAAGTATAACTATTTCCAGGGAGGTGCCACCAATGTATACTACAATGCTGGCAATGACACAATGCATATAACAATTTCATATAACAATTTCATATTTAAGCACTATAAGTACATGATTGACAAAGAAGAAAAATCATCAAAGAACAGCGGTGGATATATATCAATGAACGTAGTGATAGTAGTGATACAATCACTATATTACAAATTACAATGTGTATCTATCTTGATAGAGAGGAACTATTATAGTCTTAGATGTGTTAAGAAGTCCAAGACCTAACAGTTAGGTGGAATCATGTGGGCATCTAGACAAAATGTCTGCCATCACATTATCTGATCCACGAATAGCTCGCACAGAGAAATGAAAATGTTGAAGAGCAATTGCATATCGAGTAGACCTCGAGCTCTTCAAATTCTTACTCTGTATAGCCGTAAGAGCTTTCTGGTCGGTTTCTACTATGAAATGTGCGCCTAGAAGGAATCTTTGTAGTTTGAGAATTGACCAAACCATAGCCAATAGTTCACGGTCTAAAACCGAGTAATTCCTTTCTGCAGAATTAAGTTTTCTGGAGATATACATTACAGGATGCAGAGTTCCAGAGTACTCTTGCATTAGTGCCGCTCCAATCCCAGTGGATGAAGCGTCACTCCGAAGAAAAAATGTCTTATCTTTAGTAGTTAACACTAAAATAAGTGGTGTTGAAAACAATGTTTTAACCTTATCCAAAGAGGATTGGCATTCCTGGGACCAGTGGACCATATTAGGCGACCCTTTCTTTAGTAGTGTAGAAAGAAGTGCCATAATAGAGGATAGATTCGGAATGAATCTTCCATAAAATTGAATAAGACCTAAGAGACTTCGTACTTGCTTTTTAGTCTTAGGGATTGAGATGTTAAGTATCTTACTAGTATTATGGTCCCTGTCTTTAGGAAACCATGACCAACTCGGTGGCCTAGGAAAGAAATTTCGCTAAAACCAATATAGGCTTTAGAGGGTTTCGCTGTCAGGTTATGCTTGCGTAGAGTAGACAGTAATTCAACTAACCCCGAATAGTGATCTTCCCAAGTATCGCTGAAAAGATGGATGTCGTCTAGGTACGCAATGACATCTGACCGATAAGATAGGATTCGACGCATCATGCGTACGAATGTAGCTGGTGCGTTCATAAGGCCGAAAGGCATGAAATTCCATTGAAAAAGGCCTCTAGGTGTAGAAAAAGCAGTAAAAGGTTTGGCGCGTTCAGATAAAGGAACTTGCCAATATCCTTTAGACAAATCAAGTTTAGTGAAAAAATGAGATTTAGAAAGCCTAGTTAGTAGCTCTTCTAGTAAAGGCATAGGTTCAGCATCGAACTTCGTAACTTGATTCAATTTGCGATAGTCAACGCAAAGACGTATGTTATTGTCTTTCTTTCGAACAATAACCATCGGCGAAGAATATGCAGAAGTGGATGGTTCAATTATTTTTAAATCTATCATCTCATCCAACTCCTTCTCAACCTGTGCTTGAAAATGTGTAGGGATAGGATAAGGTCTGACCCTAATAGGATTATGGTCAGTTAGAATAATGTCATGTTCAATGACATGAGTTTGTCCAGGGATGTCAGTAAGGACATCCTGAAATGTTTGTAACATAGTCGAAACTTGTCGCTGTTCTCCTAGAGATAAATCAGGAGAGACAGTAACATTTTTCCATGATTCACTAGAATGAAGTGGAATCATCGGAAGAGGAAGATTTACATCTGAAAAACTTGTTTCCTCATCCTGTATTACGGACAGTGATGAGTAATAACCATGTTGGACTGGAGAATCGTCCGTTGCCTGGAAAATAGGCTGTAAATAATCAGGACGTTCGTGGAATTCCGTAAGCATGTTGATGTGGAAGGTTTTATGTTTCCCGTCAATATCGACAATATAGTCAACATCTGAAACTTTCGAGATTATATCGTACGGACCTTTCCAAGAAATAAGAAGTCTGTTTTCCCTACAAGGTAGCAAAACAAATGCTTTGTCACCAGGACAAAGTTGTCGTAAGGTTCTTTTCTTATTGGCAAATTGCCTTGCCTTCTGTTTAGCAAATTCAGAAGAAGAAGTTGCCAATTTGCATGCTTCAATAATCTTTTGTCTCAGCGCGATGACATATTCGTAAGTTATTTTCCCTAAGTTTTTGAGTGTTCTATTTAGGCGTTCGACCATCCCATTAGACATTGGATGATAGATACTACTCAAAGATCTCTCTATCTGTAGAGTAGACATCACTTGAGACATGGTATCCGATATTAGTTGGGTGCCATGGTCTGATAATATCTCTCCGGGGAATCCCAGACGAGAAAATATGAGCCAGAGAGCATCTGCAATATCAGCAGTAGTAATGCTCTTCAGAGGAATAGCCTCTGGCCAACGTGTGCACATATCAACACATGTCAAGATAAACTGATGTCCTCTAGCAGATTTGATCTTAAATGGACCAATGATGTCTATCGCCATTTTCTGAAATGGTCGAATAGGAATGTCTGCAGCCTGAATAGGTGCAGCATGGCGTGGACCTTTGGATTTCACTTCTTGACATACCTTTACAAGATCGACAATAAATCCGTATGTCCTTGTTCACAAAAGGCCAAAAGAAAGCCGCAAGAACTCTAGACTTCGTACGGGAAAAACCCATATGTCCAGCACACTGAGAGTCGTGAGCGTGCTGCAAAATTTTAACTCTCAAATTCTTGGGTACAAGAATCTGAGAATGACTTGACTTAGTGGAGTCTTGAACCATACGTACAAGTACGCCATTCTTCATTGTAATCCACGATTTACGATTTGTATCTTTATTCGGATCACCTTTTGTTGCAAGAGTGAAGAATTTCTTTAGAGTCGGATCATCTTCTTGCTGTTTTATAAACGAGTCACAAAAAATTACCAAGGGATCATCTTGGTTATGCACTTCATTATCTTCAGTAGATGAAGTTTGAGGCATATTAAGAGCTTGAGCTGTAGTGACTACAGCATTAGCAATTTGCATATTTTGTTTTTCCCAAACGGAAATCTGTTGCGGAGTGCATTCTTTGACTCCGTGAATACGACCGATGATAAGATCAGCGATCGGATTCGGCAGAAGACATGCGTGTACATCTCCAGTAAAGAAAGGAGTAGCAATCCTAATGATAGCAGTAGAATATTTCTCTAAGGTGCCGCCAAATGTTACACATTTGACTACTTTTCCTGTAGCACGAGAAGGATCTACGAGTGACTGCCTAACACCAATTGTGGTGCACCCAGAATCAAAAAGAACTGAGACTGGATTGTCGTTAACTAAACCTTTGTGTAAGACAAGAGAACCTCTTCCATCATGCGCTACTGACGCAGGAAGAGCGGGAAGAGGATGGCCACAACTTAAAGTGGACACCGTAGTTGGTTCAAATAATGTTTTGCATTGGGGGCACTGAGATGCTCTCCCAAAATCAAAAGCGGAACATGCCATATTATTAGCGTCATTATTATCTTTATTCTGTTTATTTATAGGCTTCATGTGACTCTTGCTGTGCAGAGTTTGCCTGATAATGTGATTTATGTTTTTTGTGTTGTGATCTACCTCGATTATTATTGCCTCTATAATCATTATTGTATCCTCTATTGTAACCCCTATTTGGGTTTGAGTCATAGTTCTCATGGTTACCATTATCATATTCATTATAATGAGTATCTCTATACTTATGATCTTGTTGTCTCCATGACGGATAACTTGGATAGTTTCTATAATGACTTCCTCTGCGGACATTCCTATAATTGTGACCACCCCTGTATCGAGGGCTGTTTGCTCGTCTCCAGTTCTTCGCAGAAGAACCCTGAAATGATTGGTTACCTTGGTTTTGATAACTATTATGGTTACCCTTTTTATCAAACCTGTTTTCTGGTCCCTGAAATTTGTGTGAGTAATTAGGGTTGTATGGTGTTACTGAAGCAACTGGCATACTTTCCTTAACCTTAGCATTGCTAAAAGCTACGTCCGGATGTTCAGTGACGTATTGGGTACAATATTCTTCCATTTCTTTTAGTGTCTTGGGTTTACGCTCATGTAGGAATTCAAGGAATGGTTTATTTACACTTGACATAATCTTGTCTCTGAGCAACAAGTCCATACGGGCTTCATATGTCTTTTCTGTTTTTGACAGCTCAATCCAACGATTAAATGTAAGACGTGTCCTTGCAATGGATTCTGAGAATTCTACCCCTGATTCAGGTACCATTTTCTTAAACAAAAGACGGTAACCTTCCTCTGTTAATTGATATTTTTTAACAAGGCTGCCCTGATAACATCATAATTATTCTGGTCCGCCTCTTCTACCAAGCTTAAACTAGTCAGAGTGTAATCTTTCAGTATCTCTGATAACTGATTAGCATATTGTGATCTATCCACATTATGATTTCGACAAGAACGTTCAAATCTATCTAGCCAAACTGTTATATCGTCACTGGATGGATTAAGTGCTGGTAGCTTGATCTTGTAAATAAAAGGTTTAACATTACCACCAGATGACTGATTAACATTACTCATGTTTGTCAATTTCAATTTTTCTAACTCAAATGCTAACAGTTTTTCCTCATGTTCCCTTTTTGCCTTTCTCTCCTCGGCTTCAGCTTCTTTGTCTAATCTCTTTTGTTCAGCCTTAGCTTCTCTATCTAATCTCTTTTGTTCAGCTTCTCTATCTAATCTCTTTTGTTCAGCTTCTCTGTCTAATCTCTTTTGTTCAGCTTCTCTGTCTAATCTCTTTTGTTCAGCTTCTCTGTTTTGTTTTTCCATTTCCATTTGGAATCTCTTTTCTTCCACCTGCATCTGCAATTTCTTTTGTTCAAATTCTAATTCCAACCTTTTATCCTCACTTTTTTGTGCTTTTTCATATTGACTGGTAGAATACTCCTCCGACTTATCACCAGTCTTGCCTAGGGATTTGCCTTGCTCAATAAAGTAATCTAAAGTCGACATAATGTATACTAATATGTGACTAGATACCTGAAATAGCAATAATGAAATCTATCTCCAAATAAATGGAAACAAGTTCTTAATAGCTTGAATAACCAGCTCCCTTTATCCCAATCTCTGTGGGAAACAAGCCTTTAAATAAGGTCTTGTATAATCAACTGTGTACCTCTAATAATAGCAATTAATCATCAGTTGATTCTTTCTCATAAGTTCACTACACAGCTAGTAGTGTATGATCAAATATATTTTATATAGCATATGTCAACCAAGAACACACACACAAAGGACAATCAAGAAGGACAATACGAAAATATTCGCAGAAATCAAATAAGTTAAATAGAAAAACAGAAGAAAATAATCAGATGGTCCTGTCTGCTTCATTTCAACCACTAAGCCTAACCCTTACTCCTGTTTACTGCGTCTCTAAATTCTTGTCAAAGGCCACATCGAACAAACGGTCCGCTGTGTTTTATTTCAACCCTCCTTGTCTGAGTACTAATGTCCCAGTTTTTACCATTACATCGTCACAATAAGTACGTTTTACCTCCAGTGTAGGCTAAGTATTGCTTCTATCTCTAACTCTGGCCTATTCCAGTTGGAGATAACGAGAGCATCTCGTTTTAATAGGCATTGGCACAACTATTACTAAACAAAACTGAAATTTCGAACCTTAATGTAAACACGCGGACATATTGTCGTTGCCGGTCACGTGAACGCGCACAGCCAATTAAAAATTTAGAATCGAGGGGAAACCCTTATTGTTGACTTGGAAATTATAAATTTCCAATCTGGCATTTGGAATCCCGAAATAAGTGACCTGCTTACAGTAAAGTGCAGATTTGGACGAATACAACGATGTATAATATGTAGGGGTGTAAGCTTGGTTGCTATGTAAAAAAAACTCGGTCTAATGAGACATATTTTCTCGAGTTTGAGAAAATCACTCCATACCATACCTTTTTCAAAGTCAAAATACATATTGTTAGAATGCATTTTGACATTTAATTCTGTTATATTTAGATTTAGAACTCCGCCAATGCCGGTCCCAAGCCCGGATGAAAAAGGAGGAGGGCGGCCTGCATGGAGGCCGTAAGGAGGCAGCCCCTCCACCATGCAAAGGCACAACAGGCCAATCACCTGTTTGCTTTAAATCATGATTACGCGAACTACAAGAGAGAAAACCGGACTGATTCTAAAGGCGACGAACTGGAACGGACTACGGACTACGACTTATGGAACTTGGAACACAAGAAGTATAAATGGGAAGGAAGAGGAGCTGGTGGAAGAGATGAGGAAAGCAAAACTAGAAATCCTGGCTATAACGGAAACAAAGAAAAAAGGACAAGGAGTCATGGATCTCGATGGCAACACGCTGCTCTACAGTGGTGTACCCATATCTGAAAGAGCTAAAGGGGGCGTGGGTTGCATTGTGGCCCAAAATCAAAAAGATAGTATCAAGGGATGGAACTTTGTCTCGGAGCGCATTATGGTTGTAAAACTAAAAGAAGGAGAAACCATAGTCAACCTGGTCATAGTGTATGGGCCAAATGAGGATGAGAGAGCAGAGGTCAAGGAGGAATTCTTCGAGCTGCTTCAAAGGACAGTGGATGACTGCCTAGATGATGTTATCATGCTCGGAGATTTTAATGCCAGAGTTGGAAATGACCATGCTAGATGGGGTGGAGTTATCGGAAGATATGGAGAAGATACTCTCAATGACAATGGAAAGCGACTCCTTAGATTCTGCAGTGAGCAGAATCTGATCATTACAAACACAAAGTTCCCCCATAAGCGCATACATGCATACACTAGATGTGAACCAACAAAGAATGAGAAGTCAGTGATCGACTATGCCATTGTTCGGAGAAGCTCATTCAAATATGTCCGAGATGCTAGAGTCTGGAGGGGGCCAGAGATTGGAAGTGATCACTACCTGCTAACAATCAAAAGAACAACTGAAAGAGTTGCTCAGCCTAGGAACTGCCCAACATCACGCAAGAAACCAAGTAAACGAGCAGGAGAAATGAGCATTAGGACCTACAAGCTGAGAGAGCCAGAAATTAAGACCAGATATCAGGGGCTTATTGCTGCAGCGGTGAGCAACACAGAAGAACGACCTGATGACTTGGAAACCCTCTGGATTAAATTCAAGGATATCATAAAGACAGCTGCTGCAGAAGCATGCGGTGAAGTCCGACTTGGGAACAAGAGAAAGAGGACACCTTGGTGGACAGAGGAAGTCAAAGAGAAAATAAGAGAGAAGAAAATGGCATGGAAACAATACTTAGGAGCTAAAAACACAACAGGACAAATGGAAAAATATAGAGAATATGTGACACTCAGAACAGAAGCAAAGAACAAAGTGCTAGCAGCAAAACAGAAGTCCTGGGAAGAATTTGGAGAAAAGCTAGAAAAAGATGCACAAGAAAACCAGAAATTGTTCTATAAGACCCTAAAGAACATGAGGAAGGAAAAACAATGCCCTCTCAAATTTATAAAGGACAAGCAAGGCAAATTGCTTACTGCCCCGAAGGAAGTAATGGAAAGATGGAAAGAATATTTCTCAGAACTCCTGGATGGTGAGCATGGTGAAGCATCAGAAATGATAACCACTAGCACAGAAGAGAAAACCAATGATGGTGAAGATGACATAAAGATGGAAGAACTGAAGGCAGCACTGGAGAAAATCAAGATGGGCAAAGCAGCAGGGCATGATGGTATAACACCAGAAATGGTTAAGTACATGGGAGCATCAGGCGACCTATTACTCTTAAGGGTCCTACAGGCAGCGTGGTGCAACAAGACCATACCAAAGGATTGGGAGATTGCCATCATAACACCAATTTTCAAAAAGGGTGACAATCGACAGTGTGGAAACCATAGAGGCATATCCCTTCTCAGTGTCCCTGGTAAAATCTACTCTAGAATCCTAGAGCAGAGACTCCGACGCCTAGCTGAGCCACAATTGGATGAGGTCCAGTGCGGATTCCGAGCAAACCGAAGTACTCAAGACCTAATCTTCACACTCAGACAGCTGAGTGAAAAGGCCCTTGAGTATAAGAGTGAGATCCATCTTTGTTTCATAGATCTGGAAAAGGCGTTTGACAGGGTCCCCTGGAGCAAACTTTGGGACTGTTTGGCAAGGAAGAATATTCCAGCACCTCTGATTCATGCTATACAGAGCTTCTACAAGTCTTGCAGAAATTATGTGAGGACAGCAAACCATAAGTCAGAAGAGTTCAGGACCACCACTGGTGTAAGACAAGGTGATATCCTATCACCTTACCTCTTCATACTCCTTATGGACGATGTCATCAAGGCATGTAAGGAGAGAACAAGAAAGTATTCAGTGGGGTACTGGAAGATGAGACAGGTCTATATTTCGGAGCTGGCATTTGCTGATGATGTTGCCCTGATTGCTAAATCAGAGGCACATCTCCAATCCAACCTGCAAGTCTGGAAGGAAGAGCTGGAGAAGAGAGGGATGGTCATAAGCAGCTCTAAAACAAAATCCATGGTGATATCACGAGAAGAAAGAAAACATCAGATTAAGCTGGGAGAACAGGTCCTGGAGCAGGTCGACCACTTTAAATACCTCGGAGCTATTATAGACCGAAAGGGAGGCATCAAAGAAGAGTTGGCCACTCGAAAAGCAGCAGCTGGGAGACTTTTTCAGGCCATAAATCGAGGATTCCTCAGCAAGAGAGAGGTTGGTAAGAAAACGAAGATGGCTGTATACCGCTCCACCTATGTCCCAGTCTTGACATATGGATGCGAGTCATGGGCAATGACTACAACCCACAAAAGCCAGATCCAAACCTCAGAAATGAGGTATCTGAGGAAGGTGGTTGAAGTAACAAGAAGAGACATGGTACGCAACCAGACGATACGTCAAGGCCTTAAATCCTACCCCCTGCAGACCCAAGTAGAACAGTCCCAACTAAGATGGTTTGGCCATGTCTGCAGAATGGGAGAAGACCGGCTACCACGACAAGCATGGGAAACAAAGAGCCAAGGATCCAGACCCCAGGACGACCCAGAGTCCGCTGGGAGGACAACATTAGACAATCTTTGAAGGATCGAGGACTAGAATGGAACAAGGCCAGGAGGAAGACAGCCGATAGGATAGTCTGGCGCTCTCTCTTCCAAACCTCTACACCTCACGGTAGAAGGGGAACGACTAAGTAAGTATATTTAGATTTAGGAGATGCTAAAGTATCAGAAAATGGACTATTCCGAAAATCCATCATTTTTGTATTTTGACGTTAATTTCATGCCCGCTCCTGGCCTTAAATCACTCACAAAATACTAGATATATTATATTACCTCCAACCAGAACTACGAGTATCACAATGAAACTAAGAGTTTCACTTATAAATATAAGTATCAAGAACGAAGCGATCACGTCTACTGCAACTTGGAGATTGAATGCAATCAAGTTTCCACTCCGGGGTAGATATATCTTAAACAGACAAAGGATCCCACGTTATTTCGCAAACCCCCGTCTCCCCCTCTCCCCTCTCCCCTCTTAACACTTAACTAAGACGCAGGCCATAATTGCCACAACGCGTCTTCGACACCTCCCCCAACTAGACTACTCTCATTTCTGAGCGCAGCAGATTTGGCGCCTACTCATACCTAACATCGAGAAACTTAACCGTAGAGCGCCGTGTCCGATCAAAATGTTAGACGATATGTCTGCCATCCCATGTCTATCGAGACGAATTTCACAGTATTTCGTCTCGTCCAGGGACTGACACGATTATGCAATACAATGCGTTACCAGTATGAGAAAAGAAACGGCAAAGTCAGAATGGGAAAATAATATTTTGTCGCAAACGAACGAATGCGAACAAAACCCAGGAAAAGGATAAAAGAGCGATAATAAAGTAGAGGACACGGGTAGAAAAGAAAAGAATATAGAAAATTTATTGATCATAAATCTCTATGCGACATTCAGTCTTCTTCGTTTTTCGCTCTTATGTAACCACATCACATCCATCTCTCTTATAAAGCTGGGAGTCCATCTCAGGCTTCTCTCCACATATTTTCTCCCACAGCTGGACAAGGCCACGCTGCCACCCTGCTTCTCTCATGGAGCCGACAATCTTGAAGCACATGTTCTACGTGTTTGTCTTCCCCCGACAATCTTGAAGCACATGTTCTACTACGTGTTTGTCTTCCCCACATGGACATGTCTACGTCTGTCCGATTATCAGTTTATTGAACAGATGGTATGTCAGTCAGCAGTGGCCTGTTCTTAGGCTGAAAATTATCACTTCTTCTCTTCTTTGTAATGTATAGTATGGTTCTGTAGTATCGGAATCTGTGTGCTCCTGATGCCATTTTCTTCTATTATTATTTCTGATTATTGCTTTTATCTCTTCATATGAGCAACTCTGGGAAGGTTAAGGCGGCCGGCGTGATGCTGACCACATCACCTAGTGTGCCGACGGTCAAGAAAATATGGGCCTAACACCATATTCCCAATATGCCTCAATGGGCGTGTAACGGGATCCTTTTCATATGTAGCCATGTCTTCTGTTTGGATTTTCCGTCCTCCTTCTTTAGCAAGTCTATCTGCATTCTCATTTCTATATCTATCTATCTATCTATCTATCTATCTATCTATCTATCTATCTATCTATCTATCTATCTATCTATCTATCTGTCTGTCTGTCTGTCTGTCTGTCTGTCTGTCTGTCTATTTATCTATCTATCTATCTATCTATCTATCTATCTATCTATCTATCTATCTATCTATCTATCTATCTATATGTGTGTGTATATGTATATAATAAAAATTAAATGGCCTGCGCGTTTCTTTCAGTGAAAGTGCAATTTAGTTTGCACGGTGCAATGCACATATTTTCGGCATCTTCCAGAAAAGGTGCGCGCAGGTTGTAGAGAGAAAACAAAATTATAATAATAATCGATGACCTTGAGCAACCTTGAACTTCACGAAGCTTTGAAGAAGATACGATCTGAAAGGGCAGAGAATTCTCTCGAGTAAGCACGCCTTAAGAGAGTACAGATGTAATGTGTTGTAACTAACTGCTCTTCAAGCTAGCATTCGTTTGTTTTTTTTTCCTTAACCAGCGGCACTTGGGCTTTTCAGCCCTCCGGCCCAATGACATGTCATTGCGAGGCTGGGGAACCTGAGGACTTTCCTTCCAACTCGGTCAGGAGCTTCGCTCCTTCCCATCCACAGAGGGTTTATCTCAGGAGCCGTTCAGGTTATTCAGTCAAATTTCCGGCCGTAAACATTTCTTCAAACGCTGACGCCCGGGTTTGAACCATGAACACCTGGTTGCCAGTATAACGCCGAAGCCATTACACCAGCGCGGCTCCCGCTCGCATTCGTTAAGAGCGCCATTATAAAGTGTGCTGTTGCCACATTCAAAAATGCCCGAAACACGGGACAAAATGTCTGGTTAACGCCCTACGATTCACGCTGTGTCCCAGCAAGAGGTCGAATAATTAAAAAAAATTTTAAAGGGTAAAGGTAGTCCCACAGTAGATACTGCCGTGGTGGAGTGAAGTGTTAGCGATTTTAATTTTACTAGATATCAGCTAAATTAGGTGGGGTGCATTTGCCTTACCTAATTAAAGTATAGCGTACGGTAACCATTTTTTAATAGCAGGATAGACTGAGGCTTAACGCAATTTAGTTTCGAACCCGGTCCCTCTATACTAGGCTAATATCATTATCATCATCAGCATCTTCATCATTAGTTTCATTTTCGCTCCATATGGAGCATGGAGTCACCAATCGCAGCTGGCCTTCTTACATGAAACCTGCATCTAGAAAGCATTCAGTATATTCTTGGAGCAGCAGTTTTTGTAATAAAATGTTTTATATGATGAAAGTGTCAGCCCCGTGCACAAGCTACTACTTTGATCTCTTTCATCAATTCTCATTTCACTCCTAGTTCCTCTAGAATGTCTTTTATTTGTTTTCTTCGTTTCTATTTGATATGACCCACATTCTATCTGTCTACCCTTCTGCACCTCACATTAATAAAGAATGTACACGCCGTTTGAAGACTCATAGTTTTATTGTGTGTGTGTGCGTGTGCTTTCTTCTTCTTCTTTGAGAAAAAAAACAGTCAGTGGCCATCACACCTGGTGGCGTCTTGTCAGGCAGCAACAAAAAGGGCACACCGTCTTCCGTCCTGGTATGGTGACGAAAATTTTGTGTCTTTTGCCCGTGCCCGTTGATTTCTAAATCCACGTAATGGGGGAGGGGATCTTTGGGTTTGCAAAGCAGGACCCAATTGTCCATAGCATTTTTTAACTGGAAAGTTTCCGCCACAGCTATCTTTCTTGCCGCCTCCTTTTTCAATGTTGGAGGCATCCAGTGGAGGGTGGCTTTCACCCGTTCTTTGTCTAGATGCTCCACTAGAACCGATAGCTTCGGAGTCTGCCACTCCAATCGTTTCCCATGTAGGGAGTTGTACTGGGCGGCTTGCGCCCCACGCGTCAAGGTGGCATACCACCGATGTGGGTCTTCAAACCGGTATATCGACGATATACCATTGGGCATGATGCCGCACGGGCCCGTTAAAATACTTGCTATTAGCGAGTAGGAGGCGCGCCCAGCCTGTGCTCCAGAAATGGACAACACCAAAGTGCCGCTTTGGTGCAAGGCACCTCCTTCGAAGTCCTCGCTGGCATCATGGTTGATTTTTGTCATCATTTTGATGTAGTGATTTCTTACAATTTTTAATGACCAAAGAAAGTGGATACTTCTACATTTTTTTTTTTTTTTAAGTGAACTTTATTTTCATTTATTTGCAATTTTACAAAAACCGTGTACATGTTACAAAAATTGAAAACATTGAAAGTACATTTTAAAAAATTCCATATGAACTCTCGTGCATACTCTCACTTCCATCTGCACACTTAAACAGTAAATATAGGCCTAAATAACACTGACAAACAACATTTTTCTTTCTTATATAAGAATAAGTGTTCTTAGGTCAGTTTCTTGCGCTGATTTCAAATCTGAAATCCGTTTATCTCTATCACGTCAGGTTCTTAAGATATTTGTGAATAAATATATTTTTGGGAAACCGTTATTTGCTCCGTTTCATTTTTACTATATAACTTATTAAAAATTAATAAAAAGCAACATAATTCTACTTTTTATACT
This sequence comes from Oreohelix idahoensis, assembly GCA_024509875.1. Taxonomy (NCBI): domain Eukaryota; kingdom Metazoa; phylum Mollusca; class Gastropoda; order Stylommatophora; family Oreohelicidae; genus Oreohelix; species Oreohelix idahoensis. The sequence continues at coordinate 335,545 of JAMPIV010011482.1, read as the reverse complement.
GCTAAAAGATGCATGACATATGTTACGCGATTTTTCAAATAGTTACTGTATTTTGAAATAATTCTGAGCAAAATATGGCTTCTAGAAGTTGTAGAAATTCGGCTGATCTGTTCTGTTACGTGTGCGGATATTTTACCGATCGTGTTGACCAGAAAAACTTTACACCATTACTAAAGAAAGCATATGAACTTTATTTCGATTCGAAAGTTGATGATGCAAATAAGTCTTGGAAGCCAAATGCTGTTTGTTCGATACATTGGCAGGTTGGTTACGAAAATCGCCGAAGCATAAGTCGATGCCTTTTGGAGTGCCAGTAATATGGCGTGAACCGACAAATCACACTACTGATTGTTACTTCTGCTTGACAAATATCCATGGTTTCACTTTTAAAACTAGAAAGTCTGTGGTTTATCCAAATATTGAATCGGTTTCGAAACCAGTGCCTCATGATCCAATCACGTGTCCGATCCAAGTCCACCAGAACAATATCCGTTGGACGTGAATGAACCATCAGAAAGTGATAGTTTACCTGCTTTAGAAACTAATTCTGACTCGGATTATATACCGGTGAATGATGGTGTTCACTTAATTAACCATTCAGAACTTTCAGATCTAATACGTGATCTCGCTCTTACCAAAGGACAAGCGGAATTACTCGGTTCGCGACTCAAAGAATGGAATCTTTTAGCGCCCAATACTCCGATATCTAAATTTCGTCATAGACACAGAGAACTTGTTCAATACTTTGAGATGGATGATGACATTTGCTATTGCAAAGATGTAAACGGTCATGAGCACATAGTCAACGAATGGCGACTTTTCATCGCCTCTTCCAAGACTAGTCTAAAAGCCGTGTTATTGCATAACGGAAATTTATTTTCATCAATTCCAGTCGCCTACTCTGTTCATATGAAAGAAACTTATGACAATATGGCTATACGTTTGGCAAAAATAAAGTACAATGACTACCAATGGCGGATTTGTGGAGACCTAAAGGTCATTGCAATTCTCACGGGCATGCAGACTGGGTATACTAAATTTTGTTGCTTCCTATGTGAATGGGACAGCCGCAACAGACAGGAACATTATGCAAGAAAGGTGTGGCCTATCAGGATCGTATGCAGCTCGGGCATAAAAATGTAATACACGAGCCATTAGTTAACAAAGACAGCTTCATTTTACCACTGTTACATATAAAGTTGGGGCTCATGAAGAATTTTGTAAAAGCGTTAGATAAAACGAGCAAAGCTTTCACTTATCTTCGAGAAAAGTTTCCGCAAGTTAGCGATGCAAAGATAAAGGAAGGTATCTTTGTAGGACCTCAGATTAGGAAAGTTATTGCAGACAAACAATTCGAGAACTTGTTACATGGTAGTGAACTTCGCGCATGGATGGCATTCAAATCGATCGTCGATAACTTTCTGGGAAATCACAAATCTGTCGACTATGTGCATATTGTTAAGCAGTGCATAGATGCATACAGAATTATGGGCTGTAACATGTCCCTCAAAATCCATTTGCTCGATTCGCATCTTGACTTTTTCCCTGACAACCTTGGCGAAGTCAGTTTTTTTTTTTTTGTTAGTCAGTGTAATTAAACATTTCATTTTACAAAACTATGTGCATTTTACAAAACAAGGAATGTGATAAGGGTCATTTAACAAACCCATGAAAATTTTACAGTGGGGGAAAAAAAAAAAAAAAAACAGGTGCCTTATAAATTACAGATAAAAAACCTTCGTGCGTATTCAAACGTTCATTTGCACTTAGATGGTCAATATTCAGGGTTGTACCATTTTAAATAAAATAGGGGAGTAGAAAAGGATTTTTTTTTTTTTTTTTTTCCTTAGCCAGCGGCACTTGGGCTTTCAGCCCTTCGGCCCAATGACATGTCATTGCGAGGCTGGGGAACCTGAGGACTTTCCTTCCAACCCGGTCAGAAGCTTCGCTCCTTCCCATCCACAGAGGGTTTATCACAGGAGCCGTTCAGGCTATTCAGTCAAATTTCCGGCCGTAAACATTTCTTCAAACGCCGACGCCCGGGTTTGAACCATGAACACCTGGTCGCCAGTACAACGCCGAAGCCATTACACCAGCGCGGCTCCCAGTAGAAAAGGATGAATATAGTAAACAAGAAACTTTCATGAAAGGGGGATTATTTTATCAAATTTTCAGACTGTTTTGGATTCCGAAGTAACTTCAGTGTTCAGTTGGCTGCTAGAACAAAGAAACACTTGAAAAAACTATCGTCTGGGCTGGGTATTGAAAGCCCCGCCCTTCCCGCCCCCTCTGCCATGTAGAGGGAGAGTGGCCCTTGTGTGCTGCGTAACGCTTTTCTCTTGGCTGGACGGGTTTCAGCCACCAAAGTGGTGGTTGATTACACTCAGCCTTGAGCGGCCTTAAAGTGACTAGACACACTGGCGACGCTAGAGATCCAAGTTAAGAGGTGCATATTTAAACAGATTTTTGTGATCTTCGATTTTCAAAGCATGGTCATTTTACAATATGCTATATAATGACTTGCGTGCATTTACCAGTAATTTTTTACACATCCACACACAAATTTAATCACATCAAAATTGTAATTTTGGAAAATGAAATTAAAAATTTAGTTAAATACATTGAAGATAACTTATGATTTCCAGAACAAAGGACGGCTAGGAGATACATTAGGCGGTTCGGATAGACAGGGAAGCTATGAAGGCCACAGTCTGCAGTGCAGAAAGCCTCTATCTTAGGCGTAGACAAGTTTCAGACACGGATGTGATAGTTTAGCACCCACCACTGAGTGGCCTCGAGAAGATAGCACACAAATAGAAAATAGGAGTGAAAGGGGTAGTATAAGAATATATATATTTATATGTTTTTTTCCAATTGATTTTTATTCATATAAATCTTCTGTGACATGTAAAACTTCAAAATCAAGAGAATATGTACAAATTTAAACAAAGGTGATATATTTTAAAATCACAGAAAAAAATTACATTGGAAAACCCCGCACACACACACACTCTCAGAAAAAAAGAAAAACGCTAGCTAGACGTGCGGCTGTTAGAACATAGGCGCCTAGAGTGAGACACCATTGAAAATCCCGGGTAGGGGAGCAGTCCGTTACGTCCTGCTTTTGTGGGCAGGTTCAACTAAAGCCTTTCAAGAGGCTAGCACGCACTGACATGACGAGGGAGGAAGAAAGTAGTAAAGGGTGGAAGTTTTATAGCGTTTAGGCATTAACTTAAATTGGAGGAGGCAGAGGAATGTTACTCTGCCGTACGGTAAACGTAGGTGCTATTGACAATGCCTTTTGGAGAAAAACAGTTAAAATTATATGGGGATTAAAATGGCGGTATTTGAAAACTGCTAAATTCCTAAAACTCCAAATCAAATATCTGTATTGTGACAGTAACATGAGTAGTTTTGTATGTGTTTCGGAAGTTGATCTTGGGAGTGTGTTAAGAAAAATAGATTTGTAAAATTCAACGTGTTGTCCTGTGTGTGAGGTGATCATATCTTGCAATGCTTTCCTCATAGGTATGACTGTATTGCATGTGTAGTAAATATGATCTTCGGTTTCTTGAATGCGTGTTTTGCACAGCTGGCACTGTGATGTTTGTTTGGATCTGTGAGCTTGTCTTTCTGTTGTGGGTATCATGTTGTATATGAGTCTAAAGGTAACTTCTCTTGCCTTGGCAGTGATGTGAGGGTTGTGTAAGTTGGTGAAAGTGTCAGTATAATTTGTCTTGAAGTATTTCTGTCCCCTTTTAATCCTGAGATGTAGCGGGGGATGCTTGTAGTTTGACTAAGTGTTTGTAGATTGCATTTGTTTTCTGGTGAATTAAGTTGTCGTGTCCGTGAATGGCTTGTATGCATGACTTGTAAAATGATGGTAGTGGGCCGAAATGGTGTGGCGTTGAGTTGTTTAGTGGTCTCAGTCTGGTGAGTCTAAGCCCCACGTAATAGTGTGCTAGCACGTGTTGTTCTGGATGTTTGATGATATTCCCTACGTGTTTGATTTTAAGTGCTTGGATCTTTGTCTGTATGTCCTGGAGTGCAATCCCTCCCGGTTTCTTTTCTTGTATAAGTGTCTTATGTTTTATGCTGTAGATTGTGTGACTAAAAATAAATCTTCTGATCTGTTTGTTTATGTCTGTAATAGTCTGTTTCGGGGGGTCAAAAACTGTGGCTACGTATAGTAATTTGGGAATGACATAAGTGTTTACAATCGCGCTTCGTCCAAAAATTGTTGTGGTTTTGAATTTGTATCTATGTAGCATGTCTGTCATTTGTGTTGCTAGGTTCTGCCATGTGTCTTTGTGAGTGCGGCTTGGGTATGAAGGAAAAGTGATGCCGTAGATTTTGATGTAGTTTGTTGGTACAAGCCCAAATGGAAAGTCTGTTTTGTTTTTCCATTTGCCTATGCCCATTATTGTTGATTTCTGTACGTTGACTTTAGCTCCGCTACCTTTACTAAAGTCTGTGAATGTGTTTAGAATGTTTGCAATAGACCTGTCGTTTGGTGGGAAAAAGGTGGTGTCGTCTGCATAAGCAATCAGCTTATGCCCGCCTTTCCCTGGTATAAAGGTGCCCTTAATAGAGCTGTCCTTTCTAATTTTTTCCAGCATGGGTTCTAGTGCTAGAACGTAGAGTAGGGGGGAGAGACTACACCCCTGCCTCACGGATCGCGTTAGCCTGAAAGTGTTGGTAAAAGTGTGATTCACCAAAACCTTGCTTTCGGGCTTCGCATAAAGGATTTCAATCCATTTCCTAAAATTTTCACCTATATTGCAATGTAGTAATGTTTTGTGAAGGTATGAGTGTGATATTCGATCAAAAGCTTTCTCTTGATCGAGAGATAGGATTGACGACTGACAATCCTTCTCGTGTGTGTAGGTGATTATGTTTCTGGTGAAATGTGTGTGCTGGTGAGTTTCGTAACTTTTTTTTTTTTTTTTTTTTTTTTTCCCCTATACATTCACATTGTTTAGTTATTCCATATGAAGACTTAACTCCATAAGCAAGAAGTGAAACATTGTGAAGTGAAGTAATGTAGTGAAAATTCTGCTTACACCAGAAAATTATGGCACATGAAGGATACCCAAAAAAAAAAAAAAATCCATTGCCATGTCATATACAACACATTGTTTATTTATTTCAGAAGATGAAATAACTCCAAAAGCAAGAAGTGAAACATTGTGATGTGAAGTAATGTGCAATGTAATGAAAATGCTGCTTACTCAATGTTTATTTATTTCAGAAGATGCATTGTTTCTTTATTACAGCAAATAATATTAGAAGATAAGCAAGAAATGAATCCTTCTGACGTGAAGCGCTTTATACGGAAAAATTCACTTGCAAGATAAAATGCTCAAATGTGGAATCAGGCAAGTCACTTGTTGCGCAATGTGAACGTACATCTTTTATTAATATATTCCATGATGTGCGACAGATGTTCGCAACTAGCAGCATAGCACGACTGTATATTTAATATAAGTATTTAAATAAATAACACGGTATTTAATCAGTTTTACAAATTTACGGTTCACAAGAAACAAGGGACGTTTCGAGTTTTACCCTTCGTCAGCCAGTTTTACAGCAGCCCCTTAATTTATTTACTTGTATATTTAATACCAAGGCACAGTCACAACGTTAACTAAAAGTGTGAGCCTAGCGCACATATTAAACTTGATGAAAACAGATGTAGCGATGAAGAATGGGTATACCGAAGAATGAATAAATTTTTAGTGCGAAAGAACAAATTAGTAGTACGATAGTAGTACGATAGTAGGGAGCCGCGGTAGCATAGTGGTTAGTGCACTGGCTTCCTAGCGCAGTGGTCTATGGTTCGATCCCCGGATGAGGCGGGAATTTTTTTAGGCCACAAACGGCTCCTGGGTCGACCCAGCCCCAAATGGGTACCAGAGCAACTCTGGGAAGGTTAAGGCGGCCGGCGTGATGCCGACCACATCACCCCTAGTGTGCCGAGGGTCAAGATAATATGGGCCTAACACCATATTCCCAATATGCCTCAATGGGCGTGTAACGGGTTCCTTTACCTTTACCTTACGATACTTATACGCCGCGAAATGCTCGGTACAGGAAATTTTTTTTTTTTTTTTTTTTTTAAGTGAACTTTATTTTCATTTCTTTGCATATTTACAAATTCGTGTACATGTTACAAAACTGGAAACATGGAAAGTACATTTTAAAATTTCATATGAACACTCGTGCGTGCTCTCACTTTCATCTGCACACTTAAAAGGTATATAAAAAGATAAAACATTTCCATTTACAAAAACCATATGCATTTTACAAAACAAGGAATGTGATTAAGGGTCATTTTACAAAAACGTGTACATTTTACAGTAGAGAACATGGGAGGTACCTTATAAATTACATATAAAAAACCCTCGTGCGTCTTCAAACTTTCATTTGCACACTTGAATGGTCAATATTCAGTGTTAAAACATTTTAAATAGAATAGGGGAGTAGAAAAAGATGAAACAAGAGATTTTATATGAAAGGGTGGTTTATATTGGTTCAAGATTTTGGACTGTGTTAGATTCTGAAGTAACTTCAGTGTCCAGTTTGGTTGCTAGAACAAAGGATACACTTGAGAAGACTATCGCCTGGGCTGGGTATTGAAAGCCCTGCCCTCCCCGCCCCTCCTCCCAGGTAGAGGGAGAGTGGCCATTGTGTGCTGCGTAACCCCTATCTCTTGGCTGAGCGGGTTTCAGCCACCAAAGTGGTGGTTGATTACACTCAGCCTTGAGCAGCCTTAAGGCGGCTGACACACTGGCGACGAAAGAGCTCCAAGTTAAAGGGAGTGGTTTCTAGCTTCCATTCCAAAACTCGACACGTACATGTTATAACAAAGAATATGAACAAAAAGCCTGCCATACAAGGCTCACGTACATACACAAATTCAGTTACTTCAAAACATACTTGTGTAAAAACCAAAGCGCAAGTCAAAAATTAACCAAAAACATTGGAAGTAATTTTGGCTTCCAGAGCAGAGGGGTGGGTCGGAGGTACAAAGGGCTGTCCGGGGAGAAAGGAATCCGCAAGGGCCACGGTTTAAATATAGCGGACAGTTTGCGTTGTATAACGCATCCATTTCAGGTGTGAACACGTTTCAGCAGGAGATGGTTTGCACACACAAATGAAAAGCCCCGAGAAAGCTGGCACACAGGAAGGACAGAGTAGGAGTGAAAAGGGGTAGTATAGTCAGGTTTCATAAGACATGTCCATTTTAAAATTCCAAACCATGTTCATTTTACAGCAAACAATAAATTACATGTACTGTACAACTTTGTGCTTTTTTTTTTTTTTTGTAAGTGAGCTTTATTTACAAATGTGAACCACGCACACACCCACACCAAGAGCGCAGGTGAAACCTGGAAACTCTGCATCCACTCCTACACACACGTGCTTGTACTAAAAATTTTACCAATCATACTTTTCACAGATATCATTTTCTCATATTTTTCCAATTGGTGGTTCTGTAAACAAATTTTATGATTTGTGTTTTGTTTCCAATAAAAAAACCAAAACTTGTACATTTCTAAACAATTTATAAAAGTACATATACATGGTATATAGAAAAGAAAAACTAGCGCGCCTACATTAGCAAATTGTATACACATGCATACACAAAATTAAATTTACTTTTACAATACAATAAGCGGTGCGGGGAGAATAGAGAGCTATGAAAGACCCCAGTTTCAGGATAGTGGTCGGTCTGCGTTGGAAAAACGCATCAAGAAGACAGGCAGAATGGGGCGGGAGAGACACTATTGAAGGCCCCGTAAGGTCGGTTTGTGTTACGGATTGCTTTGTTCTCAGTCGTGCAGGCTTCAACTTGTAACAGTTGAACACACTTCTGAGTCGCCTTTCAAGAGGCTAGCCCGTACTTACCGGTACATGAAGAGAAGAAGGGAATTAAGATGAAGAGAGCGGAGGAGTGTTGCTCCGCTGTACATTAAAATCAGGTGAAATTGTCAGTGCTTTTTGCAAAAATACCTGTAAAAGTATATGTGGATTAAAATGTCGGTATTTGAAAACTGCTAAATTCCTAAAACTCCAAATGAGATATCTATATTGTGACAATAAAATGAGAAGTTTTGTATGTGTTTCGGGAATTGATCTCGGGAGCGTGTTAAGAAAAATAGATTTGTAAAAGTCAACGTTGTTGTGTATATGTGAGGCAATTATATCCTGCAATGCTTTCCTCATAGGTATGACTGTATTGCACGTGTAGTAAATGTGATCTTCGGTTTTTTGAATGCGTGTTTTGCACAGCTGGCACTGTGATGTTTGTTTGGATCTGTGAGCTTGTCTTTCTGTTGTGGGTATCATGTTGTATATGAGTCTAAAGGTAACTTCTCTTGCCTTGGCAGTGATGTGAGGGTTGTGTAAGTTGGTGAAAGTGTCAGTATAATTTGTCTTGAAGTATTTCTGTCCCCTTTTAATCCTGAGATGTAGCGGGGGATGCTTGTAGTTTGACTAAGTGTTTGTAGATTGCATTTGTTTTCTGGTGAATTAAGTTGTCGTGTCCGTGAATGTCTTGTATGCATGACTTGTAAAATGATGGTAGTGGGCCGAAATGGTGTGGCGTTGAGTTGCTTAGTGGTCTCAGTCTGGTGAGTCTAAGCCCCACGTAATAGTGTGCTAGCACGTGTTGTTCTGGATGCTTGATGATATTCCCTACGTGTTTGATTTTAAGTGCTTGGATCTTTGTCTGTATGTTCTGGAGTGCAATCCCTCCCTGTTTTTTTTCTTGTATAAGTGTCTTATGTTTTATGCTGTAGATTGTGTGACTAAAAATAAATCTTCTGATCTGTTTGTTTATGTCTGTAATAGTCTGTTTCGGGGGGTCAAAAACTGTGGCTACGTATAGTAATTTGGGAATGACATAAGTGTTTACAATCGTGCTTCGTCCAAAAATTGTTGTGGTTTTGAATTTGTATCTATGTAGCATGTCTGTCATTTGTGTTGCTAGGTTCTGCCATGTGTCTTTGTGAGTGCGGCTTGGGTGTGAAGGAAAAGTGATGCCGTAGATTTTGATGTTGTTTGTTGGTACAAGCCCAAATGGAAAGTCTGTTTTGTTTTTCCATTTGCCTATGCCCATTATTGTTGATTTCTGTACGTTGACTTTAGCTTCGCTACCTTTACTAAAGTCTGTGAATGTGTTTAGAATGTTTGCAATAGACCTGTCGTTTGGTGGGAAAAAAGGTGGTGTCGTCTGCATAAGCAATCAGCTTATGCCCGCCTTTCCCTGGTATAAAGGTGCCCTTAATAGAGCTGTCCTTTCTAATATTTTTCCAGCATGGGTTCTAGTGCTAGAACGTAGAGTAGGGGGGAGAGCCAGCTACGAAATACACTTTTGGAATGCGTAATTATGGTACTGATTAAAACTGTAAGCTGAAAGACTAGTTCAAAAACTAAAACTAAAGACTTGCTGAAAAAATTAACTAGCTAAAACTGTTATTTCTTTTGTTATTAAAACAAAATATTAATAAATTTTTACTTGTATATGTTACATAACAATAACGTGTTAAAAAAAAATATTTAATCACTACAAAGGAATAAAAATGTTATTACACTTTTTACAATATACAAATAATAACATTTGATGTTTACTTTTATTTCCCTTTGTTAATTAACAAATGTATTTTTTTACTTCCCTTTGCAATACTAACGTGCTAAAAGTCTTTGTTATCTCCCATAATGCCGCGTTTCTAACACTGTCAGAGGCACCACTTGTCTATTATCAAGTCTATTATACTATTATATTGTCTTTTATACTAAGGATGGCCACCGACTAAAAACAACTTGGCGGAGAACTGTGGAATCCGAGATGCAAAGAAGGAACCAGAGTTGGGGCACTGTACTTTTACTTTTGTGAATTCGTAGCTGGTTTTCGTTAGTGCTTCTGCCAGGCTGTCTAAATTATTAGTTCAGTGATACCACAAGGTGTTATACCCCCTTTATGCTAGATCAAGAGGTTTACTTAGCAGTGGCAGATCACAGGAGAAAACAGATGATGGAATGGTTGACATATCTCAGAAAAGAGGATTAACCAACATATACGCCAACCCAGATCTGTACAGTAGCATCACTGACTTGAAAGAGCAGTAGTACAAGGCAAAAAAAAGAACCAGAACACGAAAGGCTTGTAGAAACCGAAGAAATAAGTGAGCATGCAGCTTCCAGTAACCATGCTGAGTAATTAATATATGCAATGGCTCTTGGACAACATGGGGAAATTTGTAGTGTTAGCATGAATTGGTGAGTGTTTCTTATCCAGGTCTTACATTTATAAACATTATAAATTAATGACTGTAATTATCTTTGACTGTCACTTTACTTAACTCCTGCTTATTTCAGATGTGCGCCCAGTGACACCTCCAGATGAGAAAGATATGACAAAAAAGACATTGGCGTCAGAGAGAAAGGTGATAGTAACCAACACAGATCTGCTGTTTAAACTGTTTGATGGAATTGGGGAGGGAAAGAAAATGACAAATTCCTTCAAGTCAAGGGCCATTAAGTAAGTGAAATGAGAACATAAAACTACAATTTTTCTTACCCTTTAGCTCCCCAAGGAGCATAGGCCTTCAACAAACACATGCCAAGTCTTCCCGTCCTGTGCCATCCGCTCAAGTTCTTTCCATGTTTTCCTCATCATTTTCACCTCTGTTTTTGGTCTTCCTCGGCCTCTCTTTCCCTGTGGATTCCAGAACAAGGACTGCCTTGTAATGCTATCAGCAGGTCTCCTCAATATGTGTCCTATCCATCGCCAGCATCTTCTTCTCAACTCTTGTTCCACTTGCACTTGTCTGGTTCTTGTCATCAATTCCACATTTGTGACTTTGTCCTACCATTTCTAGTCCTTCTAAAGCACCCATTTATAAAATGTCATACCAGGCTAGAAATATGAGGCTGGTAACCTCATCATGTGACATGAATTGCAAACCACCACTGGAAGATCATGTGACATGAATTGTAAACCACCACTGGAAGATCATGTGACATGAATTGTAAACCACCACTGGAAGATCATGTGACTGCTTGGTGATGGCTTACTGCAGTGGTGATTCCATGCTCTTGTAAAGAGGAGATAGGAAAATGATGATGATGATGATGATGATGATATGAGAAAACACAAAATTCAGTCTGTGAGACAAAAAGGTAGTCCCACAGATACTGCCAAAGAGAGTGAAGTGTTAGAGACTTCATAGTACAAGTTGCACCTTTTTTTAAATGAGGTAAACTGACCATTTCCCTTCCTGGCTGCCTTTGCTTTCCCTAACTCAAGAACAGAGTCAGTTACCTATTTACAACTGGATAAATGGAGTATGATGTTACCAGACTTATTTTAGTGTATTTCATCCTGGGAACAGCAAATAAGTTAGGTGTCAACTTTTTGAGACATTGTCAGACAAAGGTTAGAGGTCATCCCTGTCAGTCAGTATGATCTCTACTCTAACTCTTCATGGTTTGTTTGGTTTGTGCTCCATTGACAGAACTGATATTTGTCTTTACCCAGTTCACCCTCATGTGGGTTATAATTTGGGTATATAGTGTTCTTTATTCTACAGAGCATATTACATTGGATTTATTTATTTTTTTTTTTTGGGGGGGGGGGGGGGGGGGCGGGGGGGGGGGGGGTTGGGGGGGGTGGGGGGTGGGGGGGGGGGGGGGGGTGGCGGTGGGGGGGGGGTTTCTTTCAGGCTAATATATCTCTGCTGTGTGCTGTGGCATTGCTTAATGTCTGTAGTGTTTATAGTGTATCCCCTTCCATGTTCCTAGGCTAATCTCTCTTTAAATATATAAATCATTTATTGACATATATCAGCGTGGTCCAACTGCAGTCCCGTGGGCCAAATGTGGCTCGCGCAAAAATTGTTTTGTGGCCCGCTCTCATACAAAAAATATTTCTTCAGTTATATGATATACAAGTTAATTAATACTTTTGAGATTAGACTCGAAACGTCCAGTGGAAAGCAACATTTTTCTGCCAGCAGTCAGCGTCCAAAACCATTTGATTGACATTGATATCAAGACTCTTATTACAGAAAATCCACACACTCCAAACGATGTAAGAATAAAACAAAAATTATTTCCGTAGAAATGTAATGCTCATTGTAACTTTTCATTTTTTTTTTTCATTTTGCCCTCTTTGATTTTCGTCCTTTTTTCACTGAGCTTTTATTTATATAAATAATATTTTATCATGAATGGCCCGCGAACTTTAGATTTTTGGTTTATGTGGCCCACAGTAGTTGAATAAGTTGGACAACCCTGACATATACTTATATCTCTTGAATCTGTTTTCATTTTAAGGGTTTGTACTAATGTTGGTATTCAACTATCTCAGATAAGAGTGAAAAGTTTGGCGGCTGTGTGGGCATGTTGCACACACAAAGATGCCTTAGAGGTAGAAAGCACAAAATTCAGTCTGTGAGACAAAAAAGTAGTCCCACAGATACTGCCAAAGGGAGTGAAGTGTTAGAGACTGCATAGTATGATGTTACCAGGTTTTGATCCTGGAACCTAGTAACTTTGCTGTGAGAGGAAAGAGCAGCATGGGCAAAATTAAGTAGAAAGATTAACCTTGAGAGTACCCAAATGAAATCACTGAGATTTAAATAATCCTGATTGATCCAGAACAGAGCAGAACTTAATATAAAACATGTATATAGGTGACAGTTAGCTTAATTTGTATCCTGAGTGAAATAGAATGCTGAAAAAGAACTTTCAGCATATAGTCATAGAAATTTTGAAACTCATTATATTATTACCATTTGACCTATGTGTATGAGTTGTGCATGGCATGCCAAAAACAAAGCATTAAGGCTAGTTAGTGACAATAAGTTTGAAAAAACAAATTTTTTATCACCATTTTTATCCACAGAGTCAGAAAGCTGATTCCAAAAAGTAATACAAAGGGTCTGCTTCTGGGAAATGATCCATATATGGTGGATGCTGTGACAGAAAAAATTTTCCCACAGTTAACCCTAGAGGGTTCTCGTCATTGCTTAGGAGGAGGTAACACATCTCTGCAGCTGATAACATTGAAGGAAGGAGACAGAACAGTCACGCTTCCCTCCCTTAGCCTTGACCAAAACTATCCTCAGATGCTGTCAGAGCTAGTCTTGCACATATAGCCAGATATTCAGCTATGTAACCTCTCATGGAACTCAGCTAAACCTGGAGGCAGTGCAGAGATAATGCACTTAATGCCCACACATTTATTTATGTCAGGCGCTGTGTTACATTTTAAAATTTATTTATTATATAATTTGTATTTATTTAATCAGCTTCATTTAATCTGTCTCATGGTATCACAAAGTGATAAATTAGAATATTTATACACCATTGAATTTTGAAAATTTTTTTAATGAAACACACAACTATCGATATTTCTTTAAAATATATAAATCTGTCTTAACATAACAAGTCAGTAAGCAAATAAAGCTATCAATTTTAATAACAACATATAAAAATAAAGATAAAGATAGTCTAATAGCAGAAACTGCCATAGGGGAGTGAAATGTTAGAGACTTCACTATACTAGATCCAGCTTTTATGACGTGGGGTGACCAGTTCCTTCCTCGCTGCCTTTCCCTTTCGTAGCTCAAGAGCAGAGTCTGTTTACACCTTAGTAGACAGACTAGTTAGGCAGCTAAAATATTTTGGCCACATAAAGAGACATAACACCTTGCAGAAGACCATAATAGAAGGAAGAGATGAAGGCAAACGTGCAAGAGGAAGGCAGTGCTACAAGTGGGAAGATACATCAAGAGATGGACAAGAAAGAATCTATCCGACTGCCTATCAAGACAGAAGACGTTGGAGATCTATTACATGCAACCTTCATTGTGGAGATGGCCGCTGATGATGATGAGACAGACTAGACTGTGGCATGACACTACCAGGTTTTGATCCTGGAACCCTATAACTGTGCTGCAAGAGGAAAGTGTTCACTTGCTTAACCAATCAGATGCTTTTTCAATATATACAACATCAAGTAACTAGGTCATTTATTTATTTTATCTGGCAGAACAAAAAGACTGTAAACAAATGAATTTACTCACAATACATAACAGCTTTGTATAGTAGTCAGATCAGAAAAAATATTGTTAAAGATATAACTTGCAGTGCCAGGTACTAGTTATTAGTGTAGATCAACCAGGCACTTTCTGATGATTCACAACTGGGGCAGACTTCACTGGTCCAGAGAACAGAAACAAGCAAACTGCCTCATCACTACTGTTTGGTTAGGCTGTACTGTATGAGAATTAGTTAAAAATATTTGATGGCCAGGATTTGACTAACATAACCACATTCAAATGATATTTCAGAGTTTATTTATGTTTTAGTCTGAGCCATAAACTAAATCAAATTAAATTCCAATTTTTTTTTTCCAGCTGGTATTGATCATTTATTTTTTTTAATGAAGAAAAGGCACTGGGGAAGAGTAAACTCCAAACTGGTAGCCAAAGGATTGCCCCTCCTACCTTGCAGTATGGGGACCTTAGCCATTATTTCACTAATAAATGTAAGGGAAGTATGCACTCTATTACTGAATCATTTGGGGGGCCTTGATTGGGTACCAACACTACTGCTCTAAACTCACAGTTGTAGGGTCCTTGTGATGGTTTTATATATATAAGAGTAAGTCCATAAATGAACTGATTCCCCGTGTTTATAAAACCAGTTTTAAATTCTGCAACTGAAACTTTTATTGATACACAACCCCCCTCCCCCCACACCCCACCCCCTCCCTCTGTTGGTTGTTTTGGTTTTGTTTTAAGGACTATCTTCATTGCACATGGACAACTCTATCAGTGTTCCGATCTCCTTTCTTAGATCACACAAGGAGGATCTCAGTACAGTGCATGAACTCTGTAGCACCAGCGATAGTCCCAATGCGTGTATATAGGAATCACACATTCTGTAAATGTTTTTGTGGTGGGTAGGTTTCTAATTTTTAAATTTTGCCAGGGCAATTGCCTTATGCCCTACTCTTTACAATTTTCAACTGCCTTGGGATTTTTAAAGTGCACAACTTGCACATGGGACCTCCTATTTTTTCACCCTTATCCGAGAAGGCTAGTCATCCAGTCTCACTACTCAGGAGACCAGGGGGGAGTATGACATCATTAGGACCACTGGTTCTGACAAAAAAATGTCCGTAAATTATATTCTCTCTATTGGGAATCAAACCTGGTACCTTTAGAATTTGAGACGGATGCCATATCTCTTTGCCACTCTGACCCCCTTAAAAAATCCTTGTTGGTTGTAAAAAAGACAAGATTATGGCGTTTGTTGTGAAAATATAATACATTAATATACAATACTGTACATTTTGTAAATATTTATTTGAAAGCTCATTCTGTGATAACAAATATTTTACTTCTTTGTATCTTCTTCTTGACAATTTTTACTGGCAGTTTAGCAACGTTAGGTCACCACCGCTAATTCCCCCTTGCAGGAAGCTTGTGCCAATATTTTCATATGCTGATGCTGTGGTGGTGTATGTAGCTCTTCATTTTATAAGATGAGGTTGTTAATCCCATACACAACCCACCATATTTAGCTTTCACAGCGTGTTTGATAGGAATCATTTGCTCCCAACATCAGGTCCTCAAAAGACAAAGATTATGAGAATAAATGCAAGAAATGATAACAAGGTTGAACTTGAAGAAACACCACTACAGGATGTAGAATCTTACACATATTTTGGCAGTAATATAGACAGAGTTGGAGGGACAGACAGTGATATCAAAATAAGAGTACAAAAAGCAAGAGGAGCTTTCATTGCATTGGGAAACATATGGAGAACAAGAGAAATCAAGTCCAACACGAAAATAAGAATCCTCAACTCAAATGTCAGTTCAGTCCTATTGTATGGCTCTGAGACATGGAGAGCAACAAAAACAACAACCAAAAAGCTACAGACTTTTATAAACAGGTGCTTGCGTAGAATAGAAAGACTGAAATGGTATGACAAAGTCACAAATGTGGAATTGATGACAAGAACCAGACAAGTGCCAGTGGAACAAGAGTTGAGAAGAAGACGCTGGCAATGGATAGGACACAGATTGAGGAGACCTGTTGATAGCATTACAAAGCAGTCCTTGTTCTGGAATCCATAGGGAAAGAGGCAGAGGTAGACCAAAAAACACATGGAGAAGAGAACTGGATACAGAGGTGAAAATGATGAGGAAAACATGGAAAGAACTTGAGTGCATGGCACAGGACAGGAGGACTTGGAATGTATTTGTTGAAGGCCTATGCTCCTCGGGGAGCTAAAGGGTATTGATTGATTGATTGATCAGGTCCTCAGGACAAACGTAACATATATTATTTTGTTATCTCTCTGCAACATCATGTCATATGTCTCAATGTTTTAATTCTCTTTTCTTCTCTTTCATTTGTAATGTGTCTGCTTTTACTTTTGTGTGAATTTTTTTCTTGCAGTTTTATATATAACACAGCGTGACCCACTCACTACGGGCCTTGACTGGACAAGTATGTATAAAACAAGAGTTTAAACACAGAGTTTTTCACTCACTTCGGGTCAGGACTGAACAAATACATTTAAAACAAGAGTTTAAAACACACAGTTATTCACTTACTAAGGGTCTGGACTGAACAAGTACATATAGAACAAGAGTTTAAAACACACAGTTATTCACTCACTTAGGGTCTGGATTGAAAAAAATACATATAAAACAAGAGTTTAAAACACAGTTATTCACTCACTAAGGCTCTAGATTAAGCAATAACAAAGAACAAAAGAGTATGAAACACAGTTAATTCACCCACTATGGGTCTGGACTGAACAAGTACATATAAAACAAGAGCTTACCGACGCGTGTAAAGTTTGACAAGGTTCAGGATCCTAGATCTGCTCATTTCACAAATTGATTACAATGTGTGTTACTGAAATATTTAGGGTAGATTTTTTTTATTAAACAAGATCATAGAATGTTCACTTCTGTTGGTGTTCAAAAAAATAAAAACGTATACATTTTTACACTCTTATTGTTCAAGGTGAAACGTTCAGAATAATGGAGCACTGTATTGATAGTGTTTTGGAAATTGGGCAAACCTTTTCTGTAGTTTTCTTTTCTATGTTATCTGTAAATTTTTATGTGGTCTGTACAATTTCTTGTGGAGACATATAAATGTAAAACATCCAATTATGTACATATTTTCATAAAGATCATAAATTACAACAAAGACCTCGTGTCAATTTGTTTTTCTTTTGTTGCCTTTTTACTTTACCTTCTAAAGTTTATGCTTCAATTTGTTTAAATTTGTATAACAGGTAGAATAAATTCTTTGAGACGCCGTCCATTATTAATTTATTTATTGTAAAATACACATTCCTTAATTACCTGCTTACCATCAAACAGATACATTACTTTAACATTCTTCATTGTTGAAATCATATTTTTAACTTCACATTGTGTTCTTATGCGTTTTTGATTGTTTTAATTACAAACATATCTATTCAGAAATACATACTAAACCTTCCTTTGATAAACATCACCTTGTATGTAAAATAAATGTTGACAAATATTTGAAGAAAATAAAAAGATGTTAATAAGAAAGATGAAACAAATAAATGTTGGAGTAGATTTTAAGAAGGAATTTAGGGTTGCAGTAAACACATATTAAAGCTTGTTTTCTATTTCGAAATTTCGTTATTTTTTTTTTTTTAACGAGGATGTTGAAAAAAAAATGAAATTATGTCACGGTTAAAAGTCAAAATATCATTTGTAATCTACACCTTCTGCACATTCCTTTGCTGTAAATTTTGTATTTATATTTAAAATATTTCTATTAAAAATTGACCCTTTTCTTCCGTCCTTGTTTTACATACATTTTTCATAATTACTTAGTTTAGAATATATATCAGTTTTCCGTCCATACTGTATTTGTAGACATAACTTTGACTATAAACATTTAAAATATAATATGATGTCTGTTTTACACCAAAATTGAAAAAATATGTATATATTTGAACATTTCTTTATTTAAATATAATATGATATAACTTTTAATGGCATTCAATGTCATACCACTACATGTACCAACTCTTTAACATTCTGATTTTACTTTTTCCAAAACAAAATTAAAAAGCATGAATAACGCCAGGTTTACATTTTAAGGTTAGATATATTTTGTCCATGTTGATAACAACAATATGTTTTGGTTGTTAATGGTGGAAATTTGTAGTAAAATATTTTGAATGATCTCACACAGTTCTGCATTGAACATTATTTTATCTTCTACAGTAGTCACACAGGGGTTTTTTTATTTTTGAATTTATGAAATCCAAATTGTATACAATGGCTGTGAAAGTATTTCAGGATCATTTCTTGTTTTATTTAAAAACATGTATTTTATATCTTCTGCTTATTTGCCTGCTTATGGCATCTATATGTTGTTTGACTGTAAGTACATCACAAATAAGACTTTGTAAGGTTTCTTATTATGATTGTAACAGTTTGATAAGTAAGACTGTGGACACTTGGTATTTTTAATTAATGGACATTTATGACTGTGGACACTTGTTATTTTGATTAATGGACATTTATGACTGTGGACACTTGTTATTTTGATTAATGGACATTTATGACTGTGGACACTTGTTATTTTGATTAATGGACATTTATGACTGTGGACACTTGTTATTTTGATTAATGGACATTTATGACTGTGGACACTTGTTAATACTGAACAGTTCAGATGGGAATTTATTTGAAAGTGTGTGTGTATCTGAAGATAAGAAAAAACTTTTTCCCAGCACCACATACATTTTTTACTTAAAAAAGAGTCTCACTCTCACAAAGCTGACACATTTCAAAACTTTTGTGACTTCAGCTGGGGCCATTATGCGCACTTTAATATTGCTTTAACATGTTTGGTAATAATATTATTTTCATCTGTTTAAAGTTTTATGAGTTTCTGTCAATTTTATGGTGTGGTCATATTTGAAGTTATATTTTTTGTGATCACATTTTAAAATCTTCAAATATGGCCACGTCATTTTCAAAACATGACCACATTTGAAGTTAACATCGATGGCAAATACTTGAGAATAATAAAAAGCATGTACTGATAATAAACAGCTGCTATAAGTATTAGAAGTACTATCAGAGTTTTTCAGCAATAGAAGTAAGTGTCTGCTAGGATATGTGCTGTCTTCTGATATGGTCAAACTGTACAGCAAAAATAGAACAAGATCCATAGAGGATATATCAGGTATATCTTTTGGTGGACAATAATATAAAAAAACTTGAGATATCCTGATTGTAGTCTTAATAGCAGAAAGTGAAAAGAGTTGCACAAAATTACTGATACAAAAGGAACAGAAAATAAAGGCCTCACCCTAATTAGCAAAAAAGGCAGAAATTATGATCACCTCAAAGAAAATGACTTCTCCAGAATGCACTACCAAGTAAATAGAACATTTTTTAAACATGTCAATAGGTTCAAATACTCAGACACTTTAATAATATCAAGGAAGATGCATCTGAGAGGTAAAGAGAAGAAAAGCCCAGGCAAAAGCAGCATTCAGTAAAATGAAAAGAATTTTATGCAACAACTTTCTGTCAAAGTGAGTTCTTCAGAGTTATGTAGAGCTAATCCTAAAATTTGGAAGTGAGTCATGGACAATTAGTAAAAAGCCAGGAAGGCCACAGAGATGTGGTTTTATAAAAGAATGTTAAGAATACAATGGACACCTTAAAAGACTAATGAGGATGTCCTGGAAAAAATACCACTGCACAATGGAAGCTTATTGCACACATTAGAAGGAAACAATCCACTTTTTTTATAGGCATGTTGTGAGACCAAAACATAAAAGCTGTAATATATAGTAACAACAGGAAAGATTTCAGAACAAAGAGATAGAGGAAGACAAAGAGATAGAGGAAAACAAAGATAAGATACTGGACAGCCTGACGTCATGGCATGGAAAGAAGTTAATAACCAAATTGATTAACAGTTGTAGACAGGAAGTTGTGGTGAGACATGATCATCTACAACACCAGGCATAGTACTAAAAGAAGTAGAACATATTTAAAGTTGCCACAAGTAGCATATACCTTACACATAAAATTGGAACTAATCTGTTAATATGCATTCAACAGCATGCAATAATTTGATTATTTTGGAAGTCCTCTTATCGGAGCTTTGAGTTACTATATAAAAAATTGAGGAAGTTCTGTCACTGATAGAGAAACAAGATTCATGTTTTCCAACAGTTTTATTATTGCTTTAGTTTTAAAGGACCATCTTCATTGCACATGGACAACTCCATCAGTGCTCTGATCTCCTCCGTTTGATCAAACAATGAAGATTTCGGCACAGTGCATGAACTAAATAGCACCGGCGAGGATCCCAGTATGTGTAGACAGGAATCACACATTCTATAAATATTTTTGTGGCAGGTAGGTTTTTCCTAATTTTGTAAATTTTGCAGGGGCAAATCTTTACGATTTCCAACTGCCAAGGGATTTGTAACGTGGGCAACTTGCATACAGGATCTCCTATTTTTCACCTTTATCTGAGATGGCTAGACATCTGATCACACTACCCAGGAGACCAAGGGGGAGTATGGCATCATTAGTAACCACTGGTTCTGAAAAAAAATCTCTATCAAATATATTCTCTGTACTGGGAACCGAACCTAGTTCCATTCGAATTAGAGACAGACCTCTTAGCCACTCTGACCCGAGTTTTATTGATATTACAAGGAACTAGTGTGGATCTACTATCCTGATCATGCAGGGGTATGAGGCAATGATAGAGCTGACAGACTAGCCTCAAGCACACCCATAGTGGGCACATTGCATATGGATTAGGGAGAGTTATTAAGGCAAATTAATAATCACCTGTTAGAGAATGCTATTGATAGAATTGGGCATCAACATAAAGCTAGCTGGGTTGGATTAATGAGAGGATGGGTCAGGCCTGCGACAGGAACAATCAGCATTTATACCCTTCAACATTTGCTGAGGGAGACTGAGTACCTATGGGTTTCCACGGAGCACAAAGAGTAATAAACCAAGAACAACAACTTTGTTTCTTTATAAGAGGGCAAAATGAGAGAAACAGTTCATTTCAAGATCACAAAACTTTGTCAAAGGTGAGCCCTGGCTACATTTACTTAGATCATCCTTACATATCCCCCCCCCCCCCCTTTTTCCTTGAAAAAGAAAAACAACAGTATAAAAATATGCTAAAAGAAACAGAACAAATTTCTGTATCTGTAGTTTCGGCTTTGCTGAGTGTGAAGACTAGTAACTTTGTGTTCATAGTGGTTCTGCTGGGTCAAAGATCAATTTTTGCAAGAAAAGTATGATTGTATATTAATCCTGACATAAGTATTCTGTTTTGTATGATACTGAACTCCACTTCTTTCAGTAAAACCGTCCTGCCTAAATGTATCTGTATGTATAAACAATGACAGCAGAATGAGAATAAATCATTCAGTGTTTCCATTTTAATGTTGGCTTAAAGTGCGTTAAAAAAATAATATAAACTTCTGTCTGTATAATTTCATATTATTTATTTTTCCTCGCTGACTTGTTGCATCATCTCATCGTATTTGCCAAAATTTTAGTTTTTGCCTCCTTTTTGAGAGGTGGGGTTGATTTGACAGTCAAGGATTTCCACTGTTGATTCTTTACCATTCTAACACATGCCTCACAATATCATACATGCCACACCTCAGACATGAAAAACCTGTACAACAAATCCAAAAACCCTGTACAGAGACCCGCAAAACCTGTACAGACTGAAAAAACGTAACAATAGAGTTAATTAATGTACAAATATATTCAATTAGATGGTTCTGCACCATCATAGTGACATGCGCCCTTTGCCTTTTTAAGCATGTCTTCACTTGCTTTAAAACCTAAACAACAAGAGTTAGAATTTATTTTGTACCGGTATTGTAGAAAAGCTGTGACTGTATCATCATTTAGTCTATTTCTGCAAAAAAAATTAATACAATTTATGGTGGAAATGAAGAACAGTTTGGTGTGTGTTCTATAGTGCCTTATAAAAGTATAGATCTAAAGAGACCAGTAATAAGCGTTATGGGTTAGGTTTAGGAATCTTAAATCAAATATATATATATATATATATAGGCTATATATTTTTTAAAGCTAGCAATGAAAATATAAACTGGCGCAATATTATATATTCTCTACCGAACTTCAAAAATTGGAATAGCCGTTATACCCATACGAATTTTAGTGTCAATCAAACATTGATAGTAATTAATTATTTATTAGGCCTACCCATAATTTGTTTTGTATTATTATTCAAATTTACATTTCTTACGCACTTTCTACCGTAAACCTAACCTCAACCTTAACTCTAAATGGTACGAAAATACAAATATTAAACATACTCGACGGCAATAAAGGTAAAGATTACCAGAATCTCAGTAAAAAGAGTTGTCAGAATCATTCAAGTTGAATAAATTCAACTCAAACAAGAATTTTCGTGCTCTTTTTCCACAAAATGTTTATGATTCGGCGGTATGGCAGCGTCCATGTTTGTAACTTTCGCTTTTGTAAAATCACTATTATCAGTTCTACCGTATTCGCTAGCAGTAAAATATTTTGTTCGTTTCAAGCTTAGTGGCCAGATTTTTCAATGCTGAATCCGATTATGCCCAGCAATTGCCGATACGATTGTAAACAGAAGAGTTCTGGTGCTTTTAAAATAGGACGTACGTTTTATAGGTGTATGGGAACGAGGTATCGCACTACTTCCGTGACGTACTCGGTACGGCACAGCGACAAAAATTGTCAAGATTTATGCCGTATGGCGTACGTCATAATGGTGCTGAAAGGGTTAATAATTAGGCGAAAAAAACCCGTACAGACCCGTGTACGGCCCGTACACATCTGAAAACGCAAACACCCCGTACAGATTATGGGTAAACCTTTAAGTGTGGCATGTATGCAATATAATCATGTTTTCTATTTCTAAACCACATCTTTGTCTTTACTCATCTATCCCTCCCCAAATCATTTAAATATTTTTTATAATCCTCCTTTGTAGATCAAATGTCCATATTGGGCAGCATATATAGCTATTTGAGTAGTTTTTAGAATTTCAAGTCTTCTTGGATAACTTATCTGATGTGCTGTTGTTTTGTCTACTCACCTTTACCCCGTGTGATCTTCTAAGTAGTTCTGTAATTTTCCTTGTCAGATTTTATGTCCATATTGTGCAGTTTTAGTAGTTACTATAATTTGCATGCTGTCTTGGTTAACTATTTCTTTACTAATCATGGGAAATTCTGTGATTTCTTAGATAAGTTTAGGAGATTCTCAATCTTTTTTCCATGAAAGTCCCTACTGGCTAATGGAGAGCATCATAAATGTCCATACGAGGAAAATGGAAAGCATCATAAATGTTGACTTTAACTTCTTGCTGTTTTAATCATTATTATTATTTAGGATCACTTTGTTATTTAAAAATGTCTATCATTGTTAAACTCTTAAAAACTTTGAAAGATGCCCAAATTCTGTCACTGCTGCGTGTAATTAGTTAGTTATTTTATATTCTTTTTTTTTTGTTGGCCACATGCTTCATCTTTAAAATAATTGCTAGAAGTTAATCTTAGATCTGACCATTTTTAAAATTTATGCTTTCTTGAGTGCCAATGAAATTTATGTAATTGTTTATGTTTCGTCATCGAGTAGAAACTTACTTACTTACTTAGTCGTTCCTCTTCTACCGTGAGGTGTAGAGGTTTGGAAGAGAGAGCGCCAGACTATTCTATCAGCTGTCTTCTTCCTGGGAGTAGAAACTTACAGCCGCAAATAATGCCCGTTACGACTGAAGGGGGGCTACTGCATATGGATTACCTCTTTATATAAAAAAAAAATATAGCAGAAACCACAGCAGATCAATGCTTTGGTGCAGGGTACCAGATGCAGTAATATCTACTTGAGCAGAAAAAGGGAATTAATAAGGAAAAAAGTAATTATCTCCTCCTTCTCAAACATTATGTATATAAGGTTCTCACTCAGTTTTCTTCAACTTCTCAACTCTATTTCTAGCTGTTATATTCATCTCTTTGTGAGATTTGTTCTTTATTTTCATGGTCACTGCCAAGGTCAGCTGCTGTAAATATGATTTATATTACCTAATCCTGTCACTATTTTTTATTTTGGGATAATTTATTCATTCATATTCATTCATAACCCTCCACTCCCAAAGGAGCATAGGCCTTCAACAAACACATGCCAAGTCCTCCTGTCCCGTGCCATCATCTCAAGTTCTTTCCATGTTCTCCTCATCATTTTCACCTCTGTTTCCAACTCTCTTCTCCATGTACATGTCTCATATTGGAAAAACACGAAAATAAGAATCTTCAACTCAAATGTAAAGTCAGTCCTATTGTATGGCTCTGAGACATGGAGAACAACAAAGACAACAACCAAAAAGCTACAGACTTTCATAAATGGGTGCTTGCATAGAATAGAGGGATTAAAATGGTATGACAAGGTTACCAATGTGGAAGTGATGACAAGAACTAGACAAGTGCCATTGGAACAAGAGATGAGAAGAAGACGATGGTGATGGATAGGACACACACTGAGGAAACCTGTTGATAGCATTATGAGGCAGTCCTTGTTCTGGAACCCCCAGGGCAAGAGAGGCAGAGGTAGACCAAGAAGCACATGGAGAAGAGAGCTGGAAACAGATGTGAAAATGATGAGGAGAACGTGAAAAGAACTTGAGATGATGGTACGTGACAGGAGGACTTGGCATGTGTTTGTTGAAGGCCTATGCTCCTTTGGGAGTGGAGGGTTATGAATGAATGTGTATTATAGAGCAATTTTATATGTTGTCTTTTTTTTATTTCCGTTTATTTGTGGACAATTCACCTGACTATTAAAACTCTGGTGGTAATCACAGCGGGGAAAAAAGGTTGTTGAAGAGGATCAACAACTTTGTTATGTAAACACTGTCTGTGATGTTTCTACAATCTCCAGTTGTCTTTCTTTCTATTTTAACCTCCCTTGGCATCTCCATCCTCAGTTTTTCTCACATAATTTTAGGGGTGTTTAAAAAAAATCCATGATGGTTTAAAAATAATTAGAAAGAATATATTTAATTTTGAATTAGATTAGAAATGTGCTTATATATTATAATACGCACATTTCTAATCTAATACAGATATATTATAATCTGTACCTTTCCTCTTTCAACGCATTGCTCTTAAAATTGTACAAATATATTTGCGTTATTAAAATTAAATTTTGTGTGTTATTTATTCTTGCAGTAAATATTAGCCATGCATTATTACTGATGATAGTGGTGAAGTATTTGTTTCCTGTTTATTTACGATGAAGTATGTTTACAAAAGTGAAGAAAAAAAAAGACTCATGAAGATACCCTGAAAGAGGCCAATGGACAATGGAAGCTTATAACAAACATCAGAAGGAAAAAGTACATTGGGGGGAGACAGAAATAAGTAGCAAACATGTTACCAGAAGAGGAAAGCTAGAATATCTTATCACTTTGGCAAAAATGGTGGAAAACGAAGACAAGCTGTAAGGTTATGGCACTTGAAGATGATGATACATGAACTACTAACTGATTCTAATTTGTTTAGTTTGCTAAAATGGGTACAGTGATGCTGTTTTTAAACATTTATCAGGCAAGACGTATCTAAGTTTTTTATAAATCATTCAGTCCACTATTATTTGGCTGCTAATTAACTTTGTTAAAAATTCCTTTCAGGTTTTTCAGTGTCAAAGTGTAAACTTTAGGTTACAGAGTAGGTAGTCCTGTAGCAGAAACTCCTGTAGGGGAGTGAAGTGTTAGAGACTTCACTATACTGTGTTCAACTTTAGACTAACATTAACAGTTTTGAGAACAGAAGTGGAAATGAAATAAGCAATGAGTAATTCTTAATACATAGAACATATGCCGTATCGTGTTTTCAAACTGGCATTTTGTGTTTGAATTTGGCCTAACAAATTTAGTTAGATTAGTATATAAACTTGAGCTACAAGGTATTTGAATGCTTCAGACTTGTTCTGTTCCCACAATGTACATACTACTACAATAAGCTTTCTGATTACAAATGAGTTCATAACGCAATTTTGTACATAAGTCAGAATTTGTAGGTCCAGTAAATGTGCGAAAATTTCCATTATTTTAAAATAATAAAAAAATTAATGCTTTAGAACACTTGCTTTACCAAACAATACTTATTAACAATGACAATGTAGTAAAATTACAAAAAAACAGTTTTAACTAACAAATTTTAATGTCTTGTTATCTCTACTCTACACAAGACAACACTGATGGGTGCAAGAGTTGCATGCAGTAGTTGAAAATTAAGTGACACTTTATCAAAATAAAAAATTAATGGGTTTTATGGCCTCATTCACATCAGCGGGTTGCCTTACTCTTCTGAAAGTTACAAAAATTATTTTGTTTTAGGCAGCTGCTTTAGTTTTCTAGCTGTGTTTTATTATATTTTAAAACATTTTACTGCATATGCCAAGAAGGAACAATGTCTTGGTGTCCAATCTAGTGCATTGCCCAGCAACCCTTGGTGTAACACTCGTGGGTGGTCCCTCCATGTTAATTTTTGAAAACTTAAAATTGGAACTGTTTATGAAGGTAAAAAATTACATTGAATAATGTTTTTATGACAGTTATTACTAAATGTGTTACAGATTCCAAAAAACAGAGAAATTGGAAATAAACTCACCAAAAATGTGTGTTAGTTTTATTTATTTCACTTGACTTGCTTAATGTTTCTTCTCAATTGTGTGTATGTATGTGCGCTATTGCTCAATTATTTTGATTTTTCTGTTTCAGTAATCGTTGCCAAAATACAGACTGTCCTTGATTTAATGACGTATGCGACTTCCACTCGTACTTACAACAGCCATCCCATTAATTCTATTACATTATTTTTGATTATTTTCCCTTCTGACATTCAAGTCATAAAATCACTCATGTTTTATTATTTATTACATTAGAGTACTATACAGTACAGTAATTTTATGTTGTAATTTGTACGCTGCTTTATTTCAATACAAACAAAGAGTAAAATTAGTTTTTAAATGTAACAAAAGAGACCCACACGTTTTAACATCCAGGCATATTAATTGTTAACATATCATTATGGTTCATATAGTATATAATGATTTCTGATTTATGACCATATCGATTTTATAACAGAGTCATCAGATTGGAACCCCATTCTAAACTTTGTTTCTGCTCTCCATCACCACTTTTATTTTTTTAAGTCTTTTGTAGCTGGTAATGATCTATGCAGTTGGATGATCTGGATTTTGCTGATGACTTGGCTCTTCTGTCCCATAACCGTAATCAGATGCAGAACAAATTGAAAACACTCGATGAGAGGTCACAGCAATTGGGTCTGAAAATACACAGGGAAAAGAGAAAAATAATGAGAATAAATGCAGGTAATGATAACAGGGTTGAACTTGAAGAAACACCAATACAAGATGTAGAATTGTACACATATCTTGGCAGTAATATAGACAAAGTTGGAGGGACAGACAGGGATATCAAAATAAGAATACAAAAGGCAAGAGAAGCTTTCATTGCATTGGGAAATATATGGAGATCAAGAGAAATAGGATCCAACACGAAAATAAGAATCTTTAACTCAAATGTGAAGTCAGTCCTATTGTATGGCTCGGAGACATGGAGAACAACAAAGACAACAACCAAAAAGCTACAGACTTTCATAAATGGGTGCTTGCATAGAATTAGAGGGATTAAAATGGTATGACAAGGTTACCAACGTGGAACTGATGACAAGAACTAGACAAGTGCCAGTAGAACAAGAGATGAGAAGAAGGCGATGGATAGGACACACACTGAGGAAACCTGTTGATAGCATTACAAGGCAGTCCTTGTTCTGGAACCCCCAGGGCAAGAGAGGCAGAGGTAGACCAAGAAGCACATGGAGAAGAGAGCTGGAAACAGAGGTGAAAATGATGAGGAGAACATGGAAAGAACTTGAGATGATGGCACGTGACAGGAGGACTTGGCATGTGTTTGTTGAAGGCCTATGCTCCTTTGGGAGTGGAGGGTTATGATAGAATGATCTATGCATCTATTTATTCAGCCAGCTCTTTTTTTTAAAACTTTTGGCAGGTGAATCTTCTATTTAAAAGTTTGCTCCATTCAGTCACAGAGTGCTACACTAACTGGCATTGGCATTCATGTCTTTCCATTTCCTACAGGTTTCTGTTGTCATGAGTCAAGTGTACCTTCAGTCTCTTCCCATGTCATGAGTCAGTTGTACCTTCAGTCTCTTCCCATGTCACATGGTCAGTTAACCACATCAAGAGTACGTGAATACTTTGGTGCAGGCTTCCTACAAGGAGATCAGCAGAAAGGGCAATAACTGAAATTAAACAATGTGCAAACTGATAGAAAAATTAAGTAAAATGTAACAGTGCAGATACAGGTTGTGAATGAATACTTTAATGAGAAATGCTAAACGGAAAGAAAGACGGGTATATCTCATTCTCATTTTTTGTTCATCCTGTGACAGTAAGCTGCTTTAACTGTATTCACTCTCTCATTATCTGATTCAGACAATATCAAAAGTCAACAAAGAAATTTAAAAAAAGAGTTTTATACAGATTTACAAGAATTTAAGACTGCCAACATTTTAGCCAAAAGCCTTCCTCAGGGAAAAATTTAAAAGAAAAAAGTAAATAAATGCATGAGTATTAAATTACGAGCAGGTTATTATAACACATCAAAAAGTGATGGGAATGAATTATACTGGGCTCTTTCTTATGCATGTCCTGATTATGGCAATTCCATTAAAAACTTGCCATCTCCTCCCTCTGTTATCTGTACTAGGTCTATAGCTTTTTCCAATCTCTCAAAGATAATAATGTTGAATATTTATTGTGACAATGGCAACAATACCATTTTTTTGCAGGCAATGCACTCCTGCAAATTTTCTTTCCCTGTTAACTTGACCTAATATCCTTCCCTCCAGGGCACTAGCATTTTCTCTGTCTCCAAGATTTTACTAAACAATTTCTTTAATATCAATGTGGATAAAAAGCTGGTGTGAACATCTCTAACACACTAAACAATGCATCTGAAAAGATTAAAAGGCATCTTACATGGCAAGTATTACGGGTTACCTCTAATCTGTACAGATTTTTCTCGTTTTCATATCTGTATGGCCGTACAGGTTTTTGACTAATTATTAACACTTAACAATTTTTTTGGGCCAAAAACGCCAGTGCGCAAAGTCTACTGTCCAATATTGAGAGCGGGAACACTGTTTAGCGAGACCTGAGTATTTCTGATATGAGAGAAGCTTCCGTTTTATGAAATTATTTGCTAAATCAATCGTTATTTAGATTTTTCGCAATTTATTTAAGTCATGGCTTTTTGGGTGGTGGAATCTTTGCTTTGGGAGCTGAGAGGTGACTTGTATTTGATCAGGACAAAGACGATGCGGTTGATACGGGCCTGATTTCGACAATGCCGCACATGAATCTAGAGTAAGACATAGGCCTGATAATATTGATGAGAGATCAAACATAGGAGGAAGTCAATACAGCATACTTTTGCTAAAATTTGTGACTTTGTACGAAACCTGCAACCTAAACACACATTAGATCTAGTTTATCTGGTCACGGACTT
Source organism: Oreohelix idahoensis (assembly GCA_024509875.1). Taxonomy (NCBI): domain Eukaryota; kingdom Metazoa; phylum Mollusca; class Gastropoda; order Stylommatophora; family Oreohelicidae; genus Oreohelix; species Oreohelix idahoensis. Next base: position 305,821 of record JAMPIV010011482.1, on the reverse strand, counting down.
GAGACATGACGAGTTCACAGCAAATATCATAGAGGAGATTATTAAAGGGACTAAACAGTTGGCCGACAGACGGAACCCTTATGATGATCAGCCTACCTCCTGTTGTAACGTTCTGTATAGAGTTATGTTATATTATATTATATCCTTTTATATCCAACGTGAAGAATTGTACCTAATGTACAAAGAAGGAAAACGCAGTAAACAATATTTTACCATTTTTGCCTGTGTGAAAAATATGCTCATGTACTTTCTCAAAGAACAAAATGGTTGATGTATGGATCTTTCTCCTTTGTGTTCTTTTTTTAATATTTTTTGTAGGCTATAGGTTTTTTAAATTTTGGTACAGGTTTCTGGATTTGTGTAAAGGTTTTCCAGATTTTTTAAACAGGTTTTTCATCTCTGGGTGTGGCATGCATAAGACATGTGTGTTCTTTTAATGGGCGTTCAACTTAGTTTTCACAGTGCAATATTTGCCATTTACACAATTACCTGAAAAGCTGCTGGGATTGTTTCATAGCTTACAAACTATCGGGTTCTATTCCCAGTTGAGGGAATATCATTTAAGGACATGTTTTTCAAAACCAGATGTCATACTCCCCCCTGGTCTCCTGGGTAGTGAGATCGGATACCTAGCCTTCTCGGATAAGGGCGAAAAAAATAAGAGGCCCCATGTGCAAGTTGCGCACATTAAAAATCCTCAGGCAGTTGGAAATCGTAAAGAGTAGGCCCATAAGGCCGCTGCCATGGCAAAATGTAAAAATTCGAAACCTACCCACCACAAAATAATTTATAGAATGTGTGATTCCTATATACACACATTGGGATTCCCAACGGGGCTATGGAGTTCATGCACTGTGCTGAGATCCTCCTTGTGTTATCTAAGTGAGGAAATCGGAAGTACTGATGGAGTAGTCCGTATGCAATGAAGATAGTCCTTAAAACTAAACCAAACCAAACAAACAATTAATGTGTCAATTTGATAAACTTAGATTTTGGCAAAAAGAAAAAGGTTACACAATGATGTTGGCATTTAGGACTGATGTAAACATGGGCATCAACACTAAACCAGCAGAAGACACATTTATGTATTAACCACCTGATGTTTACATCTTTGTTTATGCTTAGGAAGACCTTACTGTCAAACATATTTCTGCATTCAATTTGACCATTGTTACGTAGTTTTACCACACTATTCAATTAAAAAAAAATGTACTGCCCCATTTGTGCATGTAAGTAAGCTTCATGAAGAAAAGCAATATATATTCAATACTATGTGAGATATGTTGCACTGGCACACCACCATACCATGTTTCATGACGATTTCTCAGCACAATTTATTTCCCCCTGGGTTTCCATGCAAAGAGAATTATTCATTATTGGAATACACTGTTGGCAAAATCCAGTTCAGCCAGTTGATAATTATAAAAATTCAGACAAGTCAAATGTTATCAGTATTTACATATGTTTTATGTGTGTAAGTACAAATACGAAATATGTAAATTCAAGTTCAAGCTCTGTAAAGTTCATAAATGCACAGTGATGCTCTGCCACAACTCTATACTTATTGGTGGTTGATATGCACTCACTCACTTCCTGCAAAACTTTTAGTGGTAAACAATTTTAATGTTGCTGGTAGCTTCCTCTCTTGAAAAATATAAATACGGCTATAATGAAACGAAAGAAATGTATCATCTCATGTAAATTTAACTGATCTTAACATTTCTACACTTTAATTTGGTCATTTTTTTTCCTTTGAAACGCATAATGAGTAAGTACACTGTAAAGGTATCATTTAAAAATATTAGCACATATAATGTCACTTGAGGGGTGTACAGCAAAATGAAACAAGCCTGAATGACAAAAATAAAGCTCAAAATACATTATATTGCAACTATATACGACACCTCTCAACATATTAAGGCTGTATTGTCAGATATTAGGGAAACTGATAACCACAGAAAATAAAACTAAGGAACTTTAACACTTGTATACAATTGATGCATATTAAGTAATTCTGTGAAACCTCATTGCTTCTTGGAATGAAGTAAATCTGTATTGTGACATACAATGCTTTTCTGGCAGGTGCAAATGTGACTGGGCTGAGTGTTTTCTCCAGACCTTAACTCTTTGACTCCTGAACTCACACAGAGCATTGGTCAGATTCGGCACCCGTGCCAAAACAACTCTCTGAGCGTTGTTTTGTCTACCACGAATTAAAATTACGGCACATGGTGGAAAATAATTGCGTAGTCAAAAAGTTAATGTCACTAGTGTTGATGAAACTGATTTCTAGAATCTAGAATTAGGAGCTTGAACAAGACCTGGGTTTTTTTAAATAAATGTACTAAACTAACCTTCAGTTTTTTATGTTATATGACAGTTTATTTATACTTTACAGTGCTTTTTTTTAGCATGTGTGTGTGTGTATATATATATATATTAAATATAAGATGATAGAAAACTATTCAGAGCGCTAAAACATGAGGCAATCGCTAAAACATGAGGCAATCGGATTAGCTGAAAAAGCTCCCACCCACTTCCCCCCCCCCCCTTCAGTTGAACAAGTGTTCAGCCCTTTAAAGTCTCTCTCTCTCTCCTCTTCCTCTCTCTCTTTGGGTGTCCCAGAAAAATGTATACACATTTATACAGCCCGTAACTCACTAAATTTTCGTTCTTTTCAGGTGTAACTGATTTGAAATAATGGCTGAAACGAGACTAAGCTTTGAGGAAAGGAAATTTATTCTAAAGTGCTACAGGAAGTGTGAGAACGTAAGTGAAGTGCAAAGACAGTTTAGAAGGGAGTTTCAAAGAGATCCACCAACGCCACTCACCATTACTCAAATTAGAGATAAGTTTGAAGCAGATGGAACTGTTCAAGACATCCAGAAGCAGCGTTCCAGAAGACCGAGGATGTTCAGCACCTCCACAAGAGAAAATGAGCTGCTGGAAACTTACCTCCAATCTCCAAGAAAATCTGTTCGGCAAGCTGTAAGACAGTAATTTCAAAATCGAGCGTTCATCGCATTTTGAAGCGTGCCCATTGGAAAAGTTTTATTCCAACATTAGTCCACGCCCTCAATGAAGATGATCCTGACCGGAGAGTTGAACTTTGTGAGTGGTATGTGGCAAAATGTGCAGAGGACGCACAGTTTTCAAACAAGATTGTTTGGAGCGACGAGGCCACATTTAAATTAAATGGCCCAATTATTCACCACAATTGCAGCTACTGGACAACTGAAAATCCACATGTTACGGTGGAACACTATGTGAACATGCATTCGAAAGAAGTTTGGGGATGAGGAGGAGTTTTATTTCCAGCAAGATGGGGCACCATGATGTGAGGGCCTATCTCGACGAAAATCTGCTGAACAGATGGATTGGGCGAAGAGGTAGCATTGAATACCCCCCACGTTCACCAGACCTCATGCCACTGGACTTTTTTTTATGGGGACACATCAAAGATATTATTTATGGCACAAAACCGGCAACAATCAATGAATTAAAAGCAGCCATTGAGAGAGAATGTGCCAAAATACCAAATGAAATCATTCGTGCTGTTTGCAATTCCATTGGTCCGCATTATCAGCAGTGCCTGGACCAGAACATGTGATAAATTAAAAAGATTCTACATTTGTCTTCTTCAATTTGGATTATAAAACTTACATGTATCTAATAAACATTGTATTTATAATCATTCAAAGTGTGCATACATTTTTTTGGGACACCCTGTATACATATATATATATATATATATATATATATATATATATATATATATATATATATATATATATATATATATATATATATATATATATATATATATATATATATATATATATATATATATATATATATATGCTTTGTTATTGTAAAAAAATATGTGTCCACTTTTTTTTATTATGTTAAAAATGTATTTGTTGTTAATACCACCCAGGTTCTAATCAGGGATAATATTACGTATTAAATATGACTTGAGCATCTGAATGACTGAGCAGTTAGAGCACATTCCTCTCACAGCACAATTTAGGGTTCTGGAATTGAAACCTGGTAGTGTCATGCTCCTGTCTATCCAGCTGTAAATAGTTACTTGATTCTGCTCTTTAGTTAAAGAAGGCAATGGCAGCAAGGAAGGGAACTGGTGACCCCCCAACTCATAAAACTGGGCTTAGTATGGTGAAGTCTGTAACACTTATGTCTATGGTGAAGTCTCTAACACTTATGTCTATGGTGAAGTCTCTAACACTTATGTCTATGGTGAAGTCTGTAACACTTATGTCTATGGTGAAGTCTCTAACACTTATGTCTATGGTGAAGTCTCTAACACTTATGTCCCTTCCAGCATTTTCTGCTTTGGTACTAACTTTACCTTTAAATATGACTTAGAAAGTTTAGGTTTCATTAATTTCACTTTTCATAAAAGTAAAATGAGAAAACCAATTTTTAGTTTAGAATTTCAGTATTTCACAATATGCACTTTCACATAATTTGTACTACATTATGCATTTTAGATCATTCTTTACCCTTCTGACTTCTATCATTTGATGGCACAGGAACATATCATTTTAAACAGCCTATTCTGTTAAAAGTTACTATTTTCATCAGCAAAAATTTTTTTTTTTTAAAGGAAAAAAATCAGAAAAATGTTTATTTAGACTTGACTGTTCGAGGATGCACCACATTATTTCCAACTAATAAATCTATATATACTGTAGGATGGGGGTTTCATAACCTGTATATATGGACACACTGTCGGAGACTGTGGTGAGGAAACCCCTGCCTGCTTAAGTGAAAGAGCCAGCAGAGACACTATTTCATAAAAATTTGCCAGAAACAAATACTATAAATAAATAGCAACTGCCTCTTAGAAAGTAGCTGTATCAAAGCATTGAGAAAGTAAAAAAGTGAAAGTACAAGAAAAAAAAAAATATGTACAAAACATAAGCTAAACACTATTGCTTGCCAAAGTAATCGTCATCAGGTAATGAATTAAATTTTGACATCTCAAGTAGCAAATATAACAGAGATTATTTACTAAGCATAATAATAGGAAACATATATTTGTTTGGTGGTCAATGAATGGATCAAATTAGTCATAAATGGATTGACTCTATAGGTAGAGCATGGAGCTGCATGGTGCACAATGGAAACAGCAAACAAACAAAAGTAATCAATCAATCAGTTCCTTCTCTATACATAAACACACACACACAAAAAACATTGCTATGGCAACTAGTACATCATTCAGGTCTAAGAGTATAGCTACAAATATGAAACTGGGTAAGGGTCAGCATAGTTCTAGCAAATGGCTGCAACAAGAAATATGACTGCTATAAACAAGAAAAGCTGACCTGTAGTTTCAGACACATGGTGACATTTCAAACTTAATAACCACTGCTGCCCCTAAAATAACAAATTTATACTCAAAACATAACAAAAACTCAACAACAACAAAAAACAAAACAATAAAACAAGCCCCCAATCATTCATCGTCACTACCCTTCAACTCCCCGTTCTCAAGAATCTCATTTCCCATGACACTAGCATCCGTAACTATTTCCTCCCTTTCAGTGCTTTATATCTTCACATTTTTGTTACTGTAGCCTTTGGAAACCTTTCAATAAGCTTCCTTCTTCTTCAAGTACCATGCCTAGTGGTGTAGGAGATCTTGTCTCTCCACAACTTCCTGTCTCCAGTACAATTTATCTGGTCTGTTGACTTTCTTCCATGCCACGATGTCAAACTGTCCAGTATTTGCTCTCTTTGTCTTCCCCTATCTCTTTTTTCCTTCAATCTTACCTGTTGTTATGATATATTCCAGCTTTCCTATAATAAGCTTCCTAAAGTAGATAAGTGATAATCCTGTTAGGTCAATTGTGTCAGCCTGCTCTTGTCATACTGAAGGCATTCCCAAATTTCTGGACAGTACTTTCTAGCCCTTAGTTGTTAGTCTTCCTTCATATTTGAAGGATACCCCTAATGCTCTTTTAATTTTGATTCCTTCAGATTCACACCGGACTACATATACTGTTTTTACGTTTTTGATATTTAAGGTATAAATACCTCTATCCCATACTGATGGACTTAAAGCATTTAATTTTTTTTCTCATATATTTTGTCATATTAATCCTACAGTAGGCCTACATCCTCTTCTTCGCCTTGCTGAGTTGGTTCTCACTCTCAATTCTTGTGAGTATAATGTGTAATTTTTTTTAAAACCACATTAGCTATGGGCACTAAAATGGATCCCAATTATGTTTGCCTGATGATGATATGAGAACCTCAGCAGATTTATTGACTTTTCTATTGACCATTTTCACTTCCTGTCCTTGTTATAGAATTTGCCAAGTGACTTTTAATTCATCACTGGATTATACTTTACCATCAGGCCCTACATTAGTTTTGCTGTATTTCATGTTCATTGTTGCATTAATGCTGCTAGTTTCTTTTTCATTGATAGCTCTTTATTGTTAGTATTTTTATTTGTTAATTGATTATTATTATTATTTTCCACAATGTAAGATGTAGTAAGATGTAGTAAGATGTAGTGAGATGTAGTAAGATGGAGTAAGATGTAGTAAGATGGAGTAAGCTGTAGTAAGCTGGAGTAAGATGTAGTAAGATGGAGTAAGATGGAGTAAGATGGAGTAAGACGTAGTAAGATGGAGTAAGATGGAGTAAGATGTAGTAAGATGGAGTAAGATGGAGTAAGATGTAGTAAGATGTAGTGAGATGTAGTAAGATGTAGTAAGATGGAGTAAGCTGTAGTAAGATGGAGTAAGATGTAGTAAGATGTAGTAAGATGGAGTAAGATGGAGTAAGCTGTAGTAAGATGGAGTAAGATGTAGTAAGATGTAGTAAGATGGAGTAAGATGTAGTAAGATGGAGTAAGCTGGAGTAAGATGTAGTATGATGGATCTACAAATTTTGCCCAAAAAGAATTCTCATTATTTTTCTTTTCATTCCTACTCTGTCCAACATTCTGTATTTATATGTTTTCTTATTATGTTACTAGTGTCAAAGCCCATCATAAGATGGGAATTACATTCAAAAGCACCAATACCTAACGGCAATTTTACTTAATCAAAAGTATTTTAAAAAACCACTGTGCATCACCACAGTACACGAACTAACGTAGCAGCAGCGAGGATCCCAATGTGTGTATACGGGATCACACATTCTATAAATATATTTTTCTGCACACCGTCATTTGCGCACTATTCTTTGGTAAGTGTTACTATTTAAGGGAAACAATACAATTAATGTCTAACTTTCAACCAGTTGCATCATTTTGCGTTACTGATAGAAAAAGCTGGGATTTTATATATATTGATAGAACTATACTGCTCCATCTCTTAGAACCCATAAGGAAGGGAAACCCGAGGCCTGTAAACAGTAAATACATATTAGACAAACATAAAGGTATGTTTTCAGGCACTCGCAAGAAATAATCTTGCCTTTGACCTCTTATGGTGCACAGACTTTCATTAGTTCACGCCGAGACCTCCCGTTCTGTGCCATTCATTTGAGCTCTTTCTTTCTTATTATTATTATTAATTTTTTTTTTAAAGAAATGGGAGGAGAGTGGGCTAGCATCAGTTGATCTTCACTTGCCTCGGCTCATCCACCATCTTAGTCTACCCTGTTCAACCTAATTGTCAGTTATAATTAGGGTATGTAGTGTAAATGTTCAATCCTGTGATGTATTCAAATACATATTGTCATTTACAATCGATTACAGTTGGTGGTGACAATTTACATTATAATGTTTTGTTCATTTCCTTCTTGACTATTTACTGTTTACAAAATTTTGATGTTGGTAGTTTTCACGTGTCTCATGTTGTTTTATTACTTTATTGTTTTTCAACATTGTTTTTCGAGCTCTTTCCATGAGATGTTTATCCTTCATTTCTTTCTCCAGTTCTCTCAGAGTATTTTTCTATCTCCCATTATTTGTTACCTTGGGACTTCTAGAAAAAGAAATGCCCTGAGATGCTATTAGCTCTTATCCTCACCTGTTGTTTCACTGATATGTGCCTGGTTCTTCCCATCAGTTCAAATTTGTGATCCAGTCACACTAATTTAAAGCTTCTCTTGTGCAACGCACAAGCAAACTTTATGAAAGTAACTTCCTGGTTTTGTATGTGTTTTTAAGTTTTCCACCTTTCATAGCCATCTTCTAAAACTGTCTGGACATGTGAGTTGAAAATGCATTTTTTTTCTTCATGTTGGCACTTGCTGTCTCCAGATTTCCACTAGCTCCGTATTTTGATATGAGAGTCCATTCCAAAAATTTTTTTCTATCTTGCTGACAAGAAATACATATGGTTCTACATCTTGTTGTTGTGTTACTCCAACTGCAGGTGCAATCTGGCTATCAGGATCCATCTTCTCCCGATGGACTGTCAGACCCAGCAGTTGTCTTTTCTCACCCAGCACTCTCATTTATCTGAAGGGCAAGGTCATCAGCAAAGCCTAGATCATTCAGTTGTTTTGTCAGAAATCAACTGCTTCTATTTCTGGTGGTTGATGCTGGTATTTTCATAATGCAATCTTTAGCCAGTAAGAAGAGAAATAGGGAGAAAGGACATCTCTTCCATCTTCCTGTTCTTATCTCAAAGAGCTCTATAAGTTGTCCTTCATATATTCACATGTTTTCATTGTTAGGTCAGTAAATTGATTTTTATAGCGTTTCCCAGTTTCCAGAGTGATTCTGTGTCTTAACTGCACGACTAAGCAGCAATTCATGAAAATGTACTTACATTCAACATCTGGTCAATATGAAAGTGAATCTACGTCACTGGCAATACAAGTTTGGAATCACTGAGTTAATAAGAAAGACAACAGATAATGATGAAGCTCTCAAGCAAAGACATACTGATCAAATAAAATATGTATTGCACTTTAAAAGAAGACAAAAATATTCTATCTTTCACGCTTTGTCTTGCTATAAAATGTCATTGGGAGTGTTAGTATTTTTAAGTACATATAGCAGAGACAGAGCACCCCATGTAGTTTCTGGAGATCCCAGAAGAGATAATGAAAGAATTAGACTGCTGCACCCTCAAGGTGGCTAATATGAGGTTGTGCTGGCAACCTCATCATATAAAACAAATAGCCACAGAAATCATCACTACAGGAGCATGTGAATGTTTGGTGCAGTCTTCGTACAAGGAAACCATCTACAGTGGTGGCTCCATGCTCTGTTAGGAGCATACAAGAAAATGATGAAGATGACATTAGCTGTGGCCTGGTCATGTGTGACTGTGTACAAGATGACATTAGCTGTGGCCTGGTCATGTGTGACTGTGTACAAGATGACATTAGCTGTGGCCTGGTCATGTGTGACTGTGTACAAGATGACATTAGCTGTGGCCTGGTCATGTGTGACTGTGTACAAGATGACATTAGCTGTGGCCTGGTCATGTGTGACTGTGTACAAGATGACATTAGCTGTGGCCTGGTCATGTGTGACTGTGTACAAGATGACATTAGCTGTGGCCTGGTCATGTGTGACTGTGTACAAGATGACATTAGCTGTGGCCTGGTCATGTGTGACTGTGTACAAGATGACATTAGCTGTGGCCTGGTCATGTGTGACTGTGTACAAGATGACATTAACTGTGGCCTGTTCATGTGTGACTGTGTACAAGATGACATTAACTGTGGCCTGGTCATGTGTGACTGTGTACAAGATGACATTAGCTGTGGCCTGGTCATGTGTGACTGTGTACAAGATGACATTAGCTGTGGCCTGGTCACATGTGACTGTGTACAAGATGACATTAGCTGTGGCCTGGTCATGTGTGACTGTGTACAAGATGGCATTAGCTGTGGCCTGTTCAAGTGTTACTGTGTACAAGATGACATTAGATGTGGCCAAGTGTTACTGTGTACAAGATGACATTAGCTGTGGCCTGTTCAAGTATTACTATGTACAAGATGACATTAGCTGTGGCTTGTTCAAGTGTTACTGTGTACAAGATGACATTAGATGTGGCCTGTTCAAGTGTTACTGTGTACAAGATGACATTAGCTGTGGCCTGGTCATGTGTGACTGTGTACAAGATGACATTAGCTGTGGCCTGGTCATGTGTGACTGTGTACAAGATGATATTAGCTGTGGCCTGGTCATGTGTGACTGTGTACAAGATGACATTAGCTGTGGCCTGGTCATGTGTTACTGTGTACAAGATGACATTAGCTGTGGCCTGGGCATGTGTTACTGTGTACAAGATGACATTAGCTGTGGCCTGGTCATGTGTTACTGTGTACAAGATGACATTAGCTGTGGCCTGGTCATGTGTTACTGTGTACAAGATGACATTAGCTGTGGTCTGTTCAAGTGTTACTGTGTACAAGATGACATTAGCTGTGGCCTGTTCAAGTGTTACTGTGTACAAGATGACATTAGCTGTGGCCTGGTCATGTGTGACTGTGTACAAGATGACATTAGCTGTGGCCTGGTCATGTGTGACTGTGTACAAGATGACATTAGCTGTGGCCTGGTCATGTGTGACTGTACAAGATGACATTAGCTGTGGCCTGGTGATGTGTTACTGTGTACAAGATGACATTAGCTGTGACCTGTTCAAGTGTTACTGTGTACAAGATGAAATTAGCTGTGGCCAAGTGTTACTGCATACAAGATGACATTAGCTGTGGCCTGTTCAAGTATTACTGCGTACAAGATGACATTAGCTGTGGCTTGTTCAAGTGTTACTGTGTACAAGATGACATTAGCTGTGGTCTGTTCAAGTGTTACTGTGTACAAGATGACATTAGCTGTGGCCTGGTCATGTGTGACTGTGTACAAGATGACATTAGCTGTGGCCTGTTCAAGTGTTACTGTGTACAAGATGACATTAGCTGTGGCCTGTTCAAGTGTTACTGTGTACAAGATGACATTAGCTGTGGCCTGGTCATGTGTTACTGTGTACAAGATGACATTAGCTGTGGCCTGTTCAAATGTTACTGTGTACAAGATGACATTAGCTGTGGCCTGGTGATGTGTTACCATGTACAAGATGACATTAGCTGTGGCCTGGTCATGTGTTACTGTGTACAAGATGACATTAGCTGTGGCCTGGTGATGTGTTACTGTGTACAAGATGACATTAGATGTGGCCTAGTCAAGGGTTACTGTGTACAAGATGACATTTGCTGTGGCCTGGTCAAGTGTACATGTGTACAAGATGACATTAGCTTTGGCCTGGTCATGTGTTACTGTGTACAAGATGACATTAGCTGTGGCCTAGTCAAGGGTTACTGTGTACAAGATGACATTAGCTGTGGCCTGGTCATGTGTTACTGTGTACAAGATAACATTAGCTGTGGCCTGGTCAAGTGTTAGTGTGTACAACTTTAGCATCTGCTGCCCTCGCAACTGAGAGGACCATTCGTTTTTCATTACCACTTTGGCAGCTATATGTTCGTGCTGATGAAAATTCATCCTCACACAATATGCTAATCCTCTCATCCTGCTTCAATATATTCTGACACATAAAAAAAAAGCTTATGACATGCATAAATAAGTGCTTGTGACCATTTAATAAGACTCTCATAAACTTTAACCTCAATCTCTTATCTTCAGAGACTAGGAAGTCCCACAGATTTAGATATAAACAACATTAGTATGATGTCACATGAGAATACAACAAAAATGTTGGTGATACACATAAGGTATAATAGCTTTATAACTATAGTTACATTTCCATTTAAAAAAAACAAAACAATGACATTCATATTTTGAGATTACATAGAGTTTGTTCTTTGACAAATGTGAGACTGTCATCTGAATCTGTTACAATAGTAACACATAGGAATCCTCATAACAACAGTGTATTAAGAACCCAAGTAATACTCACAAATAATACTGATGCTGAAAGATGTGTCTCTTAAGAGATCTGCTGCATCATGCTGCATAACTCAGTACAACATCTAGACACCTCAGATTTGAAAATATTTGTTACCTGGTTATTTCCATACCAAATTTGAAAAGTGTTCAATATATGTATAAAGCGGTTTGACCAAAATTGTTTATAAAAAGTTAATCAGAAGCTACTGAATCTCTTAAATTTTAAAGCTTTATATCTACCATATATCTCTAACCTCATATATCTATGCTTAAAAACAGAAACGGGGCAATGTAAGCTATTGTTACATTGTTCTGCAGCATAGAACATTTCATGAAATGCCTTAGGTCGAAAAGCGAAAGCCCAAGTGCTGCAACAAAAATAACAATAGCTGATTATCTCAAAGACAAAAATCTTTGCTGCAAATTTAGGTGTACTAGGTCACTGTGCAAGGAAAGCTTATGATACTCATACTCTTGGACATGTTATAAGAGAAGGTGAGCATTTGATTGGCCAAGTGGTTAAAGTGTTTTCCTGTCACGGCACAATTACCGGGCTCTGATATTGAAACCTAGTAGCATCATGCTCCAAGTCTGCCCAGATGTACAATGGTACCTGACTCTGAGTTAGGGAAGACAAAGGCAGCAAGGAAGGGAATTGGTCACCCCACCTCATATAGCTGAACCTAGTTGGATGAAGTCTGTAAGACTTCACTCCCTTGCATCAGTTTCTTCTTTGGGACTACCATCATCTTTCTATCAGATGAGGACAGTTGCAACACACTGTAGCAACAGGTAAAATTGATGGAAAAAGATACACAGGATGACAAAACAGAAGAAATTGGACAGTTTAACATATAGGCATAACAGAACATTGACAACAGAAATGATAAACAGCCCTAGAAAATGTGGAAAAACATGATCATCTTTGCCAGCAGTATAGCATATGAAGAGGAAGCATACTCATACTCATCCTCCAATAAATGATTTACACCCACATGCACATAGCCCCACATTCACGTATACAATTTTCATACTCTTATGCACGACAAACATATGTGTAGAGAGACAGCAGAACTTACAGAAAAAAAAATAAATAATAAGTATACCATTAAAATCAAGACAAATCAAAGGCCATCACCGTAGACATTACCCAAACAAACTTCTTGAGGGAGGAGCACCAACCAAATTACAAGCATAAAATAATTAAAATTGTATTCACAATGAAATCTTAAAATGAATGAACTAAAATATATAATGATTAATCACAAATTATCACTACTATTGTGCATTAACATTTACAATGAAAAAAGTCACAATAAAATATGTCTATATATTTCAAATTAAAAGTTTAACACAGAAATTTTGAAAGTTTTCTTCACCTGCATTTAAAAAAAGAAGAGAGAAAAATACTACTTTTTGTAGATGTGCTGAAAACTTTCTTTTCCCATTGATTGAAAATCATCGACACTATAAAGAAGAGCATCAAAATGCAATGGAAAATGACTTACGATTTTGTGATTTAACATTGCAGCTATGGAGCTACATTAGCAAATCTCATTTTTTTGGCCTTATTTTGCCGAGGGGCATCCCGTTCAACCTAGTCAGTTATATTAAGGTGCATGTCCAAATATAAAAGACCTCTAGGTATGGTAACGTTTTTAAAGTGACACTCTTAAAATGACAAACAAAAATAAATTTAATGCAAAAGAGCAGAGTACCAACATAACTGTACATTTTACAGGTCATGGCTTAGTGCTTTGAGCAGTAACTTGTGAAGAATTAAATGTAAAACACAACTGACAACAACCCGATGCAGATTATAGCTAGCCATTTACTCTAGGTTTGTTCAACTGTAAGAGATGAACTCTAAGCAATAACGCCATCAGTAAATTCATCATTATGCAGCAGAACCTCAGTGATACTGTCTGTTAACAAAATAAGATGGCACATAAGAACTTCCATTTACATTGTCAAACATATGACTTCGAAACAGGCTATTTTTTGGTTGCAACATGTGGGTCTGCTAAGCAATGTCCCCTCTAATTTTGTATGGCCTGCTATTGCACGATAATTTTAAGCTGAGCCAGTGATAAAAACCTGTGTGCACCAAACTAGGTGTTTGTAAAACCATGTTTGTTTTATTATCATACTTTGTTTTTAAATTTGAATTTTTTTTTCTCCCTTTTTTTCCCCCCAAAGTTTAATTTCCTATGTGCGCTAATTTCATAACCTGTGCTCGCACATGCTCAGCTTAGAAGGAACATTGCTGTTTAGGCTCTGTAAAAAGAAAGTACAATTTGAATGGTGCATTCTTTTATTTTACTCTAATAAAAAATGTTTTCATGATTTAGTGAAGAATCTCCAAAAGATCCCCCCCCCAAAAAAAAAATAAACAAGTTCACTTTTAAATTAGCAAACAATTAACACTGACTTGCTGAGATAGAGAACTTTGCCTTCTATTCTTTGCCTTTAATTTTCTATTCCTGTTGCAACATTACTTAAAAGTTTCATTCATTTGGAAGACACTGTATACTTAAGTCGGCAGTGACCACATCTGTATTCCAAAAATTGCTTCATTTATGAATTTGCTCCATAACAATCTGTAATTAATACCAGTGAAGAATGTTATTGTAAGTACTAAAATAGTTTTAAGTATTAGCCTATAATTGATTTCATCTGTTTTTCCACTTCTTGCCACAGCTGCACACACTTTTTTACATATTCAACTTCATGCCATTGTTTTTGTTTGGTCATCACAAACTAGACTCAAGACAAGATGGATTATATTAGTACAATGTTGACTGCATGACTCAAACTTACTGTGATGTGGCACAAAATAAATCTGACACTACATTAACCAGATCACAAGGTCTTTTATATTTGGGCATGCGCCCTAATATAACCGATGGACCTTGTGTCTAGGTGCCTCGCCAAAACTCTTTTTTTTTTTTTATGCGGAACAAACAATTTGGGATAAGATGATACTTCAACTGGTCAGTCATGAAAATAAAATAATTTTTAATCTTTTAAACTTTCTAACTTATCTTTTTCACTAGAAGTACAACTGCTACACAAATCTTGCTTTTCTATACAAAACTTCTTCTACTTCTTAGAGTTGTAAAAAAGAATTATCATTATGACCAGTTATAATGTGTTCTTACTTTTAATGTTACGCTTTCAATTTTAACCTGCAACTAAAATGTATCAAGTGACATACTGGAGCAAACCCAAAAGTGCATTATCATCATCTTTTTTACTCCCTTATGGAGCACTGAGTCACCACTGCAGATGGCCTCCCCTTAGAAGCCCTATACCAAAGCACATTCTTGCAGTAGCAATTAGTTTTATATGAAAGCTTTTAAACATGGCCCATGCAGACCTTAAAAGTGAGACACATAAAGCAAACCTGACAAGGTAAACAAACAGTCCACAGAGACTTAATGACTACCACCATGAAATACTATTCCATAGCTCAAGATATAACAGTTTTGGAGACAACTGAAGTTTGTAAAATATTCTCTGTCTAATTTGTAAGATTTCCTAAAAATGAATCTAATATTTTTCAAATATGGCACAGAGAGCTGTAATAAGCCGAATTTACATTCATTACGAAGGTAGAAATATTTTATATTTGAACTTCAGCCAAATTACATGTGTTATTTTGTTTCTTTTTGTTTTATTTAAATAAAGTATTTAAAATAAATAGTAATAATTACAATCTAATCAATACAATCTAAGTTAAAGATATACAAGTGGTTAAAATAAGACTATAAACAATTGTACGTTTCTCTTTAAACTAAAAAATCAAAGCTATCAAGAATGCAGCCATTACGGTAACCAGTTATGTTCACATCAGGCACTTTTGTCAGAGGTGTTCACAAACACGATTACATAAGCATAATTTGAAGAGAATGGCAAGAGATAACTCAGACATGATTGGTAGCCCACATTCAGAACTGACGATAGTTATGAATTATTCTATATCAATTCTGTATGACATTGAAGAGTTAATAATAAAACATTATAATAACATACACACTTTCATGCTGCTAAGATTAAATGAAATTTAAAAAAAAAATTATGCCCTTTTCTTTAAGAATGAATTTTACACAATGTTACTTAACCCTTTCTGTCCCATGAGCCATATGGTGCACCACAATATAGTATATTAATGTCCCAAAGGCTGCCAAGCACACCTATTTGGATAGTGTCTGATTTCTCAAGTCTGCACTTTACACTTCACAAAATAACCTTACAGGTTGCAAATATGTCTTACAGCACTTCAAAATATTCTTCAACCAATTTACAATTATTCTATAAACATTCATTACTGTAAGACATTTTCTCAGATTTACTGCTTCTTTAAAAATAAAAAATAAATCACCGGTTAAAAAAACATGTCCATTTTTATGCTTAGGTAAAACCTAAAAACTGCTTGAGACAGAAAGAGTTAAAGAAGGTAAGTTTAATGTCTTATTCCTCTACTTATTTTATATAAAACATTGTCTTTCATTTGTTACACAGAAGTTGTTTGAGGCAAAACTTTCACAGACCCTCTGCTCTTCTTCTCATTGAGTCTACAATCAATATCTTTGGCTCTGAGTCTGCTGTCTGATATGATTTCCTTTTCTACACCATGTCTGTCCTGTACTTTTGTTGGCACTGATGTCTGGGGAATCACTTTTGAAGACTCATCACAAAAATCTGAAGTCTGTCTATGGCTATTTTCTACAGTGTGCTGGAAATTGTCGGGCATGGTTTGACATACAATAATTTTACTCTGGACAGTAATGAAATCTTCCTTTCTATTGTTATTCTTCTCTCTGTTCATTGACAGCTCTGTCAGAGTTTCATGTGATGATTCAGTTGATATCTTCCCATTTTCTTTCCCCACTGTCATGTCTGTGTTGCTGTCTTCAGTGTTGTCATTACAAACATCAGACTTCAAAGTTTTACTAAAATGTACATCACCATCCCTCTCATTTATAGCATGCAAATTAAAGCTCCTGTGCAGGGTCTGGTCTGATTGTGCTAAACACTTTTGTCTGAAACTCTGAGCCAAGAGGCCGTTTAATGCGGGATCCCCTGCAAATCCACTACTACTTAGGTCCCTCTGTGAATTTTTGAGACAAAATCCTTTCTTGACTAGTTCTGAATCACTGTTCAGTGATGAAAGACTTGAATGCTGTATTGGTATTGGAGCAGAGATATCCCTTTTAGAAGTCTCAGAGTCAAAACTCAACTTTAAGTCCTCTCGTATTTTCTTCCCAAAAGCTCGGCCAAGAGAGCCCTGTAAATGATTATATAGAATATATGAGCAAAAACATAATAAAAATTGGCATGGAGTCAGATCTATAATTTAACAATACACTCAAAACACATTATTAAAATATGAGCTGACAGACTAACCTCAAGAGCACCCATAGTGGGGACACTGGATATGGATAAGGGAGAGATACTGAGGACAATTAATGATCACCTGTTATAGAACGATACTGATATAGATGAATCAACCTGATACTAAATAAGTACATAATAATTTTACAGAATGATGTAACTCAAATATGTGGTGAATATTATTGTTATTGTTGAACAGAATCAACATCATTGCACTCTGGGAAAACCCAAAGATGCTTAGTCTCTGATACAACATCTTATTATGAAGACATGCCATGCCGTGGGCTAGGGGTAAACAGAATAAATAGCAACTGTTGAATGGCCAAAGTTAACTATTGAACGAGCAGCATAATCCCAGAACTTGAGTATCATTTTTAGACATGATCACTTTATTCAACATAATTGACATTTCTCCTTTGATTCAAAAGCATTCCTGTATTTGCTCCACGGGCATATTAATATTTACATCATAGTAATTATATTTCCAATTACATCATAGTAATTATATTTCCAATTTATAAAAATGTCAATTTCTATGACCACACATCTTGCATAGCAGAATCCAGACTGCTTTTATAAATATTTATATTCTATATCCTAGTATTCCATAACGCTTTTCAAGACACTGTTTCAATCTTCTATTTACTCACGATGCAGACACTGATTAACGTTAAGTCCTACAGAACACAATCCAAGATTCAAAACACAGCCGCTCTGTTGACACTTGGTCCACACAATGCTCACGTTGCTGCTGCAAACATGCTCACATCATTCTCACTACTGTACATTCAATTCAATCACAATCATGTCTTTCTGTGCAGCACATGGTCTACAAAGATATCTACCCATATGGTGCGCAAAAAGACTCATAACAGTCTCCCTCAGCTTATGTCAAAGGGTATGAATGTTAATTGTTCCTGTTGTGCACTGGTTGTATACACCATGGATGCATCCACTAATACATCAATCCCTGCTAGTCTTACATTTGATGCCAAATTCCAGCTATCTTAGCCAGGTTGATTCATCTATAGCAGTGTCATTCTATAACAGGTGATCATTAATTGTCCTCAGTATCTCTCCCTTATCCATCATATCCAGTGTCCCCATTATGGGTGTTCTAGAGACTTGTCTGTCAGCTCTCTCATTACCCTATACCCATTTGTGACCAGAACAGTAGATCCACACCAGTTCCTGAAGATTCGAAGCTTCTATGGATGTTTTCCATTCATGCCATAGCCATCACCTTTGAACCTTCTGAAGCATTGAAAACAGTTTGACACAATTTACTTTCAGGCAATATCACAAATGAGGAACTGATTGAAAGAGCCAGAGGCAAATATTGTAGAACTAGAAGTGACAAGATGATAGCATTACAAGGCACTCATTCTGTAAACTCCAGGACCAGAGAAGTGGAGACTAAAATACACATAAGCAATAAAGAGGATATGGAAAGACCTTGAGTAACTGGCATAGGACAGGATGACTGGGATTTGCTCCTTGCTGAGCAGAGGAGTAATGAAAGAAATTATTGAATGGGAAAAAAGACACATGGAGAAGGGATTTAGACAGACATTAAGGGAATAAAGAAGACAGAGAAAAACCTTCACAGTGTAGCACAGGACAGAAAGGTTTGCTATGCATTTTTTGAAGGACTAAGCTGAAAAGTAATGAATGAAATTACCTCCAGGGAAGACTGAAAACACGTGTTTTGCTAAGCAAGGACAATGTGGAACTGATGACAAGAACCAGACAAGTGCCAGTGGAACAAGAGATGAGAAGACCCTGGTGATAGAAAGAACACACATTGAGGATACCTGTTGATAGCATTACAAGGCAGTCCTTATTCTGGAATCCCCAGGGAAGGAGAGGTACAGGTAGACCCAAAAAACACATGGAGAAGAGAACTGAAGATTGGAAGTGAAAATGAGGAAAACTAAAGAACTTGAGCTGATGGCACAAGACAGGAGGACTTGGCCTGTGTTTGTTGAAGGCCTATGCTCCTTGAGGAGTTAAATGATATATATAAGCCAGGAGACATTCACTGTCGAATATCATCAGTGAAAATAGATCTCACTGTAGTTGAACACTTTTAATTCTTACAATGTGTAAAATATTTTCCCAGATGCAGCAAATGAGCGGTACCTTAACCCCACACCTCATGCATTTCCTGGGGGTTCTCTGACGAGACAAATAGACAATAGGACTACTGCTCCCTCATGCATGTCATAACCAATGATAGGATGAGATTGTGTATTGGAGTAGCCGCTTCATCGTATAAAACACACTGCTGCAAAAAACCAACACAGCTAGAGCGTGTGCTTTGACATAGGCTTCCTCCAGGGAGTCATCTGCAGTGATAGATCTATGCTCCATAAGGAACAAAAAAGGAGATGATAATGACCGCAATCCCATTATAATAAGAGCTTAATATAGGCATCATCTAATATACAGCCACGGAAGCATAGTGGTTAGTGCACTGGCTTCCTATCTCAGTGGTCCATGGTTCGATCTCCAGTTGAGGTGGGATTTTTTTAGGCCGCAAACGGCTCTAGGGTGGACCCAGCCCCAATTGGGTACCAGAGCAACTCTAGGAAGGTTAAGGCGGCCGGCGTGATGCCGACCACATCACCCCTAGTATGCCGATGGTCGAGAAAATATGGGCCTAACACCATATTTCCAATATGCCTCTATGGGCGTGTAGACAGGATCCTTTATCTTTACCTTAATATACAGATAGGGACCAAAACAAGCAGCAATAGAGAATGCAGTCAGTGACCCATAGCTTGACTGCTTGCATCAGGATCAGCGAACCAGAGCTGGTCAAGACCGTACTCCACCTCCACGTGGTGGTCCTGGAAACAGTCTGCAGCAGTGCAGTCTGGCTGAGCGAGTACGGATCGAAGAGGGAAGGCAAACCCGGTCCCAAAAAATGCCGTGCAGAAGTCGGATGTGTCGACCGAAAGGTGCAGATATCACAGCTACGGCGTAAACAGACACAACGCAACCACCGTCCTTTTCAGGGCAAACGAGGAAGAAGGAAGAAGAAGAATATACAGATGTAGCAACTTACAGCTTGTAACATATGCTGAGAACAGTAACTACAACAACTCAAAAGACAAAATCAGAAACAGCTCTATAAAAGAGAGAGAGAGAGAGTACTAAAAATTGACCAACCCAGGGAGCTACACAACATAATAAAATTTTATATAACTAAAACAAGAACTAATATATAACAACCAGAGTGGCTGATGAAGGGTGAAACCTGAAACGTCCTGTGTTTCCCGTGTACCGTTCATTTCTAAAACTGATTCAATACCGTTTTATTTGTTAATATATACTCGTGTATATATATATATATATATATAATATATATATATATATATATATATATATATATATATATATATATATATATATATATATATATATATATATATATATATATATATATATATATATATATATATATATATATATATATATATATATTTCCTTAACAGTTTTACAGCAGCCCCTTAAATTTATTTACTATACTACTATCATTGCTGCTACCCTGTTTTCGTTTCGTGAATACTGTATTTTGTGTGCATGTCTATATAATTTTTCTTTAACGTCTATATTTCATGTCCTTGTTTCCAGTTTGTAACTATGGATGACAAAGAGTGAGACCTGAAACAGCCTGTGTTTCCTGTGTACCGTTTATTTGTAAAACTGATTCAATAACATTTTTATTTGTTTATATATATACAGAACAAATGAGAATGACAAGGAAAGACAGAAACACAAAAAATTTTTAAAAATTTGGTTAAATGCCCATACAATATCACTACAAGAATTTAAAAAAAAAAACTACCAATTCAAAAACCAACAAACACCATAGACATTAAACAATGCCACAATAAACGACAGATAAATTACAGCCTGGAAGAGCCAACACACAAGAAAAACAACAATTTAATACGCTATATAGAATGATGAATATTATACCCTAATTATAACTCATATGGAATTGAACTGGGTATCTTGTGCACACAACAAATACCAGTTCTCAAGTGCAATGGTCCAAAAACCAAACCAAAATGAGAGAGAAAAATTCAGCTGTTTGTTTGTTTGTAGTGATCCCCAGGGATTCAGTTTTTACCCTTTTACCCTTATTTATTTGGTGGTGAGTTCCAGGGTTTCTTTCAAACCCAGAGGACTTCCCCAACTCAGCAGACTCAAAACTGGTATAGCATACCATCATCTCAGCCCGTAACCCGTCATGGGTCGTAGGGGTGCCATGGTGGAAGCATCAGCAGACAGGGTCCTCCACTGCTCTCTATCCTCAGCAATGCGTACAAGTGTGGAAAAACCGTGTCCTGCCCATTCTTTGATGTTATCAGCCCAGGATTTTCTCTGCCTTCCTCTTCTCCGTTTACCTTCGACTGTTCCCTGAAGGATCGTTTTCGAAAGGGAGTCATGACGAGTTACATGCCCAAACCAGGCAAGCTTTCGACGTTTCACTGTTGACAAAAGTGGTTCTTGGTGGCCTGCATAGGTGTTTATCTTCTCTCTAACATAGACATTTGTTTTGTGCTCTTTATAGCAAATGCGCAAAATTCTTCTATAACATTTATGCTCGAAAGCCTGAATCCTTCGCTCCGTATCTGCAGTGAGTGTCCAGCTCTCACACCCATACAAGAGAATAGATAATACAAGTGATTTGTATAATTTGATCTTCACAGGAAAACTGATGTTACTTTTCCAGATCACATTCAACCTTGTCATGGCAGCTGAGGCCATCTCAAGTCTTGTCTTGATTTCTTTAATTGATCTTCCATCACTGCATATAGTGGACCCGAGATATTTAAAGGTGTTAACTTCTTCTAACGTTTGCCCATTTAACGTAATGTTGGTCGGAACATGTTTCTTATGGCTATTCACCAATATCTTGCTTTTTTCTATATTAATTTCCATCCCATACGTTCTTGTTACTTTCTCCAGTCTAGAGGTAAGGTCTTGAAGTTCTGATTCTGATCCAGCTATCAGATCAATATCATCAGCAAAACGTAGGTTGCACAGAGGTCGGCCTCCAATCGATATGGTTGATTTATAATCGTAGAGAGCCTCTTGCATAATATGTTCTAGATAAATATTAAAGAGCACTGGGGACAGGATACATCCCTGCCGAACTCCTACAGTTGTTTTGAAAAATTCTCCAATGTCGTTGCTTGCAAAAACAGCACTGCTTGCGTCCTTGTATAGTGCTTCAATGATATCTATGATGTTGGTATCAAAATTGAATTTTTTCATTACTTGCCATAAGCCTTCATGCCAGACTCGATCGAAGGCTTTTGTGAAATCGATGAAGTTATGGTATAAATCGTGTTGATGTTGGAGATGTTTTTCGATAAGTAATCTAATATTGAAGATTTGTTCTGAGGTACTTCTTTTTGGTCTAAAGCCAGCCTGTTCCTCTGACAAGATTTCTTCTGATTTCTGTTTTATTCTGTTCAAAAGTATCCTTAACATCACCTTACTTGGATGACTAATAAGGCTAATGGTTCTGTAGTTCTTGCACATTTTTAGATTTCCTTTCTTTGGAAGCGGTATTACTAATGACTGCGTCCATTCTTTTGGCCATTTTTTTGTACTCCATATCTTCTGGCAAATTGTTGTCATGATTTTTACTATATCTGGTCCTCCATATTTCAAGAGCTCTGCTGGTATATTATCCACACCCGGTGACTTCCCTCCTTTCATCGAACATATAGCCTCTTCCACTTCTTCCCGTAGTATTGCTGCATTTCCGAGTTCTCTGTTTTCGCACTTAATGTTGTTTAATATGCCTAAGTCAGTGTCAAGTTTACAGTTATATAATTCTTTACAATATTCTGTCCACCTTCTCATTACAGCTGTTTTTTCATTGAGCAGAGCCCCATTGCTATCTTCTATGACAGTTACCCTGGGCTGTTGGGGTTTTGATAGTCTTCTTAATGTGTCAAAAACTGCCTTGCTGTTACCTTTTATTAGCCCCGTATTAATGGACTCACATTGATCAGCTACAATTTTAATGTTGCTGGTAGCTTCCTCTCTTGAAAAATATAAATACGGCTATAATGAAATGAAAGAAATGTATCATCTCATGTAAATTTAACTGATCTTAACATTTCTACACTTTAATTTGGTCATTTTTTTTCCTTTGAAACGCATAATGAGTAAGTACACTGTAAAGGTATCATTTAAAAATATTAGCACATATAATGTCACTTGAGGGGTGTACAGCAAAATGAAACAAGCCTGAATGACAAAAATAAAGCTCAAAATACATTATATTGCAACTATATACGACAACTATGTCACCAGCCTACTGCTATGGAAACACCTGTTAAAGGTAAATTAGGGAATTCAATACCAACAGAAAAAGAACAAATGAAGAGATGGGCTGAGCACTTCATGGAGGTGCTAAACAGACCACCACCAACAGTAACACCTGATTTTAATAATGAAACATCCACAACCACCTTGCCAATAACTTGCGATGAATTCACGCTGGACGAGATCAAACAAGCCGTTAAAAGATTAAAAAATTTTAAAGCTGCTGGAGTTGACGAAATTTCAGGGGAAATGATTAAAGCAGTTAATGACAACAACCTCTTGAGAATTTTAGATATTATAAATGAAGTATGGAGAGAAGAACAACCACCACAACAATGGAAAGACAGTATTATTGTAAAGTTACCGAAGAAAGGTGATCTATCAGACTGTAATAACTGGCGTGGTATATCTCTATTATCAGTACCTGGAAAATTATTATGTTGCATGATGTTAGAAAGACTTAAATTGCATGCTGACGAAAAGATCAGAGAAGAACAAGCGGGTTTCAGGCCGAAAAGATCATGTATTGATCAAATATTCACACTAAGAACAATTATAGAAGAATCAGTGGAAAGGCAATCGCCACTTATTATCACCTTCGTCGATTTTCAAAAAGCCTTTGATAGTCTACACAGCCCATCATTGTGGAAGATACTTACAATCTATGGTTTTCCAACAAAATATGTGAATATAATCAAAGCGCTATATGACAATGCAAGATGTTGTGTTAGAACAAATAAAGGGAATACAGAATGGTTTACAGTAGAAACAGGGGTGAAACAAGGCTGTATTATGCCACCACTACTTTTTGGAATAGCTATTGATTGGGTTATGAGAAACTATACCCACAATGAACAATTGGGTATAAAATGGACAAATGGAAAATTCCTGGGGGACCTGGATTTCGCAGATGATGTAGCATTCTTAAGTTCAACACCAAGACAATCCCAAGAAGCAATAAATAATTTGTGTCATCTCTCGGTTAAAATTGGTCTCCAAATAAATGCCTCTAAAACTAAAGCTATGAACTTTTCTAACGAGACCTTTGATATCATCTTGAACGGGGAAAAAACTACAGAAAGTTGAAAGTTTCAATTATTTAGGCAGTAAAATGACTCAGGATGGTGACACAACAAGAGAAATCCATACTAGAATTGCTTTGGCAGCTAGCGCCTTCAATAGATTATCTAACATTTGGAAATTACGATCATTGAATATACATACCAAGCTTCGTCTGTTTAATTCAAATGTTATCTCAGTGTTAACATACGGCTGTGAGAGTTGGAAAAAAAACAAAATCATTGGAGAACAAGCTGAATACATTCGAGAACAAATGTCTTAGAAAACTCATGAACATCAGTTGGAAAGAATTCAAGACTAATCGACAAATAAGAGAAGACTCTAGGCAGAAATATGTCTCCGACTATATAAGGAAAAGACGATGGTCATATATCGGTCATGTCCTACGAATGCAAAACAACAGAATACCACTACAGGCGCTCACTTGGGTTCCTGAGGGTAAGCGGAAAAAAGGAAGACCAAAAGAAACACTCAGAAGAACAATAATAAGAGAAGGAAGAACGTTGGGCCTAAATAATGTGCAAGAGCTAAGAGGAGTGGCGTCACAACGAACAACCTGGAGAGCACTGGTTTCTGCCTTATGCGCCGTGTTTGGCGCTTAAAGAATTTATTATTATTTATTATATACGACACCTCTCAACATATTAAGGCTGTATTGTCAGATATTAGGGAAACTGATAACCACAGAAAATAAAACTAAGGAACTTTAACACTTGTATACAATTGATGCATATTAAGTAATTCTGTGAAACCTCATTGCTTCTTGGAATGAAGTAAATGTGTATTGTGACATACAATGCTTTTCTGGCAGGTGCAAATGTGACTGGGCTGAGTGTTTTCTCCAGACCTTAACTCTTTGACTCCTGAACTCACACAGAGCGTTGGTCAGATTCGGCACCCGTGCCAAAACAACTCTCTGAGCGTTGTTTTGTCTACCACGAATTAAAATTACGGCACATGGTGGAAAATAATTGCGTAGTCAAAAAGTTAATGTCACTAGTGTTGATGAAACTGATTTCTAGAATCTAGAATTAGGAGCTTGAACAAGACCTGGGTTTTTTAAAATAAATGTACTAAACTAACCTTCAGTTTTTTATGTTATATGACAGTTTATTTATACTTTACAGTGCTTTTTTTTAGCATGTGTGTGTGTATATATATATATATATATATATATTAAATATAAGATGATAGAAAACTATTTGTGGGGTGGTGTAATGCCATGAGTTGGAGGTCCTCCACCTTAGAGGAGATCAAAGAATCAGAGCTAAACCATGTATGAAATACTCCAAACTCTTTGCTCAATTCTAATAAATGTGGAATGAACTAAATGTTTATGGAAGTAAAAACATTATTTTTATGTACAAGTATTTCAATGAATGTTTGATTCTAGTTTGCCCACAATGAAATATAAGTCATCATAATTTCCCTACGTGATTAATATTGATATTTACAAAAGCATAAACTGTATGAGTTACTTTAAAGATTATTGTTCAAAGCCACTGTTGCATAACATTGTAATTATTAATCAATTATTATTCAAATAATATTCAAATATTAATTAAATAAATAAATAATACACCTGCAGAAGCACACACAAAAATTTGGAAGACCCATAAATATGGAAAGTAAAATATAAAGGAACAGCAAAACATAAGCTGAATAAGTGCAAAGAAATTGTCTTAGAAACGATTTTTTTTTTTTAATCTAAAATTCTAAATTAATTTTAACAAAGCAAAAGAAATCAAAGAAATACCACAAAAGATAAGAAATGCTTATAAAATGCCTAAATTACTGAACAGAAGTAAAGCATACAATACAGATCTGTGAAAAAGTGGCAGACTACATTTGATTCAAGCCTGAAAACAGAAATAAATTAAGTGATTGGGTAAAAAAATGTGTCATTCTGTGTATTTAGGTGAATATATTTAAAATAGTATATACTGCTGATAAGCAGTCATTATCCAGATCAAAAAGTTTCTGTAGTCATCCATTTACAAAGTTGTGGTAAAATCCTAAGGTATTTGCATTTAATGCATCTGAAGTAATGCATATACTGTTAATGTAAAGAGTTTCTTTTTCCTCTATTTGCGTCATACAGAAGTCAGTCTGATTTGTTCTCACAAATGTGTTTAAGGAATGAATGTATTCATATTACATAGCAAATCGAGTCACAAATAAACATAATTAAGTTCAGTCATAAACAGGTATACACATGGAATGACCTGAGCGGATGGCATGGGACAGGTAAACCTGGTGTTAGTTTGTTGAAGGCCTGATCTCTTGGGGGAGCTGAGGGGTGGTGATGACGATGATGATGATGATGATAATGATAATGATGATAATGATAATAATGATGATAATGATGATGATAATTATAATGATGATAATGATAATAATAATGATGATGATGATAATGATGACAATGATGATGAGAATGATGATGATAATGATGATGATAATGATGATGATAATGATGATGATAATGATGATAATGGTGATAATGATGGTGATAATGATGATAATAATGATGATGATAGTGATGATAATGATGATGATGATGATGATAATGGTGATGATGATAATGATGATGATGATGATGATGATGATAATGATGATAATGATGATTATAATGATGCTGATGATAATGATGCTGATAATAATGATGATAATGATAATGATGATGATGATAACAATGATGATAATGATGATAATGATAATGATGATAATGATGATAATAATGATGATGATAATGATGATGATAATGATGATGATAATGATGATGATAATGATGATAATGATGATGATAATGATGATAATAATGATGATAATAATGATGATAATAATAACAATGATGATAATGATGACGATGATGATAATGATGATGATAATGATGACGATGATGATAATGATGACGATGATTATTACAGGTATACAGACATTTCATCAAATTGTTACCGGGGCCTGAAAGGGAAGCAAGGAATATTAATTATGTAACCTACCATGCGAGCGACTGATTGACAGAGTGGTTAGAGCACTGGTCTCTCGTGGTAACGGTGCCAGGTTTGAATCACGGTACTGACATGTTCCAGTCTACCCAGCTGTAAATGGGTACCTGACTCTGCTCTTTAAGTTAGGGAAGGAAAAGGCAGCGAGGAAGGGAATCGGTCATCTCACCTCTCGATGCTGGACCTAGTATGTGAAGTCTCTAACACTTCACTCCCCTTTGGCAGTATCTGCTATGGGACTACCTTGACCTTTTAACATACCATGCAAATCGTAAATGGCAGTTAAGGAAGATTGGTGGGGCTGGCTATCCCATCCGGTAGACCAACTTCTTAAAACATGGATCAGACTTTGCCAATAAGACCATTCAAATGGATCTTCTCATAGAAATGTTCACCATTCATGTCATTTTAAATTGATGCACACTACCAGCTCAACAGGAGAGAACAACTGGTAATATCCAGATGCCACACTGGCCACAACAGATTGGTATACCATCTATTCAACAAGCTAAAGATAGGAACTACCTATGATTGTAACTGTGGCACTGATAAAATGACTGCTGAACATCTGCTTCAAAGATGCCCAACATATGAGGAACAGAGAAATCACATATGGCAGACACCAGTACCATTTGTGGAAAAGCTCTACAGAGATTCAGATGGCCTCAAACTGACTACTGCTTTCTTTGAAAACATCAAGTAGACATCTGAGAGTGTACGAAGAAGAAGAAGAAGAAGAAGAAGAAATCATTTGCTACAAACTTTTAAAGATGCTACAAATTATGTCATAAAGAAAAATATTAGACAGTACTTTACATCTTATAGAAAGCCAAAAAACACTCGTACATCATTCGTTGCAGGAAAAACATCTGTAAAGTTTTTAGATGTAACATCCAGTGGAAGTTCATTTGAAAAAAATAATTATTATTTTACATGAATTTAGAGGTCAATATCCACAAGTCAGAGATTATGACTTTTGGGAAAGATTCTCATCAGATCCTACAAAATAACAAATAAGAAGGCATAAATGGATGTAGGCTGGACAGGTGATGCAGAAAAGGCCCTCCAAATTCTGTAGTTCAGAGGGAACTTGATAAATGGAGGACTCAAAATGTACAAGCTTAGAAATATTTGGCAGTGCATTAAACTTTACAGAAAAGTCAAAATTACAGAGCTTAGATAATCAGGAAAACAGTGATGCACCAAGAAATTTAAAAAAAAACTATTCAGATAATCCTGTTACTATGAAACATTATATGAGAGATAGATGTGATTATCTGAAAGCAAACAAAGAAGAAGAAATATAAGGCAGTCTTTGTTCTGGAACCCCAATAGTAACAGAAACTGAGAGAGATCCCAAAAATACATGGAGAAGAGAACTGGTTTCACTGAAATGGATAGCACAGGACAAAAGCTTGCTGTGAATTTGGTGAAGGCATATGTTCTGCATAAGTGGTTAGTGCACTGGCTTCCTATCTCGGTGGTCCATGGTTCGATCCCCAGTTGAGGTGGGATTTTTAGACTGCAAACAGTTCCGGGGTCGACCCAGCCTCATGAATTGGGTACCAGAGCAACTCTGGGAAGGTTAAAGGCGGCCAGCGTGATGCTGACCACATCACCCCTAGTGTGCCGATGGTCAAGAAAATATGGGTCTAACACCATATTCCCAATATGCCTTAATGGGTGTGTAACGGGATCCTTTACCTTTTTTACCATGTATGCTCTACAAGAGCTTAAGGGCAAAGAATGAATGAAATTGTATAACCACATTTACACTGTTTGCAATTTTTTTTAAATTGTATTTATTACAGGTGAAATAGTTTTGGGTTTAGTGGCTGTTTCAGTTTACCCATCAATTTTTTTTCTCACATCTGAAAAGTTATTCATTCATGGACTTCTGTGTAACAGATGTGTGGTATACAGAAATTAGGAAAATATGCTTATCTCTCTGTTACCGTCATTTTCGACGGTGAGAAAAACACCAACCTAATGTATGTTTGGTTTAATGTAATCAAAGAGAGATAAACGTTTATTATCTCTCGGTGACAAGTTTGACTGGTGATTATCTTCTCCTGTCTTATGTTGTGCTCTTAGAGTTGACACATCTTAATTCTATTTATAGGATCATACGGTGTATCTTTGTCACCCGTTTGGTCGGAAACGCCTGGTCTGGGCTTGCCTCGATCTGGTCTATGCTCTTTGGGCATGCACGGGGTCTTAGCGGCAAAAGCCGGGAGACCGATATTCAAAGAGTGCGTACCTGTGGCTTAGAACGGATGTCCCGATCCGTAGATTCCTCTCTGTCAAGTTTTCGATAGGGATTGGAAATTCTGGGAATGGTCGTTTGGCATTCTTCCGTCCCTGAGTGTTTTCTTTATGCCAGTACTTCAATTTTTTTGGGCTGTAGTGCTCATTACAATAAACTAAAAAAAGGTGTTACTTAAGAGTGTCAGGATTCTTTAACAATGTAACTGAAAACGCTATTCGATCTTTTCGTCTCGTCTAGATCTTACAGGTACGTTTTTCGCTGATGGCGGCATAGTGAGCGAAGCTCACAAGAAGTTATTATACTGCACTCCAGTATACCTACAAGACTAGGTATAGTTGACCTGTTACTCACATAAGCCTAGGAATCATCTTTATGGATCCGCTATGCAGGCGGAGTATGATTTATCAGAAAATGTATATTTAATCTCAGGAGCCTGTGTAAACTGAGAGTGACCTGTTTATCGAGGCACACGACCTGCGGCCTGATTTCGTTGTCACCATATCTACTCTTCACCAGAACGAAGTATCTGGCATGTGAGGCCAGTCTGAAGTCTTTTTGCTAATTGTAGGACAATGGCATTGACTTTGTTTATATAGATGATATCGCCCGTACTACGCAATATATTTGCTAGGGCTTACCTGACGGGGCTCAGTCAGGGGTTAGAGCTATTGCATAAACTGTAAACACTGATAAAGACATTGTTACATGTCTAGGGATGTGATGTCTGAAGCTGACCTTTGTAACTGCACATATTATGTACCCGATTGTATACTATTGACTGTTTCGTTCATCATCATCGTATTATCGTACGTCACAAATAAATATTGTAAACGTCAACAGCATTCCCTACTTCACTGACTTCTACTTGTGGTTGTGTGAGTTAATGTGAAGACGTCCAAGAGCCTATATGGCCTTCGTGTTATCAGCACTGTTATCTACACACTTACACCATCAACCACATTGTCATACAAGTATTACACGTCTGAATCTGCAGGAATACTGACATTATGTATGTGTCTACTAAACCCTGGCGACACCTCACGCTAGTGACCTAGATTCCTTGCTACTACTTGGTACTGCCCAGGACAACATGACACGCTCAACGTACTACCATCCATAACACAGAAAAACAGTACGTTACATCAGTACATTTACACTGAGCAACCTTATACATCTCCAGTCTCCGTGCAATCCAACTTTACTTCTACTATCAAACAGATTTCAACACTCTCCCTTTTAAGACACTTCAGTCTTCACGAGAACTTAGAGGGAAATGTGTAGTAGCAATAAAAATAATAATAACTGTAGTAATAGTAATAATAATAGTAGTAATTGTACTAGTAGTATTAATAATAATAGTAATTGTACTATTAATAATAATATGCAAAAGAAGCTTGAATGTATTAACATACACACTACAACATCTTGGATTTGTATTGCATAAGACCTAATATAAGTTTATTTCTTGTGAATAGCCAAGACATTTTACTAACAATGAAACAAATGTCATTTTTCATTAACTATGTTTCTGATTAATACTGATGCCTTTCATTCATAAAATGTACTAAGTAAACTGGGGGATTACTGCTCCAAGGAACTGCTCATACATTACTATTACTGCTGAATTATATATGTCTCTACAATATTTATTATCTCTTGGGATATCTGTGGGAGAAATTACAATTAATATTCAATGTTTTCAATTTATATTACTTATAAGAATACACTGTATATTCTTGCATATTATAATTAAACCAAGCAAAAAAAGCATGCAAAACAAAAAAAATGAAGAGAATGTGAGAAATGCAAAGCAAAATGGCCTCCACCAAACAGTATTTGAATTCTCACAAACCCTAAAACTCAGTCTTGACCTTCCTTCTTCCTCAGATTTTCTGCGACCTTTGTCCACATATCCTCGCTGACCTTTGTCCTGAGAGCCTTTCCTATTTTTGCTCTTGTCTCCGCCTTTATCCTTGGAATCGGTTGTGTCTAAAGCAATCCTGTTTATAAAAAGAAATAACTGTATTAATAGCAACCGAGCACAGTAATGAAATATGTTCAGAGTACTGATTCTCAGAAAGTATGCATAAAACATAATTCCTGACCCCACTATCTGTATGCCTAGCCTCAGTACTTCAGCAGCAATGATGTAATATCTCTTGCTGGATTATATTATCGGATCTCAACACTGCCATGATTATACAATTAAAAACATGTCATAAAATAATAATACAATTTGGCAGCACTTTGCTGTAATTTTAATTGTTGCCAGTATTTAAAAAAATTTTTAATGAGAACAAATTGTAAAATTAAGCAAGTAAGAAAACTTATAACTAAACTAGCTTTTAATTTTAATTTACTTTTAAAAATATTTCTTACATTATGATCCATATAGTGCACATTTAAAAGGTTTTGAACATAAATTCTGAAACAAAAGCAGAAGACCTGTACATCATTTGAAAACAAAACAAAACTTTTCTATTTATATGAACGTTAAATGAGTTTAATAAATATGAGTCCTGATAAAATACAGATGACAAAATTCTATTAAAATAAACAAGAGAATTTAAATCCTTTTTATCCATTAATATTGCCTCTCTTAAATATATGATAATTGTCAAATTCTGCTCTACTTCTTGTATTTTATTGTCACATGATCTTGCTGAAAAAAAGTATTGCTGACATTAGATATCATTTTTAAAATACATGAATAAAAAATATGTTATTCATTGTATGGAAGACAATTAAAATATGTCATTCTTTGAAAGAGAGATAATTATAAATTGTTACTCTTTATTGGAAAGATAATTATAAATTGTTACTCTTTGTTGCAAAGATAATTATAAAAGATTCTTTGAAGAAAAGATAATTATAAAACATTCTTTGAAGGAAAGATAATCATAAAATATGCCATTGTTTGAAGGAAAGACAATTGTAAAATATGTCATTCTTTGGAGGACAGACACATATAAAAACACTCGTACATCATTCATTGCAGGAAAAATAACTGTAGAAGTTTTTAGATGCAATATTCAGCTGGAAGTTCATTTGAAGAAAAAAATTAAAATTAAATGAATTTGGAGGTCAATATCCACAAGTCAGAGATTATGACTTTTGGGAAAGATTCTCATCAGATCCTACAAAATAACAAATAAGAAGGCATAAATGGATGTAGGCTGGACAGGTGATGCAGGAAAGGCCCTCCAAATTCTGTAGTTCAGAGGGAACTTGATACATGCAGGCCTTAAAATGTACTAAATAATTATAGGTCTCTGATTCTCGAGACACCGTAGGCCATTTGCTAGTTACATCACTGGATTGAATACAAGATGGATAATAGAGAAAATGTTACAGAAATGGCTCAGAGGGAAGATGAATGGAAGAATGCTATCACTGGCTTTTGCACCTCAGGGAGTCCAAGACATTTACCAATTCAAAACCAGAAAAGCAGCTCAGAAAAGTTTAAGCCTGCCAAAACAGGATGATGCTAAATGAGCAGAGCATCAGTTTCTCATGGAGAAGCTACTCAGCAAAGTTCAAGGTGGTCTAAAATAGGATGTTGTTCACTGAGGAGTGCATCAACTTTTCATGGAGAAGCAACTCAGAAATGTTGAAGATGGTCGAAAACAGGATGATGTTCATTAAGCAGTGCAATTTCTCATGGAGATGCAACTCCAAAGTTCAAGATGGTCTAATGTAGGATGATGTTCACTGGAAAGGGCATCAGTTAGACATAAAATTATCAAAGTGATATAAGATTAAAATCCATTACAGTGTGCTGTGATTAAAAACATAAGATATCTACATTATCTTTGATTTACATAGATTGTTGTGTTCATTTTTTCTCCCTGGTACAAAAAAAAGCACAACATAATAATAATAATAATAATAGCCCCTTCAGTCATAACTGACTATGGGAATGCACCCTTGAGGTGGCAGCCCTCAGCTGCTTATTTTCCTGGTGCTCTTTTCGACGTTTTCTCCTCACCTCTGCTTCTTGTGTGAGCCTCTCTTCGCCCAATCTGAGGTGGTGCTGTAAATAGCATCGCCACTTATTGCGATCGGCAGCTTCATCCTCCCATGTTGCTGGATCCATGTCTAGTGCCCTCATATCTCTCTTGCACACATCTTTGAACCTCAGCTGTGGTCGCCCAACTGTTCTCTTGCCATCTGCTAATTGTCCGTAGAAGATACCTTTTGGGATGAGACCATCTTCCATGCGGCGAACATGGCCAAGCCAGCGAAGTCTGCACTGTCTAAGCAGCGTATACATACTTTGAAGGCCAGCACGTGACAACACCTCGACATTTGTCACTTTATCTTTCCACGAGATGAAGAGGATGCGGCGTAGACACCGCAAATGGAAGGTATTGAGCCTTCTTTCTTGCTTAGCATAGGTCGTCCAGGTCTCGCTGCCATATAGGAGTGTGCTGGTGACGCAGGCATTATATACCGCAGCTTTGGTCTTCATTGTGAGTTTAGAGTTTCCCCAAACACGCGATGTGAGGCGGGCAAAGGTAGCTGCAGCTTTGCCAAAGCGGCTGTCGATTTCTGTATCCAGTGAGAGTTTGTCATTGATGATATTGGTTATCAATGTGATGTAGATTAAAATAACTCTATAAAATACTGTATGTGATAATCACAATGCCTCTACGTCCTCAAAGTGCGGGTATTTATGTCCCTTTGCAAGAAGTTGTTCCTTTTCTAACATAATTATTCTTGGTACCCTCTGAGTGATTTTTTAACATGTGCTTGTTTTTTCCATTGAAAAGTGAACTTTTCATTTCAAAATAACAATGTGAAAGAATATTCTGCTGACCATTTTATAAATAATATAAGTGTTCACAGCTGATGAAACAACAGTACACCAAAACAATTCAATTTCTTTAATCCTGTGATCACTACAATAACTACTTTTTTTTATCTCAGTGTTTTGACATCACTAGTGGTACAGAAGCAACTGAAAGGGATTCAGGGATTAATATAAAATGAACAAAGCAAGAAAGATTCCTGTGTACCTTAAAAGTTTTAATCCCTTCTGGTAAGACCTGAAAATCAGTGTACAGAGCTGAACCTATAACTTGCTTAGCTTTTAAAAGATGATTAAATACAAATACCTGAGTCAAAAATTTGCTCATCAAATGCTGAAAAGTTCATTTAGATACATAACTTGACAGCTAATTTAACTCAGTGTAACATATTACTTATTTAGACATAGTTACATCTACTATTTAGAACTCTATATTAGCTTTCAAGCTTAAAAAGAAAAAAAGCAATGATTACTATGATAAATAGTTAATAATGTATGACCGGCACATTTCATTAGAGTGTAAAGCATGAAAATATTTAACAATCTGAATATAAAGAAAACATGACAGACTAACAGCTAAAAGATTAAAAAAATATATGGATAAGGCTTGTGAAGAAGTTCTTGGAAAAAAAAGGAACACCTGCACAAAGTATGAATAGCAACAGAAACCATCAACATGATAGAAGAAAGAAAACAGAAGTGAAACCAGAAGTTCTAGATTTAAGGGCCTTGAAATTTACATTGGAAGTAAACAAGGGACATAATAAGAAGAACCAGCAGAGATAAAAGTAAATACATTACTGGGCTGACAAGACAAGTAGAGGAAACTGTTGCCATCAGGAATATGAGGAACCTATACAATAGTGCACAGAAGCTTACAAGGAAAAATAAGTAATACATTGGTCTTATTAATGATATAAATGGAAAACTGTTTAGAAATATCTTCTTCTTCTTTGATCCTTAGCTGCCGACCGTCAAAGCAGTCAGTGGCCATCACGCCTGGTGGCGTCTTGTAGGGCAACAACAAATTGACTCCACTTTGCTCAGTCGGTGGCCATCCTTCGTACAGTGCCCCAACTCTGGTTCATTATTTAGAAATATAAAGAGATACAATTTCTAGAACATGCCAGCTTCACAAGATTCTCTAGACATTCAGACAGCATTAATAAATCTTACAAGCTGACTGCGAACAACCAAATAAGAAAGAAATAATGAGTCGTGAAGCTTATAGGAGATGGGATAGCTGCAGTTCCAGATGGCATTCCAGTGGAGCTATTAATGTAGACATAGATACCTTATACAGAAATAGTATACAAAGTACTTGGTAGAAAGCAAATAAAGATATGTAGACAAGTTTCCAAAGTAAGACTTGAAATGTAGAGCTCTTCATAAGGAACAACTTACAGAACCTTTGAGATAACAGAAGAGCAGCGTGAATGCCTTGTTACCATTTCTCTTCCGTTAGTTACTGACCGAATTATGAAAAACAATATCAAGCAAAAACACAAAAAAAATTCAGCTTTTACAAGACAGCATAATTATATTTTTTTTTTAACCAGCGGCACTTGGGCTTTCACCCTTTCAGCCCAATGACATGTCATTGCAAGGCTGGGGAGCCTGTGGACTTTCCTTCAGGAGTTTGCTCCTTCCCATCCACAGAGGGTTTATCTCAGGAGCTGTTCAGGTTATTCAGTCAAAATCCCAGTCGATGACACTTCTTCAAATGCCCATACCTGGCTTGAACCTTGAACACCTGATCGCCAGCGCAATGTGGTAACCATTACACCAGCACGGCTCCCAGCATAATTATCTAGATTAGCTGATGGCCCTTGCCTTTCTATCATAACCAAAACCAGATATGACAAAAAAAGAATATCAGGTCAGAGGCCAAAATTATTGGGACTGAAGATCTACTCAGACAACACAGTTATTATGAGAACACATGTGTTACATGACAGCCAGACAGAACTCGTATAAACACTTCAACAAGATGTGGACCAATACTTTTATCTTGACAGCAACATAAACAAAACTCCAGACAGTGACATAAAAATATGAATACAGAGGGCAGGAGCGGCTTTCACTGCAGTGGGACATACATCGAAATCAAAAGAAATCAAACCCAATACACACACAAAGAATTTTCAACCTCAGTGTCAAGGCAACTGTAAGGCTCTGACATATGGAGAACATAAACAACAACCAGGAAGTTGCAGATTTAATAAATGGGTGTTTGCACAAACAGACGGATTAAAAAAACATAACAAGATCACCATTGTGGAAATGATCAAGAGACTGGCAAATTACCAGTGGAGCAAGAAACAATGACATGTGAAAGGCCTATACTGAGAAAAGCAGCCAATAGCATCAAAGGTCAGTCCTTGTTCTGCAATCCCCAAAGTAAGGGAAATGGAGCCAAAACAAAAAACATGCAGAAGAAAATTGAAAACAGACTTAAAAGGGATAAAGAAAACACACACTGACCTTAAACAGATGGCAGGGGGGAGGGGTTTAGCATAAAGATGTTAAAGTGCCGATGCTCCAGAGACAGATAAAGGATAATGAACTAATAAAACACACGAAAATATATTTTTTACTGTCAAACAAACAAAGTAATTTAAAATTCTGCCTATTCAATGTATTAATGTTCAGTCTTATACATTTGAGGTAAACGTTCATTTGAAGTGACACTAGCAGCATTAGGTAACAGGCTAAAGCACATTTGTTACATAAGTGCTACCATTTAGAAAATCTTACCTCGCGGGTTTCAAAATATTATCCAACTCTGAAGCAAGGTGTCGCCTGATGTAGGATTTTGATGGAGGAATACCGAGGACAGATGCAAGAGTGTCTGCACTGAATGATGGTTCCAACACAATTACAGCACCGTGTACCCCACTCTCAACAAGATTCTCACAATATTCCTGGCACATTCAGAAATAATCAGCTTTAACAGAAAAACTAAACTGCTAAATAACATACAAGACACAATTTAATGTTAGGACACTTTTACAAATTATACATAGTATATAGTTCCATAAGTAGCAAAAATGCAACTAACCCTGTGACATCTACAAGACTTATCATGCACAGGAGCATACATGCCACATGCTATGCTTTACCCATAATCTGTACAAGGTGTTTGCGTTTTCAGATGTGTACACCCTGTACATAATTTATGTACAGGTTTTCTAACCCATTCCCCTTATTACTGTGTCTCAGAGTTCTTTTATTAGGTCCTATTGAACACAGGATTTCCCAGTCTGTTAGTGATAATTAAGCACAGAAATAGACTAAATGATGACACCATCACATTATTTTTACAGTGTAAAATAAACTCAGACATTTATTGTTTGGGTTTTAAAATAAGTGAAGACCTGCTTTTAAAGGCAAAGTCCCCATGCCTCATTTATAATGCAGCCCACTGTAATTGAAAACATTTTTACACGAATTAACTCTTTTTATATGTTTTTTTCCAGTCTTTGTACAGGTTTTGCGGGTCTTTGTACAGGGTTTTGGATTTTTTGTACAGGTTTTTCATCTCCGAGGTGTGGTATGTATGTACTCAGAATTGTGTACAAAGCAAATATGTCTGCCTAATAGTTCCCTTCTTTTCCATCTACCCCAATAAAATTGATCATTTAATTATATCAATGAAATGAGAAATGATTATTTAATTATATCTAAAAGTAACACATGAACTAACAACTGTTTGAAGAGAAATGGCAAAAATAAAAAATTTACTTTAACTGTTTTAACACGTAAGCCTCACTGTTAAGGTCAACTTAAGATATCTTGTTTATAGTACTTGGATGATAAATAAATAAATATTTTATCAAGAAACGGAGTGAATTTATGAATAATAATAATAATAATAATAATAAATTCTTTAAGCGCCAAACACGGCGCATAAGGCAGAAACCAGTGCTCTCCAGGTTGTTCGTTGTGACGCCACTCCTCTTAGCTCTTGCACATTATTTAGGCCCAACGTTCTTCCTTCTCTTATTATTGTTCTTCTGAGTGTTTCTTTTGGTCTTCCTTTTTTCCGCTTACCCTCAGGAACCCAAGTGAGCGCCTGTAGTGGTATTCTGTTGTTTTGCATTCGTAGGACATGACCGATATATGACCATATATGAATTTATGAATACATAGGAGTTAATCGTTTCTACATTCCACATAACTGATGAGAAGAACCAAACAAGCATCAGTGGAACACGAGATGAGAAGATGACGCTGGCGATGGATAGGACGCACACTGAGAAAACCTGTTGATAGCATTACAAGGCAGTTCTTGTTCTTGAATTCTCAGGGTAAGAGAAGTAGAGGTAGATTTTTTAAAAACACATGGAGAAGAGAAATGGAGACAGACATGGGAAGACCTTGAGCTGATGGCACAGGACAGGAAGACTTGACATAAGTTTGTTGATGGCCTATGCTTCTTGGGGAGCAGAAGGGTATAATGATGAAATTCCACACAACAAAAAGCTTTAAGTTCTGTTCAATACTCACTCCAAGATCAATGCTTCGTAACCATTTCATAAGCCTTTCATTTGTCCACACAATAAGGTCAATGTCTTTCTCTTCACTCAAATTGCGACGATGGTAGAGTTTCTGTGAAGATAGTGAAACATCTTACAACTGGACCAGAGTACAGCCAAAATGGCTGTCAGAAACTGAAATAAGGCTTT
This sequence comes from Oreohelix idahoensis, assembly GCA_024509875.1. Taxonomy (NCBI): domain Eukaryota; kingdom Metazoa; phylum Mollusca; class Gastropoda; order Stylommatophora; family Oreohelicidae; genus Oreohelix; species Oreohelix idahoensis. The sequence goes on along the minus strand of JAMPIV010011482.1, from coordinate 266,355 downwards.
ACATATCATAAATTAATTAGTCAGATTACAGTAATGTCCAGTATACTACATAACAGAAGTTAAATTTGCATCATGTTAAAAAAAAAAAAAAAGATTAAAATAGTTTTTATGGGGAAAAAAATACCATCGAGATGGCATAGAAGGTCAGCTATTGATAGACAACCTTATGAACAACCAAATATATGGCACATAAGCAATAATTATCATCTCTATCAATAACCGGTGTTTCATTAATAAGGCTGTGAAAAAGAGATAATTACATCCTAAAAACATTCTCGAATGAAGATGCTATAGCATTAAACAAAAATAACCTTCTATAAAATAATAAATAAGCCCATAAGTACATTCAGAAACATGTACAACTAACCCAGATGTAGGATAATCTTACAATTTTGATAACAAAATGAAAGGAAGTAAAGAAGAAAAAATAAAAACAAGACCATTAACAAGATTAAAAAGCAAATAAGATACAATCATTTCACGGTTACTTGAGGAAGGACTAACTGGTTTGTGGATTCACAAAAATATAAATGACAGTCCAGTTGTGGCAACGTCTGCAGTCTGGAAATCTGGGGAGATTAAAGAATAAAACCACTGCTTCTTCAGACAGGATGTAAGAGGTGACTAAAATTAGACTGTGAGTTAGGGGCTGGCAACTGCATCGTGTACAACAGCTTGCTATAGAAACAACCGCAGCAGGAGCACATCAGATGTTTTGGCACAGTTTCCTACAACGGAACAATTTTAGTGGTGGTTCCAAACTCCTTTAGGAGCATAACAGAAGAAAGACTTGTGAAAAAAAAAATGTAATGCAGCAGAAAGATAAATCCAAACTACTTTAACTTTCTGCAGCTAGCTGACCAGCATGCAATGAAGGAGATTACATCTGAAACAGTATGTTGAGAAATTGATCTGCCATTACTAGTCACATCTGAATGCTTAAACGTTGAAGGAATAGAAGAAGACCACAAAAAAACTAAAACTTAAAGCAAACTTGTGGCAGAAGTAAATAATGAAAGAAACCTGGGTGCTTCATTGTCAATTGTCTGGGTAGTTCACAGGTACTATATACCGTAGTTGTTTGTTGGGAGAATAACCTCAGCCAATGAAGCACTTTTTCTGAGGTGCTAAATTGGCTGCGTGTCCTTTCATGATTTACTTTCCCAGCAAGGCAATGGCACCGTTTGGATAGTCCTAGGTTCAATTCCCCGTAAACCTCTCGCTTATATTACTTTTCTGTCATCTGGTGTCTTCCTTTATGTTTATCAAGTGCCTGTTAATTACCTATATTTATTTTTTTATTTTTTGGCAGAAGTAAAAGTGACAAATCAAATACACTGACAACAAACAGGGAAAGAACAGAAGTAGCAGTTTATTACAGAATGACCTGGAGAGATCTGACTGATGACCTAGGCTCCAAAAACAAAACAAAACAACCACAGGGAGGTGAAAGGCAAAGGAAAATATGAGTAAATGTCAGAATGACCTGTGTGTGTGTTTGCAGATAAGCTAGAACTAAAACTGATGTTTCAATGCCTACATCTTCCCTTTTTTTTAAAATAACATGAAAATATCAGTTAAGGATAACAATATTAACAAATGATAATTCATCATCATTTTCCATTGCACTCCTTACAGAGCAAGAAGTGACCACTGTAGCTTGACTCCGTGAAGGAAGAGTGCACCAGGCATTCACATACTCACTAACTCATTCACATACTGTTAAGGTTAAAAAGGGAGGTGATACTTTGTATATGGGTTGGTCACAGTAAATTAAGGGTTACATCATTTGAAGACTTGATTAACGGTAAAATTGGGTGAACAAATATATGATAGAGGTCATAGGGTACAGATAGCGTCATGAGCGCCGTTCTGTATTGTTAGAACTGTAAATAGTTCGCACGGCTAGTCCGTGGAAGGGACTGAGCGGTGGTGAACTGCGAAGTCCCGTGACTGTTTTAGGCGGGAGTTTTTTGTGACCGCTAAGCAGTTGGGTTCTGGTGTTGACAGAGTGAAGTCAACCCTGGTGTTTTTTTCAAAGTGTGTTCCCGACCAGTGTTCGGTGAAAATGGTAGAGTGTTTTTCAATGTGTGTCTCGATGGAGACTTTTTGAACAGGCCTGTATCTGAATATTCTTCCTGCATATGTATTCTTCCATGTGTTAGATTATTGGAGGATGGTATGTATTAATATTTATGACTGCGGTAGATGCAGCTGATGAGAGATTTTGTTATTGGGCATGTTCTGTGAGAAGTGTACCACTAGTCTATGTAGGCGCTATGAAGAGTCCGAGAGGTAAAGAGACTACTTGGTAGGCCATAGACATTTTTGTGAAGAAGTCTACAATTAGGCGCTATGAAGAGTCCGAGAGGTAAAGAGACTACTTTGTAGGCCATAGACATTTTTGTGAAGGAGATTAGGTCATATATAAAGTCTGAGAGGAAGACATGACTTTGTAGGCCATCTATAGATATTATGCAGGTTATATTACTGCAGACTGCTGTGTGCGCAGTCTTTCCTTTGAGGAATAGGGTGATGTGCATCTTCTAGAGGAAGTGCACCACTATTTATGATTAGGCCTTGAAGATATATAGCTGACGATGATTATTCAACTGCCGGGGAGCAGCCTTGGTGGAGAAGGGGGACGTAGTCCCTTGAGGAAAATCGTGATGGACATCTTCAATGAGGAGTGCACCATTATGCTATAGGTTATGAGGCCATATTTATAACTGCGGTGAGCGCAGTTCTTTAGGAGTGTTGTACGTGCATTTATATGAGGTGTGCGCCATTAGGCGCTGTACTTAAGTGCTGTGGAGTGTGGGAGCTTCATGAATACCTTTATTCAATATCATGTACTATGCTGTATTTCATCTGTGTCGTCGTCTGTGTTGTAACGTAAATAAACCATTATTTCAACGTTGCTATTTGTTCAACGATACATGAATTCAATGTGTGTCACTGTGATGGATGAATGTGCCAGTACACACCTACTCTGATCATTCTAGGCATAGTGACAGCAGTAGGGACATATTTACAAATAGCCCTGAGGGGGCGTGGCCTATATAAGGAGAACACATTTACGTCTTCATCACTTATCTACCACTGGGTTCAGTTACATAGAATTATCAGTGGTGACCTAACATTCTAGTGGATCAGCAACCTTAGATGTATCAGTGGTATCAGTTAACCACACAATATCAATAACACTGACTCTATCATTAAGGAAATAACTTCGAGGCGGTATCAGTGGTGGTTTTCAGTAAAGTTGGAATTTAAAACCCGCAAAATTCGCGTTGAAAGGAATCTACACTTATCAGTTGAAAGGAAATAGATCAACTACTATGAAATAGACTCATGAATATCAGCATACCTTTGAGGCGCAAGGCTCATGATTTCACGTGGTAAGATTGTTTCTACCAGACCTTGACCTGTATTTAGTGTGCCTTGTGTGTGGCATATGCACTAAGGAGTTTCTCATCTGTAACAGTAGTTAGCCCTGTGTGGGCGGAGCTTCGATTTAGAACCCAGTTCAGATTTACCTGTGTTGGTCGCCCTATCAAGTGTGCTTATTTACAGCCTAAATGAGTCGGCAGTAAAACATTTCAAGTCTTATTGACACCTGCATTGCTTACAGACAGTTGGGTGTCGCTGGTAACCTGTAATCGGTAACACGGTGATGGGTCTAATGTATACATGCTTCCTATGACATATTTGCAGCAGTCAAGTTTCCTATTGCATGCTGTGTCAATTACCAGAGGTGACAGTTGACGAATCAAGTTCCAGAGGTAACAGTTGATGACGAGTCCAGAGCTGTTCCAGTAACTTTCAACAAGGGAGTGTGCTTATGGTGTATTGTCTGATGCTCATCAGTGGTAACAGAGAAAGAACAAGACGGTTTTCTACTTACAAGATAAGTGGTTTTTGTGTGAAAACTGTGTCTCTGTATGATGTTATCAAGCCTTCCAATATTATTATTTATGCTATTCAATATTTCATGTTGATGGCATATTATGAGATTTAATGCATAATCAATTGTTGCTCATGTGACATAATACTTACTTTATCATTACTTACCTAATCTTGATGCAAAAGTTTATACGACATATTGGCATAAACTGGTAATAATTATAATCACTTAGTGGGTGAATTAACATGGATTGTGATATGGCTCCAGGCGATATGACGCCGGTGTTGAATTATTTATATGAACAAGGTAAATATGATAAATTACGAGGCCCAGCACTTGAGAAATACGTTCTGGGTGGTTTTTTGTTTGAGGCGATAGAAGCCTTGTCGAGTTTTGCTAACGATAACTTTTGGTCAGGTCCTCAATTGATCATGGCTAGAGATTTGGCGGAGTTTTTATATTACCTGCTTTCGTTTGTGGACGATTATAATCGGGCCAGACACAATTATATACATAAGGTTTTACGCAATATAATCCGCAATAATATGCAAGGTCATAACAAAATGGAATTGGAAGAGGAGGAGCGGATAAGGAAGACTAGACAGAATGCTCAAAATGAAAGGGCCAAGTTTTTGCAGGATGGTGCTGAAAAGAAAAAATTACAAGAAACAGTGTCTAAGCTCACAAGTGAGTTACATAAATCAAACTTGGAGCTTGCTGGTGTGAAAGCAGCATTAGACTCAGAATGCAGTAAAGTAAAAGACTTGGAGGTTCTGATAGAACACAAGAATAGCGAAGTATGTAATCTCACTCGAGAAATTGAAGAAAAGAAAGACATGTGTTGCAAATTAAAAGTTCAAGCCAGGCAAGATAAGAAGTCTTATCAAGAAATAATTGTGGATTTAAGAAGTGAGGTGGATTTTTTACAAAATGTTGCTATAAAGAAGAATATTGTATCTCTGGAGGAAATTGATGAGCTTAAAAATAGCTATGATAATAAGATCAAAGCACTTCAACTGGAATTAACACAGTTGAGAGCACAAGCTGCTCAAGTCAAAGGTCTTCAGGCTCAGGTAGCCCTACTTCAGCCACAGATAGCAGAGGTGCAAAGGAAAAGATTAAGGAAATTAGCACGACAGAAGAGGGAAAGCAAAGAAAAGGATGTAGAAAAGAGAGTAGAGGAGTTATCGTTTAAGAAAGAGGAAATGACTGATATTGAGAGATTATTCATGGAGGAGAAGAGTAAAGTTATAACATGTGATAACTTAAATAAGAAACTAAACCAAGAGATTACTGAATTGAGTGGAAGAGTCAATGGTTTAGTGGATGTTGTATTGGGCATCAAAGATTTGTCTACTGTTAAGATTGACAATAGTAGACAGAAGGTTGTTAATAAACAAGCAAAGAGCCTGCCCTATACACTCTTTGCGAATTCGAAAATGGAACATGATGGACTTAAATCTCGGCGTGGCAGATATAATTTCCCACGTACGGAAGACACTACGTTGAATATTAATGGCTATTGGCGTCAGACCAGCAAAGATACTTCATGTGTAACATCTAGTTCTGGTAATAAAGATAACAAACATAAAGTTGGTAACCATAAGGATTCGATCAGTTCTACTACTGGTCATACCAAATTTAGACAGTGTGATACAGCAAATAAGCATGTTACCATAGAAAAGAATAACAACAGTTTTGGTAATAGAGATAACCATAATGTTAGACAGTACCAGGGAAGCCCATTAAATAGTAGTTTTTCCAGACAGTCTAACAGATCTCAAAAGATTGATTCTGAAGAGTTAAGAAATTATGGTAGGAATAGTTACATTAAAGATTACAAACTTGGTAATAATTGTTCTAGGAGTCAACAAGATTCATTTACTAGATACTTCTATCCTAGAAGAGATGTTAAGTATAACAATGCTAACTGCAGTTCTAGGCAGAACAAATGGAATGATAAGGGGAATAGTAATAGAGATAATAACTCTCAAAATATTACTTCACATAACCAAGTCATTGGTAGTAAATAAAGTAACAGTAACTACTGATGTCCCAAGTACTACTACTGTTATGTTTTTTGGATTACGAGAGAGAATCTCGTTGTTGTGTATGTCACTTTGTTTCAGCCTACTACTGGTGATGACCGTCATTGTCGGTCAGGTTGACCCAAACCTCTTGGGTTGTATACTATGTGTGAACGAAGAGTTGGTGACATCATATGAAGACCAGAGGTTTTCATAACCACGGGTATAGGTAATTGTGCGTTTAACCTATCCGTTTTTCAGGATAATCTTACAGTTTATTAAAATGAAGATTTTCATTTGTATTTTTCAAACAGTAGCAGCTGTGCGATAAAGGTCAGCGTGCCTGTTTTTCCTTTACCTGTGACAGAAATGTTTGTTACCCTACAACCGTGTGTGCAGTCAAGCGTAACCCAGCCAGTTTGTTGACCCTGTATTATTCGATGTCATCCCATGCGGTACAGAATACTACACTGGAGTTGTAACCTATTTATTTTTTTTTGGAATTGATTCAAGATTGCTACAATGTTTCTTATACTTGATTTTTTTTTTAGGATCATGTATTATTGTATAGTATAATATGATTGTATTGTATAATGTTTCATTGGATATTGTGTATGTCCATATTTATGCATTATTTGTACTCTATCTTGTTATTTACATAATTGTATTGTTGATAAACATTGTACGTATTATTATTGTAATGAATTGTAACATTTCATTTTGTATTGACGTGTCTTTGATTGTTAATTTTTTTTTGTTGATGAAATTATGGATTTTTGTATTTTCATACACTAGTCTGAAGACTATTTCATTTTCTCATATTGTATTTGACCATATGTGATTTGTTGTCAAGATTGGAGCTATAATAGCTGTTTCATCAAAACATTGATATGATTTTGCAGGACTAATTGATAAAATGTTTTTACATAATGAGATTGTCAGCCCTAAGCACAAACTCATTGGTTATGAATATGCGTTAGTCGCTTTCAGAGAGTTTTTTTTGGTTACTAAATTTATTTTTTTTTCTTTTTCGTATCTGACTACATGTTTAGTTAATATATTACCTTATACAAAGGGTATATGAAGTAATTGTTGTGTTGTGGAAAGTTATTTTGGATCTAAACTGTATATGTAGAATTGTCAGAGATAGTAGATACTGTTGTTTGATTGAAGAATTTGGTAGTTTGACTTAAACATTTTTTCATGAGAAATAATGTTATGTTTATATGTGCAAGTTGGTATAATGTTAATAGTTTGGTTTTTTGTAGGTGCTCATTTGTGGTTACTTAGAGATGAGAATATTTTTTTTTTATGTCTCACATTTTGTTAAAGCTCGTTTCACTTTTGATTTGTCAATTAGTGGTTGAAACTTGTAAAAATTTAAAATACTATTTTTATTTAACTTAGCTTTAAGAAACTTTTTTGTATTGTAATTTTGAAAAATGTATTTGTTTTTCTTTGTGAAAGTATTGTATTTTTTATGTGTCCAGTACTTAATTGTACACTAGGTGTAATAATATATTGATATTTCCACATTAAATAAAAAAAGGAAAAAAAGATAATAATTTTTTTTTCTTTTGAGATGGTGATATTTGTGTTTTTACAAATCACACTTTTTTGTGTGTGATGCCTGTGATACTTCATTTTAGTTATGAATAAGTGTTGTAACTTGGCTAAATCATTTATTATGCGTTATTTATTATATCTTGCTTTTGTGTTATGGTATATTTACATATATACTTTGTCTTTTTGTTATACGATTTTCTGTCATGATTGTATTTGTTTTACAATACATTGTTTGTTTAGATAGTTATTAGAATGTAGTATTGCCCCTTTTCTATACATTCATTTCTTGTATTCCTTTCTTCCTTTACGGATTGTTCTTTGTTTCATTCCATATTTTCTCTTGGATTTATTCAGTAGCAGTTTATACTTTCGTGATGCTTCTATGTTTCATCTAAGTGTCACTTAATTCTATTTGTATACGTTTACTTCTTATACTACTTATACTTCCTTCCTTAGGATTGTTATGTTCATTATATGGTTTGGTATGAGGTAGCTATTTATGTCGGTTCTACCTAGTTTCATGTAAGGAATTGATTTACTTGATTGTTATCATATGGTATTATTGATCTTTATTACTATATTGATTTCATTGCTGATATTTGATGTTGATCATGCTTCTTTTGCTTGATCTTGTCTGTTACTTTCTAGTTATTGTATACTACTTCGTCTACAGTGATCATACTTTAACTTTGTTTGAAACTTAATTGTTTAGTGTACTAAGCAGATTATTGTGTATAATTTGTTTTATTGTACACTTGCTTATATTTTTTTTTGTGTCGATGTATTATTATAACCTTAACATAAGCTATTTTTGTATTAGTATATTAGAGCTTAGCTGACCCCTCATTTTTCATTGGTGTAGTTCTTGTTAAAAAATGATAAATCATTGTTTCTCCAGGGGTGGTGGTAAGATGTTAAGGTTAAAAAGGGAGGTGATACTTTGTATATGGGTTGGTCACAGTAAATTAAGGGTTACATCACTTGAAGACTTGATTAACGGTCAAATTGGGTGAACAAATATATGATAGAGGTCATAGGGTACAGATAGCGTCATGAGCGCCGTTCTGTATTGTTAGAACTGTAAATAGTTCGCACGGCTAGTCCGTGGAAGGGACTGAGCGGTGGTGAACTGCGAAGTCCCGTGACTGTTTTAGGCGGGAGTTTTTTGTGACCGCTAAGCAGTTGGGTTCTGGTGTTGACAGAGTGAAGTCAACCCTGGTGTTTTTTTCAAAGTGTGTTCCCGACCAGTGTTCGGTGAAAATGGTAGAGTGTTTTTCAATGTGTGTCTCGATGGAGACTTTTTGAACAGGCCTGTATCTGAATATTCTTCCTGCATATGTATTCTTCCATGTGTTAGATTATTGGAGGATGGTATGTATTAATATTTATGACTGCGGTAGATGCAGCTGATGAGAGATTTTGTTATTGGGCACGTTCTGTGAGAAGTGTACCACTAGTCTATGTAGGCGCTATGAAGAGTCCAAGAGGTAAAGAGACTACTTGGTAGGCCATAGACATTTGTGTGAAGAAGTCTACAATTAGGCACTATGAAGAGTCCGAGAGGTAAAGAGACTACTTTGTAGGCCATAGACATTTTTGTGAAGGAGATTAGGTCATATATAGAGTCTGAGAGGAAGACATGACTTTGTAGGCCATCTATAGATATTATGCAGGTTATATTACTGCAGACTGCTGTGTGCGCAGTCTTTCCTTTGAGGAATAGGGTGATGTGCATCTTCTAGAGGAAGTGCACCACTATTTATGATTAGGCCTTGAAGATATATAGCTGACGATGATTATTCAACTGCCGGGGAGCAGCCTTGGTGGAGAAGGGGGACGTAGTCCCTTGAGGAAAATCGTGATGGACATCTTCAATGAGGAGTGCACCATTATGCTATAGGTTATGAGGCCATATTTATAACTGCGGTGAGCGCAGTTCTTTAGGAGTGTTGTACATGCATTTATATGAGGTGTGCGCCATTAGGCGCTGTACTTAAGTGCTGTGGAGTGTGGGAGCTTCATGAATACCTTTATTCAATATCATGTACTATGCTGTATTTCATCTGTGTCGTCGTCTGTGTTGTAACGTAAATAAACCATTATTTCAGCGTTGCTATTCGTTCAACGATACATGAATTCAATGTGTGTCACTGTGATGGATGAATGTGCCAGTACACACCTACTCTGATCATTCTAGGCATAGTGACAGCAGTAGGGACATATTTACAAATAGCCCTGAGGGGGCGTGGCCTATATAAGGAGAACACATTTACGTCTTCATCACTTATCTACCACTGGGTTCAGTTACATAGAATTATCAGTGGTGACCTAACATTCTAGTGGATCAGCAACCTTAGATGTATCAGTGGTATCAGTTAACCACACAATATCAATAACACTGACTCTATCATTAAGGAAATAACTTCGCGGCGGTATCACATACTCACTCACTCACATACGTCACTCACGTATTGATTGTTTCTGTAGCTATTTGTTTTACATGATGAAGTAGCCAGCCCAATGCACAACCTCGTTTACTTGACCTTGTACAACATATCCCAGGAGACAGTAGGCTTACTCTTTCTTTGCCTCGCCAGGGACCCCACGGACGTACACAGGGCAATAGATGATGATAAATAATTACTAAAAGAACCACAAAATTGAATCTATTTCATATCAGAGCTGTAATCTTCAGACTCCACACTGGCCACAACAGATTGAGATACCATCTATTCAACAAGCTAAAGATAAGAACTACCGATCAGTGTAACTGTGGCACTGATAAAATGACTGCTGAACATCTGCTTCAAAGTTGCCCCTTATATGCGGTACAGAGAAAGCGCATATGGCCGACGCCAGTTCCTTTCATGGAAAAGCTTTACGGGGATTCAAATAGCCTCAAACTGACTCAAACTTTCTTTGAGAACATTCAAGTGGACGTCTAAGAGTGTACGAAGAAGAAGAAATAAGAGCTTTAGTTCAATGTTTAACTTCTAAACTCTTGCCTCTTTATTAAAATCAATCCTCCGCAACAACTCAATAGCATGTAGAATTGATGACTGATGGAACTTCCGGTGCACAGAGAAATATTTTTCCAGGTCACGGCGAGTAAGTGTGTTTAACACATGTCCATCACACAGCTGCTCTTCAAATATATTTGTGTACTGAGGAAGACCTAGGTCTGGAAGGAACCGATGTGAAATCCATGTTGGATCCATTTCACTGGCTTTCAGGTACTTTCTGTTATAAATAAGTAATATATTCATTAGTCCATCTTTTATTTTAATTATGTAAGGAATAACATATATATATATATATATATATGAGTTTATATTATGTGTACCTGTTTATCTTCAATCAGTTAAACTAAAATGACAACAACAAAATTATTACAAAAGCATGAAAATTTATACAGACCATCTTAATATTAATTGGAATTAGTAGGTTTGGCAAAAGGTGATCACAATAAAGACATTATTCTAATCTATTTCAGATGGTTCTCAATAGTATTAAGACCAATATAACAAATGAAGCTTGAAGATAATTAGTTATCTTCAAAAGAATTACCTTTAAAATGAGTACTGTATAACTGAATCCTAGACTTTGATACTGCCAATTAATTTGAAAATATGAATACTCTATAATACATTTAATCATCAAACGCTTCATCTTTTTCCTTTTTTTGTGCAATGTGTTATTACTTTTAAGTATCATCATCATTATGTTCCTTTGTGTTCCTTACGGAGCATGGAGCCACCACTTCAGCTAGTCCCTGGCAAGAAGCCTGCACCAAGCAAGTCACATGATCTTGTAGCAGTGGTTTTTTCTGGCAATTTGTTTCACATTATGAGGTTGCCAGCCTCATACACAACCTCATACACAACCTCATACACAACCTCATACACAACCTCGTATTAGTCACCTTGTATGATAAGCCTGAGGGTGCAGTAGTCCTGTCCTTTCTTTGTCTCTTCACAATGACATGGGAGGCTATTAAGTTTAGTTTTGGTTTTAAGGACTATCTTCATTGCACACGGACAACACCATCAGTGATCCGATCTCCTCCCTTAGATCACACAAGGAGGATCTCAGCACAGTACACGAACTCCATAGCACTGGCGAGAATTCCAATGTTTGTATTATAGGAATCACACATTCTATAAATATATTTGGTGGGTTGGTTTCTAATTTTTAAAATTTTGCCAGGGCAGCAGTCTTATGCCCTATTCATTACGATTTCCAACTGTCGTGGGATTTTTAACGTGCGCAACTTGCACATGGGACCTCCTATTTTTTCACCCTTATCCGAGAAGGCTAGGCATCCGATCTCACAACCTATGAGACCAGGGGGAGTATGACATGATTAGGACCACTGGTTTTGAAAAAAATTTCCATAAATTACATTCCCTCTGCTGAGAATCGAACCTGGCACCTCTAGAATTTGAGGCGGATGCCATACTTCTTAGCCACTCTGACCCCTTAAAGTATTATACTATTCCATCAACTATCTTGACCTTGCATGTCAGTATGTTTTGTTTATCTCAATGCCCTGGTAACCATGTGTGACTTCCAGGTGTTTCTGTGGAAACAAAGATATAATAACACCACTGCTCTTCCAACCATGTCGTAAGAGGCAAGTAATGTGAGCTTGCATATGCAGCTGGCAAACTCATCATGAGAAACAAATTCATAAAGAAATCACCCCTGCAGTAGCACATTAAGTGTTCTGGTGCAACACCAGCCACATGTTCCTGAGGGAGCATAAAAGAAGGATAATGATGAGTGTTCTACAACAGGAGATAATGTAATTAAAACTGAATGTATCCTATACATATAAATCACGTCAAATATCATATAGAGTTATTCTTGCTCGGTAATCTACAGCATTTTGATAACCAATATTTAGTTCTTCTAGACCAAGCATGTGATAAAAATGGCACAGATCCCGACGCTGATGAATATTTACATTTTGACTCCTATATAAAAACAAGCTCTAGCCTCTTCCCTTAACAGCTTTAAAAAATAATTCTGTCCCTGTTTGTAATGGTATTTTTAATCAGATACATTTACATAATATAATACCCTACTGCTTACATTTCATTTGGGTTCCTGTGCTGCTCTATAGCAAGTCTCAGCTTTCTTCTATGCATCGGATTTGTCACACCCAGGGCTGCACTCAACTCGCTGTCACTCAGACCCAGGAGAACCTGCATATTAATGAATAAAGATGGCGATGAACATTTGATGATAGTCTGTCATATTTTCTGTCACAATGGTTTTTAACTATCATTATATTACCTCCCATGAGACCTGAAGTGTACTGAAATTATATTCAGACCTCAATAATCGTCATCTTCAGATGCTTTCCAGAGTGAAGCTACGTCAAAATGTTAAGGTGTGCATTTTCAGGATTAGCTCAGAAAAATGTTTAGCTACTGGCTTAAATTTTCAGGTTTAGCTCAGAAAAGTGTTCAGCTATTGGCTTAAATTTTCAGGTTTAGCTCAGAAAAATATTCAGCTACTGGCCAAAATTTTCAGGTTTAGCTCAGAAAAATATTCAGCTACTGACCAAACTTTTCAGGTTTAGCTCATAAAAATGATCAGCTACTGGCCTAAATTTTCAGGTTTAGCTCATAAAAATGTGTAGCTACTGGCCTACATTTTCAGGTTTAGTTCAGAAAAATGTTCAGCTACTGGCCTAAATTTTTGGGTTTAGCTCAGAAAAATGTTCAGCAACTGGCTTAAATTTTCAGGTTTAGCTCAGAAAAATGTTCAGCTACTAGCCTAAATTTTCAGTCAGTATAACAGCACTCTGCCTTCCGTTCCTCGGGAGGGGGGGGGGGTCTGAGAGACAGGGAAATAACATGACTACTGCTCCTTTGTGCATGTCATAACAGGCAACTAACATGAGGTTGTGCATGCGGCTGGCAACCTCCCCATGTCAAACTAAGTTCCATAGAAACTACCACTGAAAAAAGCACATGAATGCCTTAGTGCTGGCTTCCTGCAGGGTGGCCTCCATGCTCCATAAGGAGCGAAAAGGGAAAAGCTGATGAATAATGAAAGTACTCCTCCAGCAACAAAGTTGAAACAAGTTTGACGGGAGCCGCGCTGGTGTAATGGCTTCGGCGTTGTACTGGCGACCAGGTGTTCATGGTTCAAACCCGGGCGTCGGCGTTTGAAGAAATGTTTACGGCCGGAAATTTGACTGAACAGCCTGAACGGCTCCTGTGATAAACCCTCTGTGGATGGGAAGGAGCGAAGCTCCTGACCGGGTTGGAAGGAAAGTCCTCAGGTTCCCCAGCCTCGCAATGACATGTCATTGGGCCGAAGGGCTAAAAGCCTAAGTGCCGCTGGTTAAGGAAAAAAAAAAAAAAAAAAAAAACAAGTTTGACCCAGTTAAAGGTTTTTCTCAAAATATGTTTCCTCCACCCGTTTCGGTGTTCACCCACTGGTTGTCCATCTCAGATGAGCTGTTCTATTCCTTTACCATGACGATAAAACACACAAAAAAGCAGCAACGAAGCAGCATTATTCTCAAATGTGGTAACAGGCAATATTTTCCAAAACAAAACATTTACCCTTCCACTTTTCACGTTGGCCAGGCAGTTGTGTGCATACATGGGCATAGCCAGGGTTATCTCCAGCCAGGCTAGAACTTGAGGGGCTCGCCACTCTTTCATGTGGATGCCCACCATCTTCTCAATGATGTTCAGCTTTTCCTGGTAGTTGTCTTGACTAAGCACACAAAGCTTTGGGCCGGATTCTAAGGCAGAATTGTAAATAATAATAACAAATGTGTCAATAAATAGCTATTTAATGAATTCTTCTATTCAGTGTCAATAACATGTTAATTTTAAAAATAATACAAAATTTGCCTCACCAATGTTCACTTTTTAAATTTGTGTTTTAAATGTGTTTAAACTGACGCTTGTCCTGAGCTGTAAAGCCATAAAATTATAATAATAATAGCCCCTTCAGTCATAACTGACTATGGGAATGCGCCCCTGAGGTGACTGCCCTCAGCTGCTTATTTTCCAACATTTTCTCCTCTCTTCTGCTTGCCATGAGAGCTTCTTTTCGCCCAATCTGAGGTGGAGCCGTACAGAGCATTGCCACTTGGGGCAATCGCAGCTTCATCCTCTCAGGTTGCTGGATTTATGTCCAGTACCCTCATGTCTCTCTTCCACACATCTTTGAACCTCAGCAACAGTCGCCCAACTGTTCTTTTGCCATCTGTCAGTTGTCTGTAGAAGATATCTTTCGGGATGCAACCATCTTCCATGCAGTGAACATGGCCAAGTCAGCATAGTCTGCGCAGTCTAAGCAGTGTATACAAAATTATGCACACTGAAAATATATCTATTAACTCTTACTATACGGGAGCTAAAACCGCGTTTTTACGCGATAGTTTAGCTATCGTTACCGTCGCGCGCCACTTCACGGGGCGAGCCGTAAAATTGGTACTAAACCCGCGCCACTTCATGGGGCTTGCCGGATATTAAGAGTTAAGGTAAAGGCGGTCACATATCAGATACTGCCATAGTGATGGGAAATGTTAATAAACTTCACAATATCAGACTTTAGTTTTATAAGATGGATTGACCACTTTCCCTTCTTTCCTGCCTCTGCCTTCCCTAACTTGAGAGCAGATTCAGGTACCCATTTACATCTGGGTAGACTAAGGCCTGAGGCCACCTGGTTTCAAACTTGGTAACTTTGCACTGGGAACAAAGTACTATAATCAATCTGCCTCCCCACACTATACACACAAAATATCAGACATGAAGACTAATTAAGCTCATAGAGGAAAAAAGTATTCACAAAGTGTTTATAGTTCAGGGTGATTGAAAAGTCATTTCCTATTTTTAAATTGTTATTTCTTTACTCCAATCCAATTACTTTATATGAAACAAATGTCATGATAAAGAGAATTGTATGAAACAAATGTCATGATAAAGAGAATTGTATGAAACAAATGTCATGATAAAGAGAACTGTATGAAATAAATGTCATGATAAAGACAATTGCATGAAACAAATGTCATGATAAAGAGAATTGAATGCCATTTTATTACATAAAATCTATGTCACATTAACATTACAACTCAGTGTGTGACCTTTTCTCTTCAGCACATCAGCACATGACGTCATAGCAAACAGTTTTGGCTGTCTGCTGATATGTCTATTGGCCATGGATTGGATTGGTTTGGTTTTTTAAGAACTATCTTCCCCGCACATGGAAAACTCGATCAGTGCTCCGATCTCTGCCCTAAGATCATACAAGGAGGATCTCAGCACAATGCACGAACTCTGTAGCACCGACGAGAATCCCAATGTGTGTATACAGGAATCACACATTCCATAAATATTTTTGTGGTGGGTAGGTTGTCCTAATTTTGTAAATTTTGCCAGGGCAGCGGCCTTTTGGCCTACTCTTTACCATTCCCAACTGCCATGGGATTTTTTTCATGCACAACTTGCACACAGGACCTCCTATTTATTTATCTGAGAAGGCCAGGCATCCAATCCCACTACCCAGGAGACCGGGGGGAGTATGACACCATTAGGATAATTGGTTCTGAAAAAAAATTTCCATAAATTATATTCCATCTACTGGGGAATCGAACCCAGTTTCATCAGAGTTTGAGGTGGATGCCATACCTCTTAGCCACTCCGACCCATCTATTAGCCATTTTAGAGTCTAATTAATTTTTATTTTGTTTCCAGAAAATTAAATTAAAAAAAATAAAACTTCTTATTTGGACATTTGTTTCTAATATATCCATGTGATACAAGTGAGGGTATAAACATTTAAAAATAGAGTGTGACTTTTTAATGACCCTGCATATCAGACAAGGTAAAGGTGACTGTGACTTAAAGCTATCTCGAGCTCAGAAAAATCATAGAATCTGTATAAATAAAAGGCAAAGTATGTTTGTATGTTCTTAATACAAATCCACATGCCTTATTATTTCTTGATGAATTTTGGCAGACAGGCTCTTTAGTTACCGCCGGGGTATGCAATGCAGTTATTTTATAATTTAGTATTGTAATTATGACATTATGATTAATTTCAGTTTTTCATAAGAAATGTATAGAAACCATTTATTTCTCAGGGGCTATAATCAAATAAATACATATCCAATAAATATCAAATGATAGGGGAGAGTGGTGAGCAACGGACCGTTAGGAGAAGTGGACCGCCCCTTGTATCTCAAAAACGAATGCTCCATTTTAATTTGGACCATAATGAACAAATACCAGTAGGATGAGATCATTTCCAGGAACAACGTCCAGTTTCTTTATGTGCGCGCATTTTTTGACAATCAGTGACCTCATTTTGTACAAGGAAATAGTTGAGTTTTTGAAGTGACATTGCAAGTCCAATTTTTGTCGCTGCTTCGCTGATTGTATGGTAAGTTATTTTTATAGGCAGAATTACCATTTTCCTGCATAAGCAATGTTCTTTATGCCTAAAAATTATTAGCTTTAAGAGTTTATGCTTGTCTTTTCTATTTGAATACCTGTGGGGAGAAATGGGCCGTCACTGGTCCATTTCTCCCCGAACATGGAAGCGTTATACATGTATCCCATTCATCACAAAATATTTCCTAAATCTTAGTTTGTTTAAACAGTTGAAGAAATATGTTTAAATTCTATCAATGTAAACTATAAAACTAATCATTGTTAAACTATCAATGTAGTCCTATTTTATAAGTATAATTATTATAATTATTTTATACAGTAAATTATTTTTTTCCAGAAAAAAATGACTCGTGTTTACAAGAGGAAAACAAATAAAGGCAACGTACCGAAGTCCATTATGAGAGCTGCTGCGACTGCCGTAGTGGAAGGCATGCCTGTTAGACAAGCTTCCAGGGAATATGGAATTGCTCGGACAACTCTGATCAACAATATTAACAAGTCCAAATCTTCAGAAGTCAGCCTCACCCCAAATTATCAGCACAGTCAGATTTTTAATGCTGAACAGGAAGAGAGTCTTGCAAATTATCTGGATAAGTGTTCCAAAATGTTTCATGGAGGACTAACACCAAAAAATGTTCGTACTCTTGCCTTTGAAATGGCAACATTGAATCATTTGAAATGTCCGCAAACATGGAATGAGAACTCAATGGCAGGAAGGGAATGGCTTTTTGGCTTCCTGAGGTGGCATTCACAATTGTCAATAAGACAACCAGAAGCAACATCACTGGCACGAGCAACTGCATTTAATCGACACACTGTTGCGGCATTTTTTAACATACTACAAGCCTCTTATACAAACCTGAATGTAAGCGGGGATCAAATTTACAATCTTGATGAAACTGGTGTAACAACAGTACAAAAAGTTCCTAGAGTCATTGCACCACGTGGTACCAAACAGGTTGGGCAAGTCACATCACGAGAACGAGGTGAACTTGTCACAATGTGCTGCATAGTTTCAGCTACTGGACACAGCTTGCCACCAGTGTTTGTGTTTCCAAGAAAAAATTTTAAACATTTTATGTTAAATGGAGCACCTGAAGGCTCTTTAGGACTTACCCACTCTTCAGGTTGGATGACAAGTGAAAATTTTGTGAAAGTGGTTGAGCATATTGTGAAATGTGTTAGACCTTCAGAGACATATCCCATCATTGTGATCATGGATAATCACAAAAGCCACATTTCCTTTCCTGCTCTGGAGTTGGCAAAGCAGAACCATATTCATGTCATCACTCTTCCACCACATACAAGCAACAAAATGCAACCATTGGATCGAACTGTCTTTGGGCCCATGAAAGCAGCGTTTAGTCATTTAGCAGATTCATGGATGATAAAGAATGTTGGAAAAACCCTCTCCATCTATCAGCTTGCTGAGCTTGGGGGTGCTGCATTTGTTAGGGCCTCTACCCAACAAAACATAATGTCTGGGTTTAAAGCTGCTGGCATTTGGCCACTGGATCAAGATATTTTCAGTGCTGAAGATTTTCTGCCTTCTTACATCACTACCAGGCCTCAGATTTCAGAAGCATCAGTCCCTACTTTGATTGAACCTAATTTAGGCCTGGTTGATAAAGGGGCCTCACTCAGTGGGACAAACTCCCTGGTTTTATTGACCAGTTCATTTCCTGTGTCACCAAATGATGCTGCCCCAAAAGTAGCTTTAAAAGCGTTTTCTCCTCCTGAGTTATTTAAAGGATTTCCTAAGGCTGCCCCTCGTAAGGAAAACAATCGAGGGAGAAAACGTGGCAAGGCAATGCTGGCAACATCATCTCCAGCAATGACGGAAATGCAGATGAAAATAAAATACAGATCAGAAAACAGAACGAAGGTTACTATATCAAAGGCCAAGAAATCCCTTTTTGTGTCTGAAGAGAATGTCAGTGATTATGATGATGATACTAACAATATACCATATGATGATGACACAGATTCTGACATAGGCCTATCTATGGATGAAACTGGGCGTGACAGTGATGATGAAAGTAACAGTGTCAGAATGGAGGGTGTAGAAAGTGTAGACTTAAATTATGGTCAATATGTAGTGTTTGAGTTTAAGACAGGAAAAAACACGAAATATTTAATTGGGAAAGTCATGCAGCTGGAAGATGAGGATGGCGATGTGGAAATCAATTTTTTAAGAAAGAGTGGTAAAATGTTTGACAAGTTTTTTTGGCCTGCTGTAGAAGATTTAGGGACTTTTAACATAAGTCAAATTAAAGCAATATTACCACAGCCAACTTGCTGCAAGGGTACAAAAAGAACAGAAAGGTATCTACGTTTCAACATATCCTTTGGTAATTTACAATTTTATTGATTCATTTTCATGGACTATTTCTCCTGCATATGGTCCATTTCTCCCCTTCATCAAGTCCATTACTCCCGATACGTGATCCATTTCACACCACTATGGTATCATTGCTTCAAATGTTAATTTTATAAAAAGTTTTAATGTTTAACCATTTTATGTAGACTATATTTTGAAATAAATGGGTTGTTGATGTATATATTGTTTCCACTAGAGTTACTTGCCCTTATGGGAACTCTTCTTCTTCCTACTTCCTGTTTTCTAAGATGGCGAATTAAACATGTCGATCCTTGTATCTTGTGTTCAAGCTTCGTGATTATACTTCGTAACGTGAGTAAGTATGACAGCCAGCCAAGTCTTATTATATTTAATAATATTTACTACACACGAAAGTAAATATTAACATGGGTATTTCACCTACACATATTAATAACATCTCAAACTTATTATTATTTCTATAGTTATATCGAATTTGGTTAAAAATGAAAAATGAGGGACCATTTCTCCCCACTCTCCCCTAATACTATTATTTTATGTTCGTTATTAATGACATACTTTTGCATATTTTACAAGATAATTAACAATGTTTGACTAAACATTTGTACTTTAATAGGAAATAGAAGAAAAAAACAGTTTTCTGTAGCACTTCCTTTTTTTTCTAACTATGTAATTTAATGGCACTCATTTGGCCAAGCGGTTTCAAATTGGATCAGAGCTGTATCGATACATATATTAAAACCAATGAAGGTTCTCTGAGCATGAACGTCCACTTAGCGTGTTTAATCTTAATGAAAATGTTACATGGTATTATTTTTTTTACATCATTTTTAAAATGCGTGGTCAAAATTTGAATGTATGTTTATTTTGATTGAAAAAGCAGACTTACGCATTCATTCGCTTTCATTTATGGTATGTCGGTGCTTCAGAATTTTTGTTGTAAACCTTCGTTCCCGCTTAGTATTAAAATTTAGAAAATGCCTGGCTTTAGTCCGGTTGTTTAAATAACTGTATCAACATATGTAAAAACCAAATTCACTTGGTAGTCACTTTTTCCCATTGCAATTATTTTTAAGTTATTTTTATAGTAACATCTTTAGTTGTTGCAGAAAACAAAATTATTAGATAGCTATGATCATTGAAGGACCATTTAAATGTAAGTAATTTTTTCACAGGTTGCCAGGTCACATAATTTGGTTTCTACCGCTTTCGTTAAAACGAAAAAAAAATAAGCTGGTGGCTTTTTTCAAATTTGTATTCAATTCATTTGAATGTTTGTTTTGATTGACAAAGCAGATTTATGCATTCATTCATTTTCACGTATGAATGCATTTTCCTTCCCTAACTCAAGAGCAAATTAAGAGGTAATGTTCACCCTGAGTGCCGTCTAAGACTTTCATTTACTTTGTACTTGGTATCGGAGTTTACAGGAAAGTAGGCATCATGACCATTTGATGCACAAACGACCTAGACCGGCAATGGACACCTATTCTGATGCAGTCATCTCGGAATTATGCTTCAGAATTTATTAAAAATAAACCTTCGTCCCCACTTAGTACTAAAATTTAGAACATGTCTAGGTAACATAATTTGGTTTCTACCGATATTTTCTATGCGTAAATACAGGTCCTTATATTTTACAAAGCAGTTTCTGTTTATTTACCAAATATTACATAGTATTTCGAAGACTAAGCACTTCATAACTGAAACAGACTGCAATATCTTTTGTTACAGAAGAGGGTCTTTATCACATTGCTAGACCGAAGGGTCTTCTATAATTGTCCATGTGCCAGTCTCAAACGGGGTGCGCCTCGCCAAAGTAAGGCAATATTTCAGTTTTATTTTTGGCACTTAAAAAAATATACTAGCTCAAAGCTAAACAATACACCAGAACGAAAGATCTTCTTTATTTAGCCATGTGTCCTAATATAACAGGGTTATCCGCGTATCTCGGTTGAATAGGTCGTGTCTCACCGAAAAGAGAAACTTTTATTTTAAAAATACAGCTCAACACAATATATCAATTTGAAGCCTTTCATATTTGAAGTATGAATGACAAAAAATAATAATCATGTTTTTTTAACAAGCAATAATCTATACATGTTTGAAAAGAACGTGCTATGAAAAACAGTATTAAGAACATTAAAAAAGGATGAGTTGGACTATTCTTTCTTGGTGCGCCAGGTGTGAAAGGAAAATGTGTCTTATTAATTTGCTTCTTGCTAAAACTCGGAAGCATAATAAAATTGCTTTTGCAATTCCATCATAATAAATAAGAGTATTTTTGAAAAAATTCGGAAGCAAATTGAAAAGCAAAAGTGAAACCACCCTTCTGGTAGAACCATAAGGAATAATAGTATTTTGTGCGGCTTGCATTTGCAATTACTGTAAACAAGGCACGAGGATAGTCACTTAAAGAGTAGTAATTAACTTAAATTAAAATTCATGTTCACTCGAATATCAAAATATTATAATTTGATTTTGACATTTTATAAGTTTCCTAAACAGTTACTAGGAAAAAAACCCGGGCAATGCCTGGTCCTTACAGCTAGTCTTTCTATAAATCCTGACAACAACAATAAAAGCAGAAGGAAAAGATAGAAAAAGTTACTACAGTAATTTGTTACATTTTCAACAAGCATACTAGAACAAAGGATCTGATAACAAATCCAGTAGAAGCAGCAAAGAAATATAATGTCAGAATCATAGTGCTGCTGTGTCAAAGAACATGCCATCCTGTGAAACAAAAGACTGACACTCACAAAGCTGTCTATAAGAAACAATCTCACCATCAGACATGAGACTCTCTGCATGAGGCAGAGCAATTGAGCGTCGCATTCTGCTTTTGCTGAATACACGAGACAGTGATCCAAATGTTCTCTTCTTCTTCTTGCTTTGTTTGGCTTCTAGTGGCAGGTCAAAATCAGAACTGTGCGTGAACCACTTGAATAAAGAACCAGTAGCCTCAACTGAGTCTGCATTGCTGGCAGGACTACTGCTGACGACTGGAAATAAAAACAGTTATTACTTAATAAAATAAATGTAATTTTATAAATGCAATACTCAAGCATCATCTGGCCTTCAAAGCATGCATCCACTGCTTAGACAGCGCAGAATATGCTGGTTTGGCCATGTCTGCCACATGGAAGATGGTTGGATCCCAAAAGATATCTTCTACAGACAACTGGCAGATAGCAAAAGAACAGTTGGGTGACCGCAGCTGAGGTTCAAAGATGTGTGCAAGAGAGACATAAGAGCACCGGACATAAACTCAGAAACCTGGGAGGATGAAGCTGCCGCTGGCACCAAGTGGCAATGCTCTCTACGCCACCACCTCAGATTAGGGAAAAAGAAGCTCTCATGGCAAGCAGAAGAGAGGAGAAAACATCAAATGGAACACCAGGAAAAAAAGCAGCTGAGGACTTCACCTCAGGGGCATATTCCCATAGTCAGTTATGACTAAAGGGACTATTATTATTACTCCTCAAGCATCAGCGACATGTGGCAGCAAAGCTCAACAGAAAGTGAAAGGCAGACGTAAAGGTAGTCCCATAGCAGATACTACCAGAGGGGAGTAAAGTGTTAGAAACTTGACTTCTCCACTAGGTCTCAGATGTCATGAGATGGGGTGAATGGTTCTCTTCCTCGCAGCCTTTGCCTTCACCAGCTGAAATGTAGAGTCAAGTGCTCATTATTTAGCTTGCCAGACTGAAGTGTGATGTAATCTGGTTTTGAACCAGGTTCTGTGGACTTGAGAAGAAAGTGCTCTAACCACTTCCACTATGATTCTGGCAGTAGATGGACACTAGTAAAATTGTAATATTTTTCTTAAGGAATGAAAAAATAAAAATACAACAGGATGACTTTTACATTACACCTGAAGTTTTATATAGGGAAGAAAATATCAGGTATAGGGAAGAAAATATCAGGTATAGGGAAGAAAAGATCAGGTATAGGGAAGAAAATATCAGGTATAGGCCCACTTAATATGTCACACAAGATTACTAAGAAAGGCTGTACATAGGGTTAGTTACCTCATATTGCAAAAACTGGAAAGAATAAAGGGGAATGTTCAAACTAAATTCAATCTTGTATTTTAAACATTTATAAATCAAAAAAACTAACTACGTTAAGCAAGGATCATGTATGCCCAAATACAATCAATGAGCTTCAAAACTCTTGCAAATATAATAAGATTAGACAACAAACCACAATTATCAGGGAGCTACGGGCATCGTACTCTGTCGCCGTTGCCTTCAGTAAATGTAACAAAGAAACATGTATGTAGAAGGAGAGGTAGGGGAGAGAAGAGGTAAGGGAGAGAAGAGGTAGGAAAGAGAAGAGGAGAGAGAGAAAAACAAGAAAGCGGACAGACTCTCTATGAAATACATATGTAAAGGGTACTGGAACTGTCGAAGTGACTACCAAAAGGCAGTCATTATTCAAACAATCATCTATGATTTTGATATACTAATGATCCAGGAGACCAATTTAAAAGCAAATTCTGTTGTCAATTGCCCAGGTTACAGATGTTACACAAATCCATGTGGGCCTGACAGATGAGGACAAGCGATGTATGTGAAAAATGAACTCCCTCATGCATGGCTAGATACAAGTTTCCACTCTAATGAGGATGCAGAATTGCAGGGGATTGTACTGGGTAATTTCCTATCTTTCGTACCTTTTTGCTCCACAGTGAATATGTATAGTTAGGTGTTGTTTCGTAGCGCTTAGGGTTAGGATTAGAATTACGGTTAGGATTAGGGTTAGGATTATGGTTAGGATTAAGGTTTGTGTTAGGGTTAGTGTTAACCATAATACTAACCCTAATCCTAACCCTAATCCTAACCCTAACTGCTACGAAACAACACCTAACTACATATATTCACTGTGGACCAAAAAGGTACGAAAGATAGGAAATTACCTTGTACTGTATATAAGCGATCAAGAATGGCAAGTCTTCAGTTTATAAGCTCATGTGGATCGCCTTCCGGAAGAGGGTAGCAGGGAGTTCCCGAAAAAATTTCAGAAGAACCTTAATTGCTGGTGATTTTAATGCTAGATCTATGGAGTGGGGGAAACTTCACAGAAAATACACAGGGTGTTGCCTTGAGCCAGGCTTTACTCAACTCAAGCCTATCAATTTTAAATGATAGATGCCAATATGAACTGGCAACTAAATCAGAGGATTCTGATAGCGTCATAGATCTGGCATTGATTTCTAGTGCTGCCACCTGTGGCGCTGGCTTTGCATGCCATCTGCCAGAGGATAAATAGGATTTTGGTGCTGATGAGCACTGCACGATAGTGATTTGTCGATATGTGTATTGCGCACATGACTTGAGCAGTTTGGAGGAAAAATGGACGGAGCGTGTGTTGACCCTGAATGGGCGGCTTGTGTGTGTATTTCTACCCAATGGTAGAAATATGGGAAATGTTAAAAGAGAAGTGTCTTGAAACATATTAATGTTTATTAAATACAACTAAAGGTAGAAAGAGGAATGAGGTAATGTTTATATGGACCTACGGATTATAGAAGTTGCTGAATCTACCTTATTATGAATGCCGTGTAATGATGTACCGTCTATGTGAATAAATAATGGAATGTTACTAAAGTATTCAGCTGTTATATTGATCGTTGTGTGGAATCTTCGAGTTATAGAAGTTATCGTTAATGAACTATTGTGGCTGTCCTGAACCTTGTGGGACTATGATATATAAACCTAGACACAGTGTGAAAACGAGCATAAACAATCAACTGAAGAATATAAACTTCTAACGCCACAGATATGGGAGGCTCGTTCCGTTGGAGAGGAATTAATATTTTGGAATATGTACAATGCTGTACTATGGAAATTACACAAGATATCACGAATATATGGAACCAATAGAAATCGCAATTTTTCGTACTAGGTCATGCCAAGACCTTGGACTGTTGGGAAGACGTTATTACCAAACAACATATATTCTATTGAAGTCGCTGAACAGACATTTGACTGCATACGAACAGATATGAAGAATATTGTCACCTCGAGGCCATTTCACGTTGAATCGTTGTAATGAACCATTACATCAGGGTCACCTTAACGGACTTGTAAATCCTAAAGTAAACTTACCAGTGGACATTTCTTACACGAATAATATGAATCGTGAGAATCGTGACGGTATCCAGAACCAGTCTTTTGGGTCTTTCAAGTCTGACAAGTCTTTCAACCCTGATGTCCGAGAAATCATTTTGGTTGTCTGCAATGGTCAAGAATGATGATTTAATCTTTTACGTACGTCATCAAACAGATTTGCTGACCACTCGGATTTCGTAATCAGGAACACGGAACGTCTTGAACAGGACACTTATACGCGTTGTGCAACTCAGACTTTACATTCTTTCCTTGACCCGAATTATTGCATAGATTCAAGGCTACTTTTCGAGGTTGATGCTTCTTGTTTACAGCGAGGATTGGCGGTCGTGGATTTTAATCATATAAGTGAATATATGTTCGTAAGGTCATGGTCTCCGGTCCTAAAAATGTCAGGCACATCTTGTTTTTGTGTATCTTTTATGTTTAATGTTTTCCTGTGGACGACACTCAGTTATATCCTCGGATGAATTTAGTTGTCGTCGTTCTATAGATTTTGATTGTATTGATCTCTTTCAGGGATTCAGCATTTAGTGCTGTCGTATTTCCGCTCTGACTGAGATTAATATTTTCTTAGTTGTTTAGCTGTGCTGTCAAGTAACATATTGTCGTGGAATTCTTATTTAGTTCAGTATGATTATGTTCGTACCTGTAGGTCTTCTCTGACTTTCTTTTTAATATGTACAGCAGTTCTATGTGATTGTATTTCGTCCTGTACTGTTCATTGACGGTGGAAACAACTGTTTTATTATATTGTAGAATTTTATGACTTTTTACATTGTTGTCTTTTTCATGATTTGTTTCCAGCGTTGTCAGTTAATCTTTTGTCTAATGTGATAGTATGGCATGCTTTTAAATAGGTAGTAATGGCGATATTTAGTACTTGAAGATGATTATATTATATTGTTAATTGCTGATATGTTTAATATATACAATTATTACAGATACTCTGTGATAGTAGTGGATAAGTATCATATACTTCAGAGACAAGTATATCACACAAAACGAATAAATACTGTACATACAGTTGGTTTTGAAACAAGTTTGAATTACCTTACGACTAAGTATAGTCATTTAACTACAAGTGGGATAGATATACATTTTGCATCTATATCCCATTACTCTTTAAGTATATTATGGCTTACTTTGTAAAAGTTAAAGCAGGATTTATACAGAATGGGAAGGACTTGAATTTCTCGGGTGATGATCTTATAGCCTATGTAAATAAAGAAATAGCTGAATACAAAGAAGAGAAAGAGAGAGAAGAAAAAAAGAGAAAGAGAAGAAAGAGAGAGAGAAGAAAAAAGAGAAGAAAGAGATAGAGAAGAAAAAAGAGAAGAAAGAGATAGAGAAGAGAGGGAACATGAGAGAATGGAGAGAATTCGTTTAGCAGAAATTGCTGCAGAACAAGCGAAATTTGAAAGAGAAAAAACGTTTGAGTTAGAAAAATTGCGTTTACAATCTTCTTGTTCTAGGGAATCTTCTGGTACAGGATCGTCGAAGATCATTAATTTAAAATTACCAAATTTTTCTTCATTACATGACGATATAGGATTCTTTCTTTTGAGATTTGAATCAAGAGTTACGGCTTTAAATTTACCGAAGGCCTCATGGCCTGAACATTTTGTCGGGTTACTTACTGGGGAAAGTTTATAGACTTTTTTTAACATAGCCGATGACAAAAGAAATGACTATGAATCCATAAAAGCAATATTTCTTCGGAAATATTGTTTAGACGAAGAAGGATATCGTCTAAAATTTAAATCGATGGGTCCTGTGGAAGGTAAGGATGTCGAAGACTTTGTGTCTTCAGTGAAAATGTGTCTAAACAGATGGATTGAACTGTCTAATATTACAAAATCTTTTGAAGGTCTTTATGATCTCGTCTTAAGAGACAAAATTTTATCTTCGGTAAATACTGAAATTTTCTCATTTTTTCAAGAAAGGAAGCCTACTGATATAGGAGAAATGGAAAAATTAGCTCAAGAATTTTCGGTCGCACACCCAAACTTGCCTTTAGGTAAGACGAAGGTCCTAGAAACTTTGCCAGCTTGTGCGGTCACTCATGATAGATCACGCACTCGCAGCATGGACCGACGGTATAGGGAAGACTATCAAAATTCATATAGAGGAAGATATAACTTCCATCATAATTATTCGCCCTCACGGGGTATAGAGAGGCGCAACTTTAACCATAATAATAAAAATTCATGGCAAAGAAATAATCAATACTCCAATAATAATTACACTCACAAACATCATTTTTCGGCACCCTCACGTAATGATTCTTCTCGCACAGAGAATAAACGGTACTATCGTTCTGACCGTTCGGTGGATCGGAGAGGAACACATTTTTCTAGGAGTCAAAGTAGAGGAAGATCACAAGCTCATGCTTGTAAAATTAATGTTGATAAGGATAATAATGACAATATTGACAACAACACTCACGCCAATGCATGTAGTTTTGATCTTGAAAATAGTGGTAATTGCACAGAATGTATGACTCTATTTCAACCTGGATCTACTCCACGTCTGAGATGTGGACATCCTCTGCCAGTTTTGTCTTTAAAAGATGGGGTTGGCTCACTCGTGATCCATAGAGGTTTAGTTTTTGACACACCCGTTTCTATTTTACGTGACAGCGGATGCACCACCATTGGCCTAAGGAAGGCACTAATTCCTTCTTCTTGCTTTACGGGAACCTCTATAAAGTGCGTAACTTTCGGTGGAACTGTTGAATCTTATCCGCTGGCAGATGTGGTAATAGATACTCCTTTCTTTTCGGGAAAAGTAAGAGTATGTGCTCTCGATCGACCTTGTTGTGATTTGATTATTGATAACATAAATGGTGTTAAGGAATGTTCTAAACATGATATTCTTAAGTGGGAGAGAGATCACCCGTCTTTGGCTAATGCTAGAACACAACAAGCTGCAGAAACAAGTAAATTAAATTCTTCTATTCACACACAAATCAGTGCAACTTGTCAGTACATTGATAAAAATATATCTATTTCTCACCAACATTTATTGCAATCAGCGAATGATAGAAAATATTTCAATAAATATACACAAGATAACAAAAGGAAAGTCTCTTTTCGAGGGAGATATAATTTCCATCCATCCAGTGCTTCTTATCTTAAGCATGGTTTTTCTGATGGTTCATGGAGACGACATGCCAGTGACATTGATATTGATTTATCAGATCATTATATATCTATTGAGAAGAAACAGTTATTTGATCAACCTGATCATTATCACGTATGCCATAAAAAGATAGAGAGATGTGATGGGGATGACACACATTTGACTAACAATAATAAGGTTAATTCTTCTTTTAATGAGGTAGTGCATGCTGAGCCTATTGTTAGATTGGGTACAACATGCCCAAAGACTGCATGCTCTGGTAATATTCAGGATATTGAAGATCAGCATGCACGTCAGTCCAACACAACACATAATGAAATGACTGAGAACAATTCTATTCAGTCCAGTATAACCAAGAACAACTTTTGTTTCCCACTTCGCTCTTGCCGAAGTTTGTCTTGTAGTGAAAGACTACACAAACCCGCACCGTGCAGATGCGACATTTACCACATCGCACAATCTGGTGCGCACGTGCATATTTCCTGCACACGGCTGATGTTCTGTATACGCATCATTTTCCTGTGCATAATTCTATGCACATTTATTTTCCTTTGTCTTAATATCGATGCGCACGAAGCTACTGGTCTTCCAAATTGATCTTCGTGTTTGTATTACTGTCTAGATGTCAGATTAGTGCACGATTTAGCACCACACGTCTGGTTTCATTCTTCAGGAAGTTGACTTCACTTGTTCATCTATATATTCTGGTGAGTCATTCTTATTATATTTTTTCAGTGAGTTGGTACTTTCTTATCCATTCTTTTCATTTCGACCTTCAAATTGGCGTGGTCTTTGCAACTTTTATTTCTTTTACACTTCGTAGTTTTTGTGCAGAGGTGTATCTGTCTATTACAATTGCAGTAGCATTAAGTACTAATAAGCAAGTATGAAGCTTGCTGTGGCTTGTACCTTCTATCTTAGGTGTATAGTTCTCTTCTTTGACTTATATCCTATACGCTCTAAGATATGCCTGACAAAATAGATAGAACGGAACGATAATATGACCATGTTTTACATAACATAATATCACAAAATTGTATATTACGATTACAAATCCAATACTAAGACTACCAGACCTACGACGGCCTTTTCTCATTGCAGATTCCATTAATAAATACGTTGGTCTATGTATGGCACTTTGATGGCGAATACCATCCGATTTTTACTGGACAGAACATTATCTGATGCTGAGTCCAGGTACTCTTTGGTTGGGAGGAGAGTTGTCTAACAGTGGTATGGACTTTAAATAGTTGACAGAAATTCCGGGTATGTACTTATTACACTTTACATACAGACCAACAATCACTCACATATTTACAGACTTTTACGACCAATGCACGTCTCACCCGATGGTTTTTACAAATTCAAGGAGACGTTCTCCCGATAGCGGGAAGGACAATGCCAACGCTTTATCTAGGATAATTTATGGACTCACATTTGGTTTATATTTAAA
The DNA here is from genome assembly GCA_024509875.1 of Oreohelix idahoensis. Taxonomy (NCBI): domain Eukaryota; kingdom Metazoa; phylum Mollusca; class Gastropoda; order Stylommatophora; family Oreohelicidae; genus Oreohelix; species Oreohelix idahoensis. The sequence goes on along the minus strand of JAMPIV010011482.1, from coordinate 236,334 downwards.
GTGGACCAATTGAGATAGTGCATAGTGTTTCGTCACAAGAGGTACTGTAGGAAGTGTAGTTCACATAACCACGGTGTTTAATGTGGACAGTTGGATTACTATGCGAACACAGACCAGATTGTTATCTGTGATGATAAAACTTATTGGACAATAATTACTTATTTATTCATATTGTTATTACTGACATTATTTTTTTTCCTTTAAATCTAGATAGATACCATTTAATTGTTTGATTGGTAATAATAAGTGATGATCTTAATGATTTAATCTCGCTCCATATTATATTTGCCTGTCTGAAAACTATGTTTTCAGTTGTTCGAGGGGGGGTAATGTGGCGCTGGCTTTGCACGCCACCTGCCAGAGGATAAATAGGATTTTGGTGCTGATGAGCACTGCACGATAGTGGTTTGTCGATATGTGTATTGCGCACATGACGTGAGCAGTTTGGAGGAAAAATGGACGGAGCGTGTGTTGACCCTGAATGGGCGGCTTGTGTGTGTATTTCTACCCAATGGTAGAAATATGGGAAATGTTAAAAGAGAAGTGTCTTGAAACATATTAATGTTTATTAAATACAACTAAAGGTAGAAAGAGGAATGAGGTAATGTTTATATGGACCTACGGATTATAGAAGTTGCTGAATCTACCTTATTATGAATGCCGTGTAATGATGTACCGTCTATGTGAATAAATAATGGAATGTTACTAAAGTATTCAGCTGTTATATTGATCGTTGTGTGGAATCTTCGAGTTATAGAAGTTATCGTTAATGAACTATTGTGGCTGTCCTGAACCTTGTGGGACTATGATATATAAACCTAGACACAGTGTGAAAACTAACATAAACAATCAACTGAAGAATATAAACTTCTAACGCCACACCACCACCTTTGCATGCTAGGATGTACTGAGCCCAAGAAAGTGATCACCTATCCTGTGTAGTACCCATTGCAAAGGGAAAGATCGCCAGACACAGGAAACCAAAACGAACTGTCCAGTTTTATACATGCCTACATGACAGTAGTAGCCATGTGCACATACTGTGTCAAATTGTGAAACAAATGACAACTCTCACACCTTTTACACAACCACTCTGGTGGAATGAGACAGTGGAGACAGCATGGCATGAATGGAAAACATTTATGGAAGCTTTTAATCTTCAGGATCTGGTGTGGATCTACTGTCCTGGTCATGCAGGGGTATGCGATAATGAGAGAGCTGACAGACTAGCATCAAGAGCACCCACAGTGAGAATACTGGATATGGATAAGGGAGAGATATTGAGAACAATCAATGATCGCCTGTTAGAGAACAACACTGCAATAGATGAATCATCAAGGTTAAGACATAGAATTTGGCATCAAACAAGGCTAGCAGAGATGGATGTATGAGAAGATGCATCCGTCGTGTATACAACCAGCGAGCTACAGGAACAGTTAGCATTCACACTCTTCAACATATACTGAGGGAGACTGAGCACCTATGGGTTTGCCTGCCTGAGTGCAATACCGATTCAGTTCAACAATAACAATAACAAAATGCTATTACTGAAAATTGCAGATAAATTGAGTCAAATTAAATATGAGAAACTTAAATCATTTTCAAATAAACATTGTCTTGCATATCCTTACTTTATTAGCCTAACAGTTATCATCATCATGTTTCTTGTGGCTCCTTACGGAGCATGGAATCACAACTGGAGCTGGTCCATTTGCAGGAAACCTCCCCCCTCCCCCCAAAGCATTCCTGAGCTCTTATAGCAGTAGTTTCTATAGCAATATGTTTTACACGATGAGACAACCAGCCCACATACACAACCTTATGTTAGTCATCTCTCACGACATGCCAGAGACAACAGTAGTCCTATTCTTTCTGTGTCTTCTTAGAGACCCTGGAGAACTACCCGGACTTCAATGAGTTAGCTCACTCATTCTTCATTTCTGAAGTTTACTGCTACGTGTAGCCTACATTCTTTCCTACCTTGTCCATGACTTTCCGTCTCGTTACTGAAAGTGCAATTGAGTACTGATGACTCCTCCATGGTGGAGAAGCCAGTATCATCTACAGAGGGGAAGACTTCATCATCATCAATATCATTTTGGATGTCACTAGTCGCTGCACTCAAAGATGTCAGTGTTGTTTTATCTCTCAGCTCCAGCTGTTCCTTGACCTGATTGGAAAAAACAACAAACATATTAGTGAGTTTGTGAACTTACCAAACTTGCAAGCCAATAGCATTGAATATATTTGATGTTGAGAGCGCATCATGGGGCGAAGCGATCTTGAAAAAGTATATTTGGAAAGATCGCTATGCACCATGATGTGTCTCACCAAAACACAAAAACTACAGTCATTGACTATGACTACGCACGGTAGCGAAGGATGACGAGGAGTGCATAGTTATGTTTGAATATTCAACAGTGTCAGCTTGTGTGGCGTGGTCCACTAACTAGGTGTAGAGAATTCTACTCACAAAGTGTATCCAAGAGTATAGATTTCGAAGCAGAAATCAAAGGAGATTTTAATTCAATATGGGACAAACCCATTTTATCAGCATGTGTGAAATTCATGGTAAGAAATAGGCTCGATTGGCCAAAATGTATGTTTGAAGACATGTCAAGATATAACCGGCATGTAAAGATATGAACATTTAAGAAATATATGTAATTGCCGACTAAAAGAAAGTGTGCACGAAGGCACCAAATCCTATTAATGCAGACATTAATGGAAAATATAATATGTCCAGAAGGATTCGCAGGAGTAAAATAAACGGACAAAATTATGAATATGCTATGAAAGCATGGAGGTATTAGTCTTATTAGCATGAAGAATTTTGCAGATGTGTGGACTCATTTATAAGTAGTATATTGAAGGAAGGAATCGATATTTAATTGGAGATGTCAAACTTTATTAGAGCAATGTGTCACTCATGAAAGTCTTTGTGATAAATAAAAATGAAAGTCGTTGAAACCAGACGTCTTCAAAGAATGTTTCAAAGTTTGGATTTTGAGTTTTAATATTCAAACAGTTAACAGTTTATGACAGTGAGTTGAGGAATACGAATATGAATATGAAGAAGAACGATTACCCATAAAAGTACTGGCCAGTTTTTGTGGCAATACATCTGCTAATAGAAAAACTCTAGACAACATACAGACAACAAAGGAATTGTTCTTAACATTTGACATAAGTAACTTATCTAAATTTTAGGTCTGAAAATACACAGGGAAAATACAAAAATAATTAGAATACATGCAGGAAATGATAACAGCGTTGAACTTGAAGAAACACCACTACAAGATGTAGAATCATACACATATCTTGGCAGCAATATAGACAATATTGGAGGGACAGACAGTGATATCAAAATAAGAATACAAAAAGCAAGAGGAGCTTTCATTGCATTGGGAAATATATGGAGATCAAGAGAAATCGGATCCAACACGAAAATAAGAATCTTCAACTGAAATGTGAAGTCAGTCCTATTGTATGGCTCGGAGACATGGAGAACAACAAAAACAACAACCAAAAAGCTACAGACTTTCATAAATGGGTGCTTGTGTAGAATAGAGGGATTAAAATGGTATGACAAGGTTACCAACGTGGAACTGATGACAAGAACTAGACAAGTGCCAGTGGAACAAGAGATGAGAAGAAGACGCTGGCAATGGATAGGACACACACTGAGGAAACCTGTTGATAGCATTACAAGGCAGTCCTTGTTCTGGAACTCCCAGGGCAAGAGATGCAGAGGTAGACCAAGAAGCACATGGAGAAGAGAGCTGGAAACAGAGATGAAAACGATAAGGAGAACGTGGAAGGAACTTGAGATGATGGCACGTGACAGGAGGACTTGGCATGTATTTGTTGAAGGCCTGTGCTCCTTTGAGAGTGCAGGGTGATGAATGAATGAACTTATCTAAATTGCTAAACACATATACAGCAGCCTGTATTTTTATTTTCTTATAAAGTTTGCACAGGTAAAAAATTGTTAGCAAACTCAGATGAGTTAAGATATATTAAAAACACAATCATGGTAAAAAAAATGATTAAAACATAATAAAACACTCAATTCTGGAATCAAGACTCAAACTGACCTAAGACAAAATGCATTTTTAAAAATACAAAAATTTCTACTTGTTAGTATAGCACAATGATTGTTGTAGGAGCATTTTATAGACATTATAATTCTTTCTTTTTTCCACACTGTCAGTATCAGCTATTACTATAATCTTAGACAGGTCTACAAATTCTTCATTGGGTATTACTAATTTATGGCAAGTCTGCATATCTTTCAGTATCTATCTATGACTAATCTCTATAACAGATCTGGATAATATTTTCAGTATTATATTTTCCAGCTTAGAATATTTATCGTTCTTCTATTACTTTGCAACATGACCTACCTCCTTCAGTTCAGCTTCCAATGCCTTGATGCTCTGTTCCTTGGCATCCAATTCTGCCTTAAAAAACATAGCCCTCTCTACAGCATCTTTCGCTTTGGTAATAATTTCCCACTTCTCTCTCTCCACATCCTCTTTTTCTTTAGCAATCTGTATTAAAGCAGACGTCAAAAATCAAACTCATGGGCAAACAGTTTGCTATGCTAATCATAAGCAAATTAATAAATACTAAATATAACTAAGTGCAAGAAACTTGTTAACTCTTTGACTCCGTAATTTTGTTCCACCCTGTGCCATAATTACTTTTTTAAGAATTCTAATCGGTGAAGTGTACTATCTTTTAGTGTAAATTTTATGTTAATCTTTTCTGTGAACATGTACTTATTATATAAGAAACTGTACGGAAATAGATAATTGTAATATATAGTGTCTTTGGTAGTATTAACACAAGTATGTTTGGTATACTTAAAACATTTTGCATGTAAAATTGAAAAACACTAAAAAATTCACTGTAAAATACGAGCTTACCAAAGACAAATTACTGTTGTAGACAATAAAACTTTCTTTTTTACATTTGTTTAATGTTTTAATAGTATCCCTAGCTTCATCTTCTCCAGAATAGGACTTTGCACACTCATCAACTAAATCTATTGTGTCTAGCTTTTCTGCACCGATTTTGTTATTTGACAACAAACTGTGACTACCAAACAATCATCATCAATGTCAGCAATGTTTCTAAGTAGTTTGACACAATTATTCACTTAGGAGACTTAAATGTAAACATAAAGCATGACATATTTCTGTAGCAATAACAGCAAAAAATGCAAACATGTGAATCGTCACACAAATTGTGATAATAACATCAAAACACGCACACATGCTGCTTAATTACACTCAAATTAGTTGTTTAAATAGTAGCTGAAGTCATTCTATGAGTTTTAAAATATGAACTGCATTAAACGGACGAATTTTGGGGTTTATTCATGATAAACTAAAAACAACGCTCTGAGTGTTACGGTGGCACAGCAGTTACAATTTTGCAACGGTCTGAGCATTGTTCTGGAGTCAAAGCGTTAATGCTTTTTTTTATTAATTTAATGATGAGAAATACCTCATTCAACTTCTTATGGGTTATAATTAGGACATATATTGTTTTTAATTCCAAATAATATGAATAATTGCCGATACATGGAAGTGGCATCACATCTTCTGTCCAATCATTGTAAAAAGGGCAAATAAAAATTTGTTAATGCTGAAAATTATTTGTTAATACTGAAAATTCAATGATATATGATATTCATTTATAAACTACCCTTCAAATTCCTGTGGAATCCCTTGGCCAGTATAGGCCTTCAACAAGTTCATGCCAAGCCTTCAACAAGTTCATGCCAAGCCTTCATTTACTGTGCCATCCATTCAAGGCTTTTCTATGTCTTCTTAATCTCTTTTAAATCTTGTCTTCCCTGTATGTTTTTGGTCTCCTTCATCTTCCTTTACCACAGGGTTCCAGAACTAGAACTGCCTTAAAATGCTATCATCTGGTTTACTCAGTGCATGTTCTATCCAACATCAGGGACTTCACCTCACCTCACCTGTTGATCCTCTAGTATTTGTCTGCTTCTTCCATCAGTTCCACACTGCTGATCTTGTCATACCCCATTAAGCCAGGCCGATCTTGTTATACCCCATTAATCCAGCAGGCTGATCTTGTCATACCCCATTAATCCAGGTACACTGGACAAGCACCCATTAATGAAGGTCTGTAACGTCTTAGTTGTTATTGGTATTTCTCCATGTTTCACAGCCATACAAAAGGATCTCCTTGACATTCAATTTAAAATAAAAATGACATTAATGACTGAAAATTAATGTAATTAATTTTCAGTCATTAATGATTGGAATGCCTCATGCAGTTCAGTCATTAATGATTGAAATGCCTCAGGCAGTCCACTCAATGATTGCAATGCCTCATATAGTTCAGTCATTAATGATTGGAATGCCTCATGTAGTTCAGTCATTAATGATTTGAATGTCTCATGTAGTTCAGTCATTAATGATTGGAATGCCTCATGTAGTTTAGTCATTAATGATTGAAATACCTCAGCTAGTCCACTCAATGATTGCAATGCCTCATGTAGTTCAGTCATTAATGATTGGAATGCCTCATGTAGTTCAGTCATTAATGATTGCAATGCCTCATGTAGTTCAGTCAGTAATGATTGAATGCCTCATGTAGTTCAGTCATTAATGATTGCAATGCCTCATGTAGTTGTCATTAATGATTGGAATGCCTCATGTAGTTCAGTCATTAATGATTGGAATGCCTCATGTAGTTTCCAGGGTCTCTGAAGAGACAAAGAAAGAAAAGAACTATTGCCCCCTCAGGCATCTCGTCAAGATACAATTAATATGAGGCTGTGCTTGGGGATGTCCACCTCATCATGTAAAACTCACTGCTAAACAAACCATTGCTGCAAGAGCACATGAATGCTTGGATACAGGCTTCCTGTAAGGGCCAGATGCAGTAGTTGCAGCGTGCACCATAGGGAACAAAAACAAAATGATGATATACATCCTATACTACTTCATGCATGAGACCTGGACCAAAACCAAACACATGGAAAGAAAACTGAAAGCCAGTATGTGACTTCTTTATGCAAGATTCCTGCAAGGGGAACAGTTGCAGTGGTAGCTTCATAAGGAGTGCAAAGGAAAGTGATGATGATGATGATGATGATAGGTGCAGTTCCTGAGAAGCTTGCAATGGGTGCCTTTGATAGCCGTACAATTAAATAAAGAAGTCCATAAAGAAACTGAAGAAAGTCATCAATTAATCACCGCAATGCAACAAAGACAGTCAAAGTCATTTGGACGACACATAATGAGAAGAGAAAAATTGAAAGAAAATCTAGCATATTTAACTCAATTTATAGTTGGGTGACCGCAGCTGAAATTCATAGATGTATGCAAGAGACTTGAGGGCACTGGACATAAATACAGCAGCCTAGGAGGATAAAGCTGCCGATCGCACCAAATGGCGATGCTCTCTATGGCGCAACCTCAGACTGAGCGAAATGAAGCTGTAACAGCAAGCAGAAGAGAGGAGAAAGTGTCGAAAGCAACACCACGAAAAAAAACAACTGATGGCTGTTACTTCAGGGGTGCATTCCCATAGTCAGTTATGACTGAAGGGGCTATTATTATTATAACTCAATGAGGAAAAACTATAAAGATACAGAGAGAAATACTTCAACAAACTGACCACATTACCTGGGAAGAGACTGAAGTAGTCAATTCTAGAGATTTAAAACACAGTCAATTCTAGACACCAGAAACTGTAGGAAATGGAGGGATGTGATTGCCAATGTCAGTGAGCCCAACACTAAACAAATGAATTTGTGTTAAATCATGAAAGCCCACACTGGCTGTAATTAGTCAAATACCTGTTTAATCATCTCATCACTTTCCTTAACTCTCTGCTCATAATTATGAATAAAGTCTCGTAACTCTGTTTCCTTCTCCTCCAGAGTTGTGTACAGTTGTTTCATCTGACTGAGAAGATCAAGCTTTTCACCCTTTAACCTCTTGCGATCACTCTTCATACCTAAAGATAGAGAGTAAAATCCTTTCATGAGATTGACCTATATGGTCTATAAAGCCTTACAACAGTATCTTGTCAACTTCTGTACAAACTGTAGACAATACTACATGCAACAACAGCTGACAATCGACAATTTATTTTGATGACAAAATGAAAGTCCATGTTACAAGGTAGTAAGTAAAATATTTTAATAAGCCAAGTTGTTAATGTAAGTTAGACGTCTGCAGGACCGAGCACTAGATTTAAATCAGGCCAGGAGAAAGACAGCTAAAATAATAGTATGACATTCTCTCTAGAAAACCTCTCTGCCCCAGGGTAGAAGAGGAAAGACTAAGTAAGTTAATATAAGTATGAATTAATAAATATATAAACACACACATTATTTCTCTCTCTCTCTTTTATGTTTGTGTGTCTCTCTCTCTCATCTAAAGATTATCACCTTCTATGTTTTGTAATAATTAACTTGGTATGTCCACAAACAATGAAAGAAACACAGACTAAGAGAAGCAATCATAAAAATTGTCTTTTAAAAAACATTCACTAAAGCACGTCAGTGGTTAGAATGTTTTCCTTCCAAGCATATCTAAGTGGCTTCCCAGCAGGTTTTTTTTTAAATTCAGTCATCTTTTTTTCAGTATTTGTAAGTATCTTTTTTTTAACTATAGTTTCCAATTATCTGTGTCTGTTGACAAACTTATTTTCTTGGTAGAAGGCGAAAGGTGGCAGAAACTGGAAGGAAGAAACTGGAAGGAAGAAACTGAATACATGAGAAATGGTGCTATTCTCAGGATACAAGACAGAAATTACACACCATAATTCTTTGATGTCATTTTTTGAAGGGTTTTTTACTAGTATCAATATATTTTTTTAATATCACAATGTGTGCGCCAAGCGTGAATTCTTGCAAACATTTTTTTTTTCTCATGGTTTATGTCTGCTGCAAACTATGGCATGCAATATCTGTAACTGATCAGCATATTATTTTTTTTTTAATCATTGAGTTTTATTTCCTGACCCTACTAATGACTTCAGATAATACAGTAATCATAAAGACAAGTATCTGACGTTGCACAGCCATAACAAAGAAGGTATTTTTGATGTTGAATGAAGCATTCAATCTTAATGGTCAATTAAGACGGTAAAAAGTAAAGATGTATAACAATCATTAAATAAAATTGTAAGTAACAGTTTTATATTATGACAAAGGTGCAAAGAAATCAACATCTATATTCTCCATTTCCGGCACTATTTTTGCTTGAAATACTGGTCAACATTATTCCTCAGATTTATTTAGATAAATGAGCTAAAGTGTTTAAATAATTAATTAAATCCTTCATTCATTCAATCTGGCAATCATTGAATAATGTTGTTTATTGCTTCATTTATTTTCACTTTCTATTTGCTGTTATATTTTCATTTACTTCAATCCGTATCGTCACTGAAACTTATTTTAATTTGTTTAGTTCTCACGTTATGTTTCCAAGTGAAGGCCTGTGTGGCAGAAACATAGGTTCTGTTTAACTCTTATCAAATGATAAAGTTTTTCCTAGCATCTTTTTTGTTATATTTAATGATCTCATAGATGAAGATTTAAGGCAAAAATCCAAATTTATAAGTAATGATTTATGTACCTTGCAAAACCTCCTTGGCTCTGTTCAGTTCTTGTCGAGTCTGTATTAGTTCTAACTTAAGTTCTCCATAGCTGGGCTTGGCATCACTGGTGGCCCCTTTGACCTGACGGAATTCACTATATTCTTTCCTAATATTCCACAACTCCTCTTCCAGTCTTGAATTTTCCGCTTTGAGGTTTTCATTTGCATTCTGTAAAAATTCATTTTTTTTTTTAAATTATGCAACCTAAGTATTCCATTGATTTTAAATTCACCATACAGATTGATAACAGCACCAATTGTTTCACAACAGTACTAGCACCATCTAATTACACACAAATGTGTTTTAAAGATAACCTATGCTTTTGACAGCATACATAGGGACAGTTTATGGAAAATACTGAGGGCTTACGGAATTCCAAGCTGCATAGTGTCAATCATAAAAAGCCTCTATGCCAACTTTACGTGTAGTGTTGGGCAGAGCAACCTAACCTTTGAGGTGAAGACAGGAGTACGACAGGGATGCCCCTTATCAACCACTCTATTTTTAACAGTCATAGACTGGGTGATGCGCCAGACAACAGAGGGCAGTCCATGAGGAATAAGATGGACTACATTTTCTACATTGGAAGATCTGGAATATGCAGATGACATTGCACTACTAGCACATTCACATCAACACATCCAGGAAAAAAGGGATAGACTTAATAAGTTTAGCCAGCAGGTGGGCTTGAACATCAATTTAAAGAAGTCAGAGGTCATGACGCTCAATGTGAGCAACCCTGAGCCCATATCAGTAAGGAATCAGCAACTGGTACAGACAGACACCTTCACATACCTAGGATGCATAGTAACACCAGACGGCGGGACAGGCAAAGACATCAACATCAGAATGAATAAGGCAAGAACAGCCTTTTTTAGCCTAAACAACATCTGGAAGTCCTCCCAATACAGCACAAGCACAAAATTAAGATTATATCAGAGCTGTGTGCTTTCTGTGCTTCTCTATGGTGCGGAATGCTGGAGAGTTACAGAGAAGGAAATGTCGAAATTGTCCTCTTTTCACACAACATGCCTAAGAAAAATTAACCGAATCTTTTGGCCGAATACCATCACCAACCAAGATCTGCTTGCTCGGAGCAAGCAAGAGGACATGCACACCATCATAGCTGGCAGACGCTGGAGCTGGGTTGGCCATGTCCTCAGAAGAGACCCCGCTGCCATCACAAGAACAGCTATGCTTTGGACCCCTGAAGGAAAACGAAAGAGAGGCTGACCAAAAACAACCTGGCGGAGGACTGTGGAGGCTGAGATGCAAAGAATGAACCAGAGTTGGGGCACTGTACGAAGGATGGCCGCCGACCGAGCAAAGTGGAATCAATTTGTTGTTGCCCTACAAGACGCCACCAGGCGTGATGGCCACTGACTGCTTTGACGGTCGGTGGCTAAGGATCAAAGAAGAAGAAGACATCACCAAATATATCATCAACTTACTAAAACCACCAATGTATCATAAACACATTCATTATCAATGTATTAAAGCAAACAAGACAAAAAGCTTTTCCTGCAAAGTTTCTAACAACTTCCAGTGCTGCAATATTTTAAAGTCAGTGAAGAAAACAGAATTTTATTAGCAAGTTCATGCTAAGCATGTTTTCCCCCACAACATGATGGTTCTCAGAGGTTCCGGACCCATATCTTACAACTATCTGTCCCAGTACAGGTATGACGTTTACCATGCTTACGATTCCTATTTAAAATGTTTACATTTCCTTCAGGTCTTGTAAAGGCAGCTGACTTAACTGAAAAAGATGGGACTAGATGATTTTGATAAGCCAAATGGATGGATAGAAAAGTTTAAGAAAAGACATGATCTTATGTACCACTGTGTGCATGGTTGCACTGAGTGATGAGACAAGGGATATGCTGAAAATTGTTTTCACAGCTTATTCAATAGGTATGCTTTTCCACTTTTGACCAGATGAAACTGTTGTTCCAAGGTGACAAGCCACAATTGCCTAAATTGAGTGAGGAATGACTTACAGTTGTATTACTTTGCAATGAAAATAGGAACAGAAAAACATTCTCTACAGGTGATAGGGTAAGCAAAATGTTCCTGAAGTTTCAAATATATATGCATACACTTCCTTGTGCTTATCACTCAAGTACTAAGGAATGAATAACAATGTCCATGACTTCTTTACAAGCACTGGATGCCAAATTGAGGTTCAAGAAGAGAATATTATTCTTTGTAGATCAGTGTACATCCCATATTTCTGACACCTTGTATCTGTGGATGTAAAGGTGGTGTTCCTCATGGCCAGTTGTGCAAGTCACCACCAACAGCTTAATTTTATGGGTGAAGTAAATGTATAGACACTCGTACAAAAGTAATTTTTGTCTGTACACACTATGCTACATAAAGTTTTGATACTGGATGTGGTGCACTTCACAAAACACCTGTTTCAACCAAATGGGTTTTCTGTGTATACTTCCTGAGGGTAAATATTGAAGACCATGTGACATAGTCTAATCAATGGCAGAAAACTATGAGCAAAAACTTAGTTTCAATGGTTGTGTTGAGTATGACAAGAGCATCATCATCTCTCAGTCTTCGTCACTATAAGAAACAATGGAGCAACATCTAGCAGAAAGGCGCACCACAACCAAAAATGACAAGGTGGAGGAAAAAAAAGAAAAACAGCTCGCACCAAATTAAATGCAGTCGAATGCAATAAAAGTTACTGACACTGTGCAGTGTTATATTTGTAGTTCTGATGTTGATGAGGATCAGTTGTCAAAGATGGACACAGATAATTATAATCTAAGCCAGAACAACAAGAAAAACAGTTCTCTGAATATGTTGTTTTTTTTTTGTTTTTTTTCAAGTTTGTTAATTATATACAAGTGCTACAAACTTTACTCCAATGATAATTTTCATTAGCACATTTTCCAGTTTATGGCAATTTTTTTCCTGCAGCCTGGGGAAAAAAAGTGCTAATGAGAGTTCAGAGTATATTATTTTTAAATATTTTGTTTACAAAACAAAACAAACAAAAAATTGTCAGAAACGGGCATTTCTGACTGCACAAATTAGAATCTGGAATAGTTTACAAGAAAACCAATCCACTAATACACACACAAGCTAAAATATAAACTAATAAATTAAATACAACGTTTGTACCTTCAAAGTTTCATGCGCACACTTTAACTCATCATGTTCCCCTAAGAGATGCTTGTAATCCTCAATCAACTGCTCATTTGACCTAGTCAGTGTCTGAACTGTGACTTCCAGCTCTTTCCATTCTTTTTCTGACTTCTCTTGGGGTCTCCTGGGGACTGAGAATGTTCACAATTCATTAAGAAAATTATTTTTAGCTTTGTAGCACAGAAAATAGCATCGCTTTCTATGTTAATGGCACATTGGGATGTTTTAGGGGCACAGTACAGTGATCACCTACCCTGTGTTGTCCTCATTGCAGAAGGCAGGACTACAAGACACAAGAAACCAAAACAGGCCTTCAATATCATAACAATCCCACACACACACTGCGTCAAAATGCAAGAAAACAGACAGCTAGAACACCTTTTGTCCAACCACTTTGATGGAATGAGACGGTGGAGAGAGCATGGGTTGAAAAAGCAAAGGGCAACCAAGGAATGGCAGAAAACACAAAAGAGATATATGAGGAATGATGTCCTGGTTAAAGAGAAAGAGGAAGTAAAAATATGCAAGCCATCAACAGATTTAAAAGCTTGTTGAAGGAGGCCAGTGATACAGTATGGAAGGCCTCTGTGACACAGGTGGACATGGAAAAGAAGCCTCAAATCTTCAGGAACTAGTGTGGATGTACTGTCCTGGTTATGCAAGGGTATGCAGCAATGACAGAACTGACAGACTAGCTTCAAGAGCATTGTATATGGATAAGGGAGAGATACAGAGGGAAATTAATGGTAGTCTATTAGAAGATGACACTACAATCATCAAGGTGAAGATTGCTGGAATTTGGCATCATTTGGCAACCCATAAAAGCCAGATCCAAACCTCAGAAATGAGGTATCTGAGGAAGGTGGTTGAAATAACAAGAAGAGACATGGTCCGCAACCAGATGATACGCCAAGGCCTAAAATCCCACCCCCTGCAGACCCAAGTAGAACAGTCCCAACTAAGATGGTTTGGCCATGTCTGCAGAATGGCAGAAGATCGGCTACCACGACAAGCATGGGAAACAAAGAGCCAGGGATCCAGACCCCCAGGACGACCCAGAGTCCGCTGGGAGGACAACATTAGACAATCTTTGAAGGACCGAGGACTAGAATGGAACCAGGCCAGGAAGAAGACAGCCGATATGGCTTTGTTTTGTATGTACATAATTTTGTGTCAGTGCGAGAAATAACACTGTTTCCTTTGTAAAAAGTTCTGTATCAGCAGAGGAAACAGCACTGTTTTCTATGTAAATAGTTTTGTCATCACAAAAAACTGAACTGTTTTCAATGTAAATAAATTTGTATCAGGAACAAAACAACACTGTTTTCAATGTAAATAGATATTTGTATCAGCAGACAAAACTGCACTGTGTTCTATGTAAATACTTTTGTATCAGCACAAGAAACAGTGCTGTTTTCTATGTAAATAGTTTTGTGTAAGTAGAGGAAATGGCCTTGTTTTGTATGTACATAATTTTGTGTTAGTGCGAGAAATAACACTGTTTCCTATGTAAAAAGTTCTGCATCAGCAGAGGAAACAGCACTGTTTTCTACATAAATGGTTTTGTCAGCACAGAAAACATCACTGTTTTCGGTGTAAACAGTTTTGTGTCAGCACAAAAAACAACACTGTTTTCTGTGTAAACAGTTTTGTTTCAGAAGATGAAACAGCTTTGTTTTCTATGTAAATCTTTTTGTATCAGCACAAGAAACAGTGCTGTTTTCTATCTTCTGTGCTGGGGAATATAATGGAAGTTCTTACATGGTACAAACCACTTAATGGTATATTGTTAATTAATGACCACATCAGAGTTTCATGAATAGTTTTACAAAACATTCTTTTGATTAAAACGTGTTTGAAATGATGTTATCATTGATTTTGAGTTAAATTACATAATGATAAGTTCTTATCAATATGGCTGTCCAGCTTCAGTAAAAGCTAAATCTGGAAAACAGTTTAAATGAGTGACTTCACATTGTTAACATATCTCACCTGCCCTTTTTTTTTTTTTTGGTCTGCCTGATTTGAATAAAACTATTGGCACAAGAATGGTCATCTTATAAAGCACCTGTTCCTCAAGTGCAGGTGTTCCCATCAGGTGTTTTGTGAGAGATCATGAGATGTGTCATGAATTAGCAATTTCTAATTTTTACAAAATACCATAGTAATAATATCACAATTAAGTATTTGCAGCATGAACATGCTCAGGTTTGGTCAAATGTGTCAGCATTCAAAAGAAGTTTGAGAACCTCTAAAAAGAAGCTTCAGAACATCCAAAAAGAAGTTTGAGAGCCTCTGTTTAATTTTAAAACAGAAGGTAATCCCATAGCAGATACGACTAGTATGGGAGTAAAGTGTCAGAGACTTCACAATATTAAGTCCAGCTTTTTTATGAGGTTGGTTGACCAGTTCCTTTCCATGCTGTCTTTGCCTTCCCTAACTCAAGGGCTGTCAGGTACCCATTTACAGCTGGGTAGACTGGAGAGTCGCCACCAGGCATGATGGCCACTGACTGCTTTGACGGTCAGCGGCTAAGGATCAAAGAAGACTGGAGCGTGAAGCTATCAGGTTTCGGTTCCAAAACCCGGTAACTGTGCCACTAACGGAAAGAGCTCTAACCACTTAGCTAACCAGAAACTCTGAGAACCTCTGCTCTAGTGTAATAAAAAAAGTTATAATCATGTTTTAAAATCTTTGTTGTTTGTTATAGGGTCGGAGTGGTTAAGAGGAATGGCGTTCTCCTCTAATTCTAAAGGTAACGGTTTCGATTCCCAACACAGGGAATATTTTTAATGGAAATTTTCTTCAGAATCAATGGTTCCTAATAATGCCAGACTACCCCTGTTCTCATGGGTAGTGAGATCGAATGCTTAGCCTTCTCGGATAAAAGGCAAAAAAATATGAGGTCTCGTGTGCAAGTTGTGTATGTTAAGAATCTCTCGGCAGTTGGAAATCATAAAGTGTATGACATACACCCGCTGCCCAGGCAAAATTTAAAAATTAGGAAACCTACCCACCACATATTAACAGAATGTGTGATTTTTGCTTCCATACATTTGGATTCTCGCCTGTGCTACAGAGTTTGTGCACTGTGCTGAGACTCCTTGTGTGATCTAAGGAAGGAGATCAGAGCACTGATGGCATTTCCGTGTGCAATGAAGATGATCCTTGAAATCCAAACCAAAACAGAATCTTTGTTGCTTCATGCTGTTCACTCCGGTGTTAACTCTAGAATGGTTCATTCAATGATAAGCCTTCTATGGTGATACTTTTTGTGCAACAAATAGGAATCTCTATTTGAATAGTATGTGTCGTGTGGAAAGGTATCCAAATACCTGTGCTTGTGTTATATGATGATGTGCAGGTGTTTTGAGTAGACGATAGTGTTGTGTCCAGTGTGTTATGGATAAGATGTATTTCTATTGTTGAGTATTATCCATTCATCATGTTTATTAAGTGAACATGTTCTGTTTAACCAGTGGTTCATTTATATTTTAGCCAGTTCATATATGGATTAAGTGAATATTAGTACATATAATACCTATTATTAAAGGACTCTAGCCCTGTTGAAATATGATGGAATTTCTTACTATAATTGATACGATCAATATGTAAATCCAATGGAACTATTATGTATTACGAATATGTATTAAAGCTATATAACTAGGATATAATCTACAGACAAATGTGGAAGCTATGAGTGTTTAATAAATGTAAAGGATTTGGAACAATGGATTATCTTATTAATATGTTGAAGGGCAGTTGGCTCAAGTTGTTTCTATTGCAAAATTATTTTGGTTGCTGTTGTCATTGAGTTGTCTACAGATAGTGTTGTGCTATTTGAGAATGAACACGAGCCATACTAGATATAATACAAACAGACCAACTGTCAAACCTTTAACACCTTTCCCATATCCAAACACTTTGAGGCCTTTTGAAAATTTTACATTTACCTTAGCAAGTGAAAGTCGAAAGAAATAAGTCAGACAATCTATTGCTAGAATTCAAGGTAAAAAATGTACCCTGATAAGGCTTGAAATGAGAGTCAAGGTCATTACTACTGCAGTACCTAGGATTAATATTTTAGTTACTCATCATCACCATCATCATCATCATCATCATCATCATCATCATCATCATCACCACCACCATCACCATCATCATTATCATCATCATCATAATTTTCCTTTTTGCTTCTTATGGAGCATGGAGCCACCACTGTAGCTGGTCCCTTCACAGGAAGTATTTACATGCTCTTGCAGCCTTTATGTGTTGCATTTCTGTCTTTTCTTACCCACATCTCCCTCACTCTTTCCTATAATACTTTAATTAATGTCATGTTTTGTTTTTTTAAATACTACCTCTGCCACCAGCAAACTCATCTGCCCATTTTTAAAATCTCTCTTTTACTTGTTCTCTTTATTGTTCATTTAAACACCACAGTCAACCTCATCATCACAACAAATACAACAGTAAAATACTCAGCCATGTGTAGTTCCAGGGGTTTCTGAGGAGACAGAATGAATGACTTTGACTTTTCCAATCCCCTAGGTTACAAGTTTTCACTCTATTTTCCTTGTGCCAGGTAGTGAAAGGTTCATGTCTTTTTCAGTTGCCTTGTATCTCCATACAGGGTGTTGGTGATGGAGGGGTTTGGTGGTAGCAATTGCTAACACAAGTCTGCTAGTGTCAGGCATTCCAGCAGGTGATGTTCTACTGTGTCTTCCTTCTGTCTGTTGCACATAAAGAATGAATAGGACTACTGCTCAGGCATGTCATAAAAGGCAGAAAATACAAGGTTGTGGTTGTGGCTGGCAACCTTATCATGTAAAACAGAAACCACTACTTCTAAAGAAACCACTGCTGCAAAAATTCGAGCTTTGGCTTAGGCTTCCTCAAGCAGGCCAACAGCATTGGTGACCCATGTTCCATAAGGAGTGAAAAAGGAGATTATGATGATGATAATAACATACCCAGAAGACTTACCTGTATAGAGTTATCAATATGAGAAGCTAGCTGCTTGTTATCTTCTACCATCTTGCGGAACCTTGACTGAGCATCCAGTAGCAGTCTCCGGATAAGAACCATCGAAGAGTGAACAGATTCATCAGGCAATGTGATGTCTCCATCTTTGGCTGGATGTTGGCTGGACACAATGTACTGAACTATCTGATCATTCAAGCAGTCTAAAGACTGGATGGCTGCAAGGAATGGAGACAGTATTTGTATAAGATATATTTGTCATAAAAGCTGGTTGTCAAAAATTGTTAAAGCTCAAATCATCAAAGCTTGCATGCGTCTCTTTCACTAAAAGAAACTGTAAGTACCATTCTATATAGAACAACATAGTTCATCCACTTTTGTTTACTGTAATTAAAGTACTGGTATTTCACCAACCATAACACAAACATATAAATTTTTGTTAGCTATAAATTTTGTATTTTTATACTTAAACTGTCTTCTCAGTTGATTCAATCTTGCTTGTTAAAATTTATTTACTTTCACCTACCATGAAATTATAAGCTTTTTTAATTTATATTTTAGCATTTTCTATTTATGTACTTTAATCTGTTTCGCCATGAAATTATAAACTCTTTAAATTTTGACTTGCCACAGTTTATGTACTTTCACCTATTCCAGTATGAAATTATAAGTTATTTCATTTTTGCTTGTAAATGTATAGTACATGTACTTTCACATACCATGAAATTATAAGCTCTTTCATTTCTGTTTGCTATAGTTTATGTACTTTCACCAGTTTCACTATACAATTTTTAAAATTTTCATCTTGGCTTGCCATAATTTATGTACTCTCAACTCTTTCACCGTGAAATTATTAAGTTTCTTCATTGTTGTTTGCTACAGCTTTAAGTACTTTCACATTAAAATATTAACCTCATGGGCACAAAAGAAGAAGATAAAAAAAAACAATGGCAAGCAACCATTGCGGTGCTGTGCTCCTGGTGGAACAAAATGAAAAGATGACCTCTGAATACTATAGTATGAGTATTTTAATTATCTTCAGAAAAGAAACATGAACTTGAACAAGATCAGTAAAATGAGTTCCGTCTTCTTCATGAGTATTTTAATTATCTTCAGAAAAGAAACATGAACTTGTGACCAGTAAAATGAGTTCCGTCTTCTTCATGAGTATTTTAATTATCTTCAGAAAAGAAACATGAACTTGTGACCAGTAAAATGAGTTCCATCTTCTTCAAGAGTATTTTAATTATCTTCAGAAAAGAAACATGAACTTGTGATCAGTAAAATGAGTTCCGTCTTCTTCATGAGTATTTTAATTATCTTCAGAAAAGAAACATGAACTTGTGACCAGTAAAAAGAGTTCCGTCTTCTTCATGAGTATTTTAATTATCTTCAGAAAAGAAACATGAACTTGTGACCAGTAAAATGAGTTCTGTCTTCTTCATGAGTATTTTAATTATCTTCAGAAAAGAAACATGAACTTGTGATCAGTAAAATGAGTTCCGTCTTCTTCATGAGTATTTTAATTATCTTCAGAAAAGAAACATGAACTTGTGACCAGTAAAATGAGTTCCATCTTCTTCAAGAGTATTTTAATTATCTTCAGAAAAGAAACATGAACTTGTGACCAGTAAAATGAGTTCCGTCTTCTTCATGAGTATTTTAATTATCTTCAGAAAAGAAACATGAACTTGTGACCAGTAAAATGAGTTCTGTCTTCTTCATGAGTATTTTCCTTTAAGCTCCTTATGGAGCATGGAGCCACCTCTGTAGCTGGCACCCTTACAGGTAGTCTCCAGCACTCTGTAGCTGGCACCCTTACAGGTAGTCTCTAGCACTCTGTAGCTGGCACCCTTACAGGTAGTCTCCAGCACTCTGTAGCTGGCACCCTTACAGGTAGTCTCTAGCACTCTGTAGCTGGCACCCTTACAGGTAGTCTTCAGCACTCTGTAGCTGGCACCCTTACAGGTAGTCTCTAGCACTCTGTAGCTGGCACCCTTACAGGTAGTCTCTAGCACTCTGTAGCTGGCACCCTTACAGGTAGTCTCTAGCACTCTGTAGCTGGCACCCTTACAGGTAGTCTCCAGCACTCTGTAGCTGGCACCCTTACAGGTAGTCTCTAGCACTCTGTAGCTGGCACCCTTACAGGTAGTCTCTAGCACTCTGTAGCTGGCACCCTTACAGGTAGTCTCTAGCACTCTGTAGCTGGCACCCTTACAGGTAGTCTCTAGCACTCTGTAGCTGGCACCCTTACAGGTAGTCTCTAGCACTCTGTAGCTGGCACCCTTACAGGTAGTCTCTAGCACTCTGTAGCTGGCACCCTTACAGGTAGTCTACAGCACTCTGTAGCTGGCACCCTTACAGGTAGTCTCCAGCACTCTCTAGCTGGCACCCTTACAGGTAGTCTCCAGCACTCTGTAGCTGGCACCCTTACAGGTAGTCTCTAGCACTCTGTAGCTGGCACCCTTACAGGTAGTCTCCAGCACTCTGTAGCTGGCACCCTTACAGGTAGTCTCCAGCACTCTGTAGCTGGCACCCTTACAGGTAGTCTCCAGCACTCTGTAGCTGGCACCCTTACAGGTAGTCTCCAGCACTCTGTAGCTGGCACCCTTACAGGTAGTCTCCAGCACTCTGTAGCTGGCACCCTTACAGGTAGTCTCCAGCACTCTGTAGCTGGCACCCTTACAGGTAGTCTCCAGCACTCTGTAGCTGGCACCCTTACAGGTAGTCTCCAGCACTCTGTAGCTGGCACCCTTACAGGTAGTCTCCAGCACTCTGTAGCTGGCACCCTTACAGGTAGTCTCCAGCACTCTGTAGCTGGCACCCTTACAGGTAGTCTCCAGCAAGCTTTCACGTGCCCGTGCAGTGGTGGTTTCTGTGACAATTTGTTTTACATGATGAGGTTGCCACCTCTCACGGCTGATTGCCACCTCTATGCACAACCTCATTAGTCACATAGAATGACATGCCTGAGGGTTTAGTAATCCTACTTTCTTTGTCTCTTCAAAGACCCCCAGGAATTACACTGGGAGAGTTGTCTTGCCCGTTATTACATGCCTCCAGTTTTGAACACTGGGAGAGTTGTCTTCCCGTTATTACATGCCTCCAGTTTTGAACACTGGAAGAGTTGTCTTGCCCGTTATTACATGCCTCCAGTTTTGAACACTGGAAGAGTTGTCTTGCCCGTTATTACATGCCTCCAGTTTTGAACATTATAACGCATCGGTTCCAACAATGTTGTCCATAATTTTTCCACACATCAGAAGCACTGCCCCTACTGGCCAGCTAAACCATCTCTCATTTTTGCTCACTATTGTCTTTACAGCACGATATCAAAATACAACAGCAATAATGAGTGACAGTGATGGACAAATGAGATAGAAAGTTCCTGAAGAAATAAATAATAGAATGGTGTGTTAAAATTAGTGGCAGAAAAAAGAACACAGAGAGATACAAAGAGAGAAAGAAAATGAGTATTAAATGGACCATTCGACTAGTTTCACTTTTTTCACTCACTCTTGTCAATTTTTGTCATCACTGCTTTCAAAACACAATGAAATAATTATGATTATCTGTATGACATGCTCCACTTTTGCCAGGTCATAGCACGTGTATTGAGAATAGACCGAACAAGAGAACTGTGCAAAGGTATAATAAAGATCTAGTAATATATATTAATACTGTCAATTTATGAGTAAATTATTAATATTAACTCATACACCCCAGGTTTTACCCTCAATATCCCCCCTTCCTCCCCCCCCCCCCCCCCAACCCCCATATCATAGCAAGTATAAAGAATCTACCACTTTAGGACAAGAGAAAAAAATACACCCACACACACAACTTGGAAATTTTCATTTATCCTATATACAACAACTGGCCAGGAGGGATAATGCCAACAGCAAATATCGACAACTGAACACACTACCTAAAATGATAGACACTGTAATATATCCTAATTGTAACCCATCAGAGGTTGAACGTCATCTTTTTCTTCATTAAAACAATATATTGTTCTTAATACTAGGGGGGATAAATAATCTAACTTTATGACATGGCTGATGCCTGGGCAGTATTATCAAAGTTTCTAACTGTGACTGTGCCGCGTTTTCAAAGTATGGGCCTAATTCAGAAGCATTAAGGGCACAATCGTGGCAGTGACAAGTCCGCAAATGTTTTCACTACAAAATCAGGTAAACATTTTCAAGCGATTTTACTTATCTCACGGGAGAGCAGCGCAAGGGAAAATAAATGCTCACGTCCAGTGGCGTACTTAGGGGGGTGCGAGGGGGGCGGTCCGCCTCGGGTGACAGTCAGGAGAGGGGTGCCATCGGACACTTTTATGTTAGTACTTACTGATACAAATATACTTGCCCTTGTGTTTCTTTGTGGGGGAGGGGGTGCCAAAGGTAGGATCCGCCCCGGGTGTCAAATACTTTGAGTACGCCTCTGCTCACGTCCCTTATTTTATCGGATGATTTTTTTTATTAAATCACTTTTCTCACAGAACAATTAATTCAAACTTACCCATTTTCGCGTCGATATTTCAACACATAAAAACTATTCTGCTAAGGCCTACGAAACTAATCCTTCTGATGATCTTAATAGCAAGGTCAGTGCGACCCTTACCAGGGCGTATACTATGTGAACCATTGGACCACAACTTGTTAGCAGCCAAAACTTTATAGATTTTTGACTGATCGCACCGATTAATTTTATTCCTGCATAATGGGTTTCTGATGAGGCTGACAGATACGCACTGCATAACTGATAAATGGTAAATGTGTCAAAGAGTCCCGTTCTTCATTCTAGAATTTCGTCCGCCTCCAGACACAGGATAATTTCTTACACATCTTGCTTTGCGCATAATTTTGTAGTTTAAAACTAGACTTTAAAAATATTCAGTTCCAACTACATGAATTACACATCATCATCACCAGATGCCAGTTCCACATCGAAGGTCAGAAGCAATTGATCTCAACGTCTTCTGTCGTTTGTCTTGATGGTGCAGTGTGATAGACTTTCCTGTCTATCTCTTGATGTCTCCCTCTTGCACGTTTACCTTCCACTCTTCCTTCCAGAGGTGTTATGTCTTTTTACATGGTCAAAATATTTAAGCTGTCTAATTCTGATCTTCATTAAGTAACTTCGCATTCCTATCTCGTCTTTCTTTGTTTTCTTCTTGTAGCGAAATCTGTGAAAACAATCGCTAAATTCAGTAAGATTTTACTCCTATGATAATAAATAAACCCGCCCGTGGTTGTTTGCTTATCTGCTTCCCCAACGCCAGTAGAGCGCTGTATTTTATATCGTAGTAACGCGTAGACAAGATCCGCCGTTAAATATTGCACGCTTTTCTAGTTTCGTCCTTGAGACTAACGATTAACGATCTGCCAGAACTGTGACACCAACCTACCGTCTGAATTAACGTAATATTTTAACTTTAACGCCACTAATTGTAGCAATCCGGACAATTTCCCGATCTGCGGCACGAAACTGCGGCAAGTTTTAACGCAAAGATTAACGCCGCCGTACTAACCCCTCTTCGCTCAACACGCGGTTCTAATACAATATCCACACTGTTGGACACGCCATAATATATATACACACACACACAGTGTATTTCAGGCTATAAACAGTAAAGAAGATGACAACACAGAAGAGACGGAACATATCCTCATCCAAGCCAGACAGGTACTAGAAGAAATGAAAACAGCACAAAAGGAAATAGAGAGAGACCTCAAAAAAATAGCAGAGATAAAAGAAGCTAATGAAGAAATCCTAAAAAAAAATAGAGAGAGAAAGAGCTAGGCCTATAGAAAATATGGAAAAAAAATTTAAGGAAACAGTGGAACTACACCTACCATACCTCGCAGAAAGAGTTCAGAGTATAATGGTTACTTGGAATGATGAGTTTGTAGAGAACATAAGAGGTAAAGTGCAAAACCAAAAAAAGTAGATCCCTTATCAAAAAACCTAATAAAAACAATAACATAACTAAGCTAACCATACTAAATGGGGACCAAAGACTCTAGAGCTATCAAAGTAGTCCAGTGGAACTGTAGGGGTGCCAGGAAGAACTTGATGTCTCTTATGGGACAGTATAAGGAGGCAAAACCCATCTTTGCAATACAAGAAACCCTCCTGAACCCCAAACAAAAACTGAACTACCAAGGGTATATAACACTTAGAAATGATAGACCTGAGGGAAGAGGAGGGGGCGTGGCCTTTTTAATACATGAAGACTACAAAATATTAAATTGGGAACAATTCAACACAGAAAATATTGAAGGAATACGTATAACATTAGACAGTGAGCCAGATAACTTAAAAATAATAAACATTTATAGCCCCAAGGGTAACATAACCGATAGGGACATTGCCACTATTAACACACAAATAGACCAAAGAACATTATTGGTAGGTGACTTTAATGCACACCATGAGGCATGGGGTAACACAGTAATGATCCAGCAGGAAAAAGACTGTTGGACTACATTGAAAGTGCTGAGCTAATCATACTAAATGATGGCTCAGTGACAAGGGTTAACCCATGCAACAGTGGAGGAGATACAGCAATAGACATAAGTATTATAACACCAAACCTAGCCTCTACTAAATGGGAAGTACTGAATGACTCCAGCTCAGACCACTTACCCATAGAAATAAACCTAAACGACAAATATAGAACTAGTCCAAAAGCTCGAAACCCACATTCAACCTAAAAAAGGCAAATTGGGAGTCCTTCCAATTAGAGCTAGGTAAACTAAGCATAGAACAAATTGAATCTAACAGTATAGATATATTTGCAGAAAAAACTAACAAATGAGATTTTAAAAATAGCAATAAAATATATACCAAACAGGAATATGCCTGAGCACTTAAAAAACCAACACAAAAAGGTAAAAATAGGAAAAGAAACAAAGATAAAAATCCAGTACCATGGTGGACAGACAGATGTTCAGAACAACTGAAATTGAGGGAGAGGGCCCTTACAAAGTATAGAAAAGCCAAAACTGAAGAGAATTACACAAACTATAAAAAAATAAGAAATGAAACAAATAAAATAATATTCAGAGCTAAAGAAAAGAGTTGGAGAAAATTTTGTCAAACATTAAACCATAGGTCCCAAATAACTACAGTTTGGAGAAAACTAAAAGCAATTAAAGGAGGAAACAGCAAGAAATTTAAAATCCCAACAATTAAAATACCAGAGAGAGCTGAAACAGATAGAGAAAAAGCCAACATACTAGCTAAATACTTTTATCAGGTTAGTTCAATAGACAGTCTAGATAAGGCAGAAATAAATAGACGAAAAACACTGCTAGAAAAATTAAAAGAAGAAAATATGGAAACCACACAGGATGCTAAGTATTTAAATGCAGATATTACAGTAGATGAAATAGAAAGAGCTTTAGCAGAAAAAACCAATACTACCTCTGGGGAAGACATTCTGAGCTATGAAATCCTCAAAAAGGTACCAAATACAACTCTAAGAGTGATTGCATCCCTCTACAACAAAATCTGGCACACGGGAAAAATACCATGTTCATGGAAGACAGCAGTAGTCATCCCCATACTAAAGCCAGATAAGGAAGCACATGATGTCAGCTCATACAGGCCAATATCGTTAACATCACATCTAGGAAAAATTCTAGAAACAATAGTCAACAGCAGACTAAAATTTCATCTCGAAAAGCATAATTTGTACAGTCCAACCCAGGCAGGCTTTAGAAGCCAACATAGTACAATAGAGCAACTGCTGAGGCTGGAACATGATGTTAAAACAGGCTTCAAAAGGAATGAAAAGACAGTAGCTATATTCCTTGATGTAGCAAGAGCATATGATGAGTGTTGGAGGGAGGGTGCACTACATAAAATCAGGAAACTAGGTATAGTAGGCAGAACCTACAATTACCTAGAAAACTTCCTGCAGGATAGATACTTCATGGTACAAATAAACAATGATAGATCTGAGGTATATGAGCAACAGAATGGAATTCCCCAGGGATCAGTAATATCACCATCAATTTTTACGATTATGGTCAACGACCTAGGCGACGAGTTTAAGGACTTAAAAAAACAACCTATCTCAGTTTGCAGATGATGCTGCGATATGGAGAACGGGAAGAAATCTCCCATTCCTCTATAAAACAGTACAAAAACAAATAGATAAAGTATCTGACTGGATGAACAAGTGGGGATTTAATCTAAACGTTAAAAAAACCATAGGAATGATTTTCAGTAGAGGGCGTGTAATTAAAAACAATATAATTGACATAAGCATTAATAAGCAAAAAGTATGCACAGCAAAATCAACTAGATTTCTTGGCATGGTACTAGACCAGCAACTAAACTGGAACAAACACATAGACCTTTTAGTGCAAAGCAGTAGAGGACTTATTAATATGCTAAGATATATGAAAGGAAGTGGTTGGGGCGCCTGCAATAAGACAATGTTAACATTCTATAAATCATTTATTAGAGGCAAACTTGACTATGCCAGTGTTGTCTATGCATCAGCCGCCCCAAGCAATAAGAAGAAACTAGACACAGTCCAAAACCAGGCACTGTCAATAATAGCAGGTGCCTCAAAGGGAACATCAGCAGAAGCACTAGAAGTAGCGCTAGGCATTATACCCCTGGAGCTAAGGAGAAAAGAACTGAGATTCAGCTACTGGGCAAGAGTGGCAAAAGATCCAACTCACCCGGCACATAAAACCTTTGATAGGGGTAACCAGGACATAGGCCACATTCCATTAAACCATAATAGATACCCGTCAGGGTGGAAAACAATGGATGAAGTGGATCAATACCCAGACCTGTTTAATGCGATAAACAGTAGTGCTCTGTATAAAGCAAAGATCCCACCATGGGAATTAAAAGTGCCAGAAACTGACTCCCACTTATCAAAGATCATAAATAAATCTAACGACATAATCTCAGCAAAAAGTAAAACACTAGAGTACATAGAACGGTATACAAATAATAGCCTAACTATATATACAGATGGGTCCAAAGATGAAGAAGGACAATTAGGAGCAGGAATAGCAATACCAAAACTAAAAATTTATAAAAGATACAAAGTAACAAGTAATACATCTATCTTTACAGCAGAATTAGTGGCAATCCTAAAAGCTTTAGAAATAGCTGCAGAAAATCCACCAAAAAAAGTAACCATTCTCACAGATTCCCTATCATCAGTACTAGCAATCAGAAACAGAACAGAAGGCAGCAGGCCAGACATTATAGAGGAAATACTACAGGTTAATACATATCTACAAAATATAGGATGCAGTGCAACACTAACATGGATACCATCACATGTGGGGATAGCAGGAAATGAGCTAGCAGACAAAGAAGCCAAAGGGGGGAGAACTAGCCATAACCAAATTGAAGTAGGCTTAGGGAAGTTTGAAATTAAGAGCTTAATTGCTCAAAAAATAACTAAAGAATGGATAACAGCATGGGACCTAAGTAAAAAAGCAAGACACTCATATAAAATCCTTAAAAAAACCAAGCAAAAAATGTCAAATAAAAGATGAACTAAAAATACCAATTAATAAAAAATTGCTGAGACTCAAGCTGGGAACTGGATATTTCATGATAGAGGAACCCACATGTGAAGAGTGTCAAGAACCAAACACAATTAGGCACTTTCTAGTGGACTGCAAAAAATATGACCAACAGAGGCAAAACATTAAGACATACTGTAGTAACCACAAGGTAGAAATGAGTGTAGAAAATCTCATAGGCACAAAGAGCCCTTCAGAAATGCAAAAGTTAATAAAACACTATATTACAAAAACTAAAGCTAACATATAAAAATCAAATAAGGAATTGAACCAGTAGTCCAAACTGGTGAAAGACTCGCCCCAGAAACATACAGATTAACCAAATAAACCATCCAGTAAAAATCAAAAACATACTAACTTAGAAAATAGCATATATTGGAATTTTTAAAAAAAACCATGTTGAACTATAACTACAAAAGGAAAAATACCGACTAGAGATAATATAATATAAAACAAATACAAACAAAAACATATTACAATAAAAGAAACACGTCCTGATATAACCAACAAATCCATGTACATGGTAGATGGTTGAAAGGGGCGTGCTACAAAATGAAGTAGCAAACACATTAATTAAAAAAAAAAAAAAAAATTTCAGGCTAAAAAATTAACTGTAATAGAACATGCGGAAAACGCGTGTCGAATTTTTGTGACGTACTACAAAAGCGCTGTTTCGTTCTGAATGAGAACGGCAGTTAAGAAAAAGAAAAAAATTACGATGTAACGCGGAAATTTAAAAAAAAATATATAGTAAGAAAGAGAGGGGGAATGGAGCATTGGTGGTCGTGTCACTAGTTCGTTGTTTACAGAAATTTGATTTGTGCAAAGCATAAAGGTTAGATGCGTAGGAAAACGATAATAGTAAATATAATGAAAAATGTAACCACTGTGTGACAGACTGCAAACTGTGATCACAAATTACTTGTCAGAATTAATAATCTTATAGGGTATTTAATTTGTTTTTTTTTTCCTTATTGAGAGCAAACTTGGGCTTTCAGCCCTTCGGCCCAATACATGTCATTGCGAGGCTGGGGAACGCTGACATCCACAGTACAGGGTTTACAGAAGACAGGAGCCGTTCAGGCTATTCAGTCGAAAAAATTTCCGGCCAAGATTTGAAAATTTGAGTTCAATTTGAAAATAAGACGCTAGAAGCCAAACAGGTTCTGATTGGCTGGGGACAAATATACTATGAGGGTGATCAAAATCATTTGGGAAAGGCGTTCGTCGCCACTTTAGAAAATTGTTTCTACAATAAAGTTGTGTTAAAAGCAAGATCATAGTACGTTCTTGGCTTTGCTGATCTGCACCAGCAAGCGATCTGGATTTGACCATATATATCGCAATTAACCTTATTAGTAGGAAATTTTCATTTGATGCGGGTTTCATCTACGACTCGAAGTGAGCCCAGGTCAACTGAGATCTGTATATTTCTGCATCTAAAGAAGTGAGGCAGTATCAACTGTGTGCCTCCTTGTTATTTCAAGATCAGAAGCCTGACTTGTTATTGGAAACTGGTGGTGTGACTACACTGCATCCTGCACATCAGAAGCCACAAAGTTAAGCCAGTGTCTGCAGGCATTTGATAATAATAATAATAATAATAATAAATTCTTTAAGCGCCAAACACGGCGCATAAGGCAGAAACCAGTGCTCTCCAGGTTGTTCGTTGTGACGCCACTCCTCTTAGCTCTTGCACATTATTTAGGCCCAACGTTCTTCCTTCTCTTATTATTGTTCTTCTGAGTGTTTCTTTTGGTCTTCCTTTTTTCCGCTTACCCTCAGGAACCCAAGTGAGCGCCTGTAGTGGTATTCTGTTGTTTTGCATTCGTAGGACATGACCGATATATGACCATCGTCTTTTCCTTATATAGTCGGAGACATATTTCTGCCTAGAGTCTTCTCTTATTTGTCGATTAGTCTTGAATTCTTTCCAACTGATGTTCATGAGTTTTCTAAGACATTTGTTCTCGAATGTATTCAGCTTGTTCTCCATTGATTTTGTTATTTTCCAACTCTCACAGCCGTATGTTAACACTGAGATAACATTTGAATTAAACAGACGAAGCTTGGTATGTATATTCAATGATCGTAATTTCCAAATGTTAGATAATCTATTGAAGGCGCTAGCTGCCAAAGCAATTCTAGTATGGATTTCTCTTGTTGTGTCACCATCCTGAGTCATTTTACTGCCTAAATAATTGAAACTTTCAACTTTCTGTAGTTTTTCCCCGTTCAAGATGATATCAAAGGTCTCGTTAGAAAAGTTCATAGCTTTAGTTTTAGAGGCATTTATTTGGAGACCAATTTTAACCGAGAGATGACACAAATTATTTATTGCTTCTTGGGATTGTCTTGGTGTTGAACTTAAGAATGCTACATCATCTGCGAAATCCAGGTCCCCCAGGAATTTTCCATTTGTCCATTTTATACCCAATTGTTCATTGTGGGTATAGTTTTTCATAACCCAATCAATAGCTATTCCAAAAAGTAGTGGTGACATAATACAGCCTTGTTTCACCCCTGTTTCTACTGTAAACCATTCTGTATTCCCTTTATTTGTTCTAACACAACATCTTGCATTGTCATATAGCGCTTTGATTATATTCACATATTTTGTTGGAAAACCATAGATTGTAAGTATCTTCCACAATGATGGGCGGTGTAGACTATCAAAGGCTTTTTGAAAATCGACGAAGGTGATAATAAGTGGCGATTGCCTTTCCACTGATTCTTCTATAATTGTTCTTAGTGTGAATATTTGATCAATACATGATCGTTTCGGCCTGAAACCCGCTTGTTCTTCTCTGATCTTTTCGTCAGCATGCAATTTAAGTCTTTCTAACATCATGCAACATAATAATTTTCCAGGTACTGATAATAGAGATATACCACGCCAGTTATTACAGTCTGATAGATCACCTTTCTTCGGTAACTTTACAATAATACTGTCTTTCCATTGTTGTGGTGGTTGTTCTTCTCTCTCCATACTTCATTTATAATATCTAAAATTCTCAAGAGGTTGTTGTCATTAACTGCTTTAATCATTTCCCCTGAAATTTCGTCAACTCCAGCAGCTTTAAAATTTTTTAATCTTTTAACGGCTTGTTTGATCTCGTCCAGCGTGAATTCATCGCAAGTTATTGGCAAAATGGTTGTGGATGTTTCATTATTAAAATCAGGTGTTACTGTTGGTGGTGGTCTGTTTAGCACCTCCATGAAGTGCTCAGCCCATCTCTTCATTTGTTCTTTTTCTGTTGGTATTGAATTCCCTAATTTACCTTTAACAGGTGTTTCCATAGCAGTAGGCTGGTGACATAGTTGTTTTGTAATTTGATAAAGGCACCTACTATTACCAGTTCTTGCAGCATTTTCAGCTTCTACGGCCAGTTCATTGATGAAATGTCTTTTATCTCTTCGAGTTTTTGTCTTCACTTCTTTATTTAACAAGTTATAAGTTAGTTTGCAAGATTCAACTGCATTATGTGTACTTGCCGCTAGTAGTTTAAGTTTTGCTGTTTTCCTTTCTTTTCATTTGATAGAACAAACCAAAAATTACTCTCATTTCCCAAGTGTTTAATAACTATTCAGATTGTGATGAACTCAGACGTTCTTCCTAACAGTACCCATTCATAGGAGCTATAGTACAGTAACATTGTCCCAGATTGACACATGTAATTAAATTTGTGAATAATAATATATACAGTTATAAATTGAATCATTTTGATGTAAATATTTTGATTGATCATTTTGAATTTCAATTCCAGTATACACAAAATTGTGATACTGGAACAATAAATTGTAAAAAATTAATTCACAAATAAAACTTAACTCTGGGTGTTGTCAATTACTTTTCCTATAGTATTATGTGTATTTGTTGTCACATTATTACATCACATTTTACATTACCCTAGACACTAGCCAGATAACATACATACACCATTATTTTACTTAGGAGAAAATGCGTCGCAGGTTGAGGTCGTATGGTGGTAGCAGCAAGGTGCCCTGATTATACAACCTATTAGTTATTAGACTCAGGGGCCTTCACAGCTTGACCTCACATCTGCATAAATTCACATTCTAGCTATTTAACATCAAAAACCCACCACACTTCTCTTTCCGTGACATGTGCCACATTCTTCTAATTATCCACATTTCAAGGTCCTCGATTTTTTTCTTCCAATTGCCTTGTAATGCTATCAATAGGTTTCCTCACCGTGTGTCCTATTTATCGCCAGCGTCTTCTCATCTCTTGTTCCCCTGGCACTTTTCTGGTTCTTGTCAACAGTTCCACATTGACGACTTTGTCATATCATTCTATTTTACGCAAGCACCCGGTTACGAATGTCTGTAACTTTGTTGTTGTTGTTGTTCTCAATGTTTCAGAGCCAAACAATAGGATTGACTTCACATTTGAATTGAAGATTCTGATTTTTGTGTTGGACTTCTTCGTACACTCCAGTAGTCAGCTTGAGGCTATTTGCATCAAGTGTTGGACTTGATTTCTCTTGATCGCCCTATGTTTCCCAATGCAATGAAAGATCCTCTTGCTTTTTGCATTCTTATTTTGACATCATTGTCTGTCCCTCCATGTTTGCTATGTTTGTTTTGTGTTTAGAATAGCATAAATAAAGTTTACATTATTATTTAAAAAGAACTGTTTCACCCAATACAAATACATTAGGCGATATGCCTACTCAGTAATTTGTTATACATTGTATATTTTTACTTCTCTATTTTCCATAATAATGTTTATTATTTACTAGTTCATTACTTTCCATTTAGTATTTAACCAGTTTGACTATGAAATATCGAGAAACAAAATAAACTAGCATCACACTAAAGGTTCCCAAACTTCAAAGGAAATTTATGATCTACATACAATTCAAACATATTCAAATCTCCAGTGTAGATTCATAGATGCGTATGCCCAAGCGCGCGCATGTGTGTCATCAACAAGAAACATTATTATGATGGAAAACAGTAAATAAACACTCCTATAGTTGAGCAATTAATACCAACCGCGCGCTTAAACCAAACGGTCCCTATCCATTTCTGGGGGGCTTAGCTGCTAATAAGCAAGGATTTCCCTAGGTACGCCTTCCAAATCCTACTAAGCTCTTCCGCTAACTCTATAGCGATATAATTATAAAGTTATCTATAAAGTCAAGCGTCTTACATGTCTCACGTGGTCCCCGTCCTCAAAGGTGTGTTCCACTGGTGTCAGACAACGCCAAGATTGTCATAAACAAGGACCGTCTTTGATTACAACACTGGCGTCTCACATTTCTATCATCCTCAAAGGTGGCCTAGGTGTGTCCTTAGTTCTTTCACTATGGTGTAAGATAAAACCAAACATGGAGACAAGCAGGCACCCGTTGACTCAGGTAGAAAAATAAATTACTCAAATTGTCCTTCTGACCGCACGGTTACAAATGTATTCTCCTGAAAGAGTTCCTAATTGTGTGTAATACTTTCTGACCATCAGTCACCTGTTCTGGTGTGAATGTAGTGATACCCGTACTAATAAATTAGTGTGTTCTCCGTGCGCTGTGTACATAAGAAATGAGTTACGTCTCAGGTGCAGTGAACTGTTATAACGAGAGGGGGGGGGGGGGGGGGGATTAATAAATAGTCACATAGTCCTGGCAGTTCCCTAGCTGGCTCAGCGTACGTTCATTGACAGAATACTGTTGCATATGATCGCTTTATTTTCTGGAACGATTTCTTGGGCTATTATGTGCTTTATATTTTTTTTTATGTAATCGTCCATCTGATTTATTTTTGTGCCCAGGTATCTTCCTCGTACACTTTCAGACGACTACTTGAATATTTTCAATGAAAGCAGTGGTCAGTTTGAGGCTACTTGAATCTCCACAGAGTTTTTTTTTTCTTTTTTTCTTTAGGAATGGTTTTGCTGACGGCCATGTGTGCTTTCTCTGTTCCTCATGTGTTGGGCCTCTGTGAAGCAGATAATAACTCTTGCCCTTTGGCTCTGTGCCGTGACTCTACAGTTCACGGGAATGTGACCACCAGTAGCATAGTGTGATATCTTACGAGGCGGGGGTCCGGCACTCACGCATGACTCAGCGACATTCTGCTTGCTTTTTAATGACGTCATCATCACGCGGCGTATCTTGCACTATTTCGTTAGGCCCGTGGCTCAGTGTTTCGTTAGGCCTGTGGCCCAGTGTTTCGTTAGGCCTGTGGCCCAGTGTGTTGTTAGGCCTTTGGCCCAGGTATTAAAACCAGTAGAAATGTTTCAGATCGTCCAATTCCTATGATTATATTCTAAAAGAATACAGTGACCTTTTTTAAAATTAGATTTACGGTTCTAAGAAAACTGATTTACTGAAAGCTAGCTCTCTTGTTAATTTCGGTGGCTACACTTGTTTCGGACCCGACTTATAAAAGGAAGAGTAAATAACAAAGCAAGTATGTGACAGGTACACGCAGGAAAGAAAGGTGGAGACACTAGACAATATAAAAGTAGCAGATGTGACAGGCTCACCGCTGCTTCGACCCAGAAGCCATCCAAACGGTGCCAAAATACCTACGCAGTTAATTTTTTGTTTACCCCACCATCTTATCTTCTAAATGAGAACGACAACAGCAAAACTGTTAACCTGCTCTTCTGTCGTCCCCACTTGTTATCCAGGCAACATGTGCACTTCACCCGTCATGTTTGCATGCTTTACTACTTCATTTGTAATACCATCATCTCAAGCAGATTTATAGGAAAGGGAGAAAACAAAACCCTTTCTTGCTTGCCTCTTTAACGTCTTGCTCAAGAATTATACCTTCTCTTGTAATCTTGAAACTTTGAGGTGCCTGTGGCTGGTGGATTACCAGCGCTGCGGTATCTGGCTGTGATCCTTCTCTCCTTTAAACTTTGATCAATTAAAAATAACGTTTAAGTAACCGAAAATTAATGCCACCAAGCTATTATCGTTTACTCTGCAATGCTAAAGCATGCGAGCCTCAAAAGTACGCCTAATCTAATTTGCCAAGCTCTGGAAGTTTACATGTAATTTTGCTTTAGGTTAATATCTGACTTTACATTTAATGCTTAAAAAAATATTGGTCAGTCAGTCGTGTGACAGGTGGAGGTAGATAAGGCAAAGATTATGTTGTGGAGTCACGGTAAACCTCAGTGTAGCGACCCCCTGTGAGTTTTTATCTCTGAAATGGAGAAATGGGGATGAATAGCAGATTATAAGGGATTTTAAATTAGAAATTATGTCAAAGATCATGTAGGGTTAAAGGTTATCCGAAATAAATTCATGACATATGGACCGAAGGAAAAAGCAACCATTTATACTTAGAAGTCTGGTTTATCGTAAGCTGCGTGATTGAACCTGTTGCACCTTTGCTTATCATCCAATTTTTATTAGCTCTTTCGTGCCTCTGTTCTTTACATTTAGTTTCCCTGATATGTGAGTGAGCTTCCGACTGACAGAGTGGTTAGAGTGCTGGTCTTACGCAGCAAAGTTGCCGGGTTTGATTCACGAACACGCTCCGTCCACCCAGCTGTAAAACGGTACCTAACTTTTGCTCTTGAGTTAGGGATGGAAAACACAGCGAGGAAGGGAACTGGTCAACCCACTTCTCGATGCTGGAGCTAGTATGAGGCCGTTCACAAATTACGTAGCTGATGATACAATTTAAAAAAAATTTAATATTAATTCTAATTTTATTAATTTTATTATTTTTACGACTGATTATTGTATTGTCATGGGCAATACACAACTATGCCAAGTTTCAGAGCTATTGCTCATCTGGAAGTAATTGATAAATCGATTGCAGGATTTGAAGGTGACATGAGAGTAACATACGTTGCAAGTTAAAGAAAAGCCTGTAAAAAGGCAGGCGTGCACCGAAAAACACATGGAGAAGAGAACTGGAGGCAGAAATGAAGGTGATAAGTAAGACAAGGAAATGCCTTGAAGTAACGGGACAGGATAGGAGGGCTTGGGTTGTATTTGTTGAAGATCTGTGCTCCACAGGGGGCTGAAAGGCAATGATGATAATAACAAAGTATACGTTTGAATAATTATTATTGTAATAACATTATTGTCAGTATTTTACTGTGCTAAGTTTACATTGTTTATGCTAACATTATTTTTTGGTCATAGTTTATTACAGGGTGTAACATAAGAAAGGATTGACGTGGTATGACTTGGTCAATAATGTGGAGCTGATGAGTAGAACCAGACAAGGGCTTGGTTGGTTGGTTGGTTGTTCGTCCATCACGGGTGATGAAGACCACTCTGTTCATCCAATTACACTGACAAACAACATTTTTCTTTCTTATATAAGAATAAGTGTTCTTAGGTCAGTTTCTTGCGCTGATTTCAAATCTGAAATCCGTTTATCTCTATCACGTCGGGTTCTTAAGATATTTGTGAATAAATATATTTTTGGGAAACCGTTATTTGCTCCGTTTCATTTTTACTATATAACTTATTAAAAATTAATAAAAAGCAACATAATTCTACTTTTTATACTGCTAAAAGATGCATGACATATGTTACGCGATTTTTCAAATAGTTACTGTATTTTGAAATAATTCTGAGCAAAATATGGCTTCTAGAAGTTGTAGAAATTCGGCTGATCTGTTCTGTTACGTGTGCGGATATTTTACCGATCGTGTTGACCAGAAAAACTTTACACCATTACTAAAGAAAGCATATGAACTTTATTTCGATTCGAAAGTTGATGATGCAAATAAATCTTGGAAGCCAAATGCAGTTGTTCGATACATTGGCAGGTTGGTTACGAAAATCGCCGAAGCATAAGTCGATGCCTTTTGGAGTGCCAGTAATATGGCGTGAACATACAAATCACACTACTGATTGTTACTTCTGCTTGACAAATATCCATGGTTTCACTTTTAAAACTAGAAAGTCTGTGGTTTATCCAAATATTGAATCGGTTTCGAAACCAGTGCCTCATGATCCAATCACGTGTCCGATCCAGGTACCACCAGAACAATATCCGTTGGACGTAAATGAACCATCAGAAAGTGATAGTTTACCTGCTTTAGAAACTAATTCTGACTCAGATTACATACCGGTGAATGATGGTGTTTACTTAATTAACCATTCAGAACTTTCAGATCTAATACGTGATCTCGCTCTTACCAAAGGACAAGCGGAATTACTCGGTTCGCGACTCAAAGAATGGAATCTTTTAGCGCCCAATACTCCGATATCTAAATTTCGTCATAGACACAGAGAACTTGTTCAATACTTGGAGATGGATGACGACATTTGCTATTGCAAAGATGTAAACGGCGATGAGCACATAGTCAACGAATGGCGATTTTTCATCGATTCTTCCAAGATTAGTCTAAAAGCCTTGTTATTGCATAACAGAAATTTTTTTTTCAACAATTCCAGTCACCTACTCTGTTCATATGAAAGAAACTTATGACAATATGGCTATACGTTTGGAAAAAATAAAGTACAATGACTACCAATGGCGGATTTGTGGAGACCTAAAGGTCATTGCAATTCTCACGGGCATGCAGACTGGGTATACTAAATTTTGTTGCTTCCGATGTGAATGGGACAGCCGCAACAGACAGGAACATTATGCAAGAAAGGGGTGGCCTATCCGGGATCGTATGCAGCTCGGGCATAAAAATGTAATACGCGAGCCATTAATTACCAAAGACACCTTCATTTTACCGCTGTTACATATAAAGTTGGGGCTCATGAAGAATTTTGTAAAAGCGTTAGATAAAACGAGCAAAGCTTTCACTTATCTTCGAGAAAAGTTTCCGCAAGTTAGCGATGCAAAGATAAAGGAAGGTATCTTTGTAGGACCTCATATTAGGAAAGTTATTGCAGACAAACAATTCGAGAACTTGTTACATGGTAGGGAACTTCGCGCATGGATGGCATTCAAATCGATCGTCGATAACTTTCTGGAAAATCACAAATCTGTCAACTATGTTGCATATTGTTAAGCAGTGCATAGATGCATACATAATTATGGGCTGTAACATGTCCCTCAAAATCCATTTGCTCGATTCGCATCTTGACTTTTTCCCTGACAACCTTGGCGAAGTCAGCGATGAACATGGAGAACGATTCCATCAAGATATCGCCGTAATGGAGTCACGTTATCAAGGACGGTGGAGTGTGACCATGCTTGCCGATTATTGTTGGATGCTTCATCGCGTGTACCACATGCCATTCACCGACGAAAGTCGACTGCAAAGAAATTCAAGCCTACATAACTGTTATACTTCTTGTACGAATGATGTTGTAATACTGTATGCGTTGTTAAAAAACTTCAATTGCGTATTTCTAGAGATCCCGACCTGATAGAGAAAAACGGTTTGCAGATTTAAAAACAGCGCATTAAAATTGACCAGAAAAACATAGAAATGTTAGAGAAAGAAAAAAAAAGTTTTTTTTTGTTAGTCAGTGTTATTTAAGAATATGTTAGGTTAGTCTATGGGTACGAAGGTGACTGAAGAGCCCGATGCGGGCCTGGAAAGATCTTGGACAGTGTGGGCAGGGAATGTTTGCTTCATGTGAAGGTTTTAGTGGAACAAGGGATGATTAGAACCAGACAACCATACAAGGGTTAGTGGAACAATTGATGAGTAGAACCAGACAAGTGCTAGTGGAACAAGTGATGAGTAGAACCAGACAAGTGCTAGTGGAACAAGTGATGAGTAGAACCAGACAAGTGCTAATGGAACAAGTGATGAGTGAACCAGACAAGGGCTACTGGAACAAGTGATGAGTAGAACCAGACAAGTGCTAGTGGAACAAGTGATGAGTAGAACCAGACAAGTGCTAGTGGAACAAGTGATGAGTAGAACCAGACAAGGGCTAGTGGAACAAGTGATGAGTAGAACCAGACAAGGGCTAGTGGAACAAGGGATGAGTAGAACCAGACAAGGGCTAGTGGAACAAGTGATGAGTAGAACCAAACAAGTGCTAGTGGAACAAGTGATGAGTAGAACCAGACAAGTGATGAGTAGAACCAGACAAGGGCTAGTGGAACAAGTGATGAGTAGAACCAGACAAGGGCGAGTGGAACAAGTGATGAGTAGAAACAGACAAGTGCTAGTGAAACAAGTGATGAGTAGAACCAGACAAGGGCTAGTGGAACAAGTGATGAGTAGAACCA
This sequence comes from Oreohelix idahoensis, assembly GCA_024509875.1. NCBI lineage: Eukaryota > Metazoa > Mollusca > Gastropoda > Stylommatophora > Oreohelicidae > Oreohelix > Oreohelix idahoensis. The sequence continues at coordinate 197,803 of JAMPIV010011482.1, read as the reverse complement.
GACAAGGGCGAGTGGAACAAGTGATGAGAAGAACCAGACAAGCGCTAGTGGAACAAGAGACGAGAAGAACCAGACAAGCGCTAGTGGAACAAGAGATGAGAAGAAGACGCTGGAGATGGACAGGACACACACTGAGAAAACCTGTTGATAGAAATACATGACAGTCCTTGTTCTGGAATCTCCAGGGTAAGAGAAGTAGAGGAAGAACAAAGAACATTTGGAGAAGAGAACTGGAGACAGACATGAAGGGGACGAAGAAGAGGAAAGACTTGAGCTGATGGCACGGGGAAAAAAAAACTTGGCATACGTTTGTTAAAGGTTTACGTTCCTTGGGGAGTTGAAAGGTAAAGAAGAAGATAAGAAGGTAGGAGCTGATGATACTTAACAGGAAGATTTGGCAGAAGTTTGTTGACGACCTATGCTCCTTGGGGAGTTCAAGGTTGATGATGATGATGATTATACCATGGCAGCTTCAGTCTCTTTACTACTGAGATAATGTTTTCATCTGGCCTCATAGAGTTTCTAACACTGTATCTTTGCTGTTTATTTGTTTAACGATTCCGTGTATGATATTCCGGGGACCTTTCTGTAACATCTCATTTCTAATGTCCATATTCGTCTCTTCAAAATCTGCTGCCAAAGATTTAGTTTCGCAACAACCTAACTAATTTACAACCTGCGGCAGCAAGAAACAAAAGGAATGTAACAACAAACCAGTTACAGCCCTTTAAAAGTTTTCGAAAAAAAAGCGTGAAGAAGAAATCAAATTCTTTCGGAATTGGTTTGGTTTAATTTTTAAGGACCGTCTTCACTGCACACGGATAACTCCATCAGTGCTCCGAACTCCTCCCTTAGATCACACAAAGAGGATCTCAGCACAGTGTATGAACTCCGCAGCACCAGCGAGTATCCCATTGTGTGTGTAGTGTTCTACTTTCTCAGCAACTATCTCTTTGTCTATTATTTTAATTCCTTTCCAAACCTCTTCTATCGCCAGAAATGAAACCATTTCTCGACAGATTTTATTTTCATTCTTATAATGAGAAAACATTTCCTCTTCAGTCTTCTATTAGATAGTACTTGCTAACCCTCGCTATTTCTCACGGCCAAGGCAGATAAATTACCCACACGGTCACTGGAGTGTCATTTCTTCGGATTACATTTTCAGCCTAGAATCGACCAGCCCGGAAGTGAACTTTTTGTAACTCTTGACTGGACGCGTGTAAATCAAGAGTGGGGGAGACACCATAATGAAACTGGATAATTCACCTGGACTCGTCCCTTCTGTGTGCAAAACTGTAACACTCGGACCAGTTTAAAATGAAGAGAACCTGATTCCCCTGGGACTCAAGAAGAATTTACTATGATGCCACCAAGAGGTCAAATGGGGAGACCCCATCAGGAAATTGTTGGGAAGTTTTAAGGCATTCAATCGGTATCTGTCCAGCAAGTAACATGCTATAAGCCTCAACCGAGGCTAGCTTATGGTTGCCAAATCCGTAGTGAATCTTTGAGCGAGTAAGTGATCTATATAGATATTTTAAAAGAATTTTCATTTCAGTGACAATAATTATTATTTGCATATTTACATGTTACTCAGCCATTTCTAAGGTATAAGTTCACTGAAGTCATAATTAATCACTGATCTTCTTCTCACATCATTGCAGAAATAAGACAGGGTTAAATAGTTCATGTATAATTTTATTGTTACTTTGGGATTTGTATTACTGAACTACGCAGAACAGAAAGTATCATAGTGGTCCTTGTACTTTCTATTTCTTATATGTTCCATTGTTCTTTGTCAAGACTACAAACTTGATAAATGTGTTCTCAATCACATTTCTTATCTCTTTGTCTCATATTGGACATTAGTGTTTTCAGCATTGAATATTCTTTATATGTTTTTAATGCACTTCTAATGTTTCTATGTTTGATGATTGAAGAACTATTCTATTATCAGTTATATGAATGATATTTTTGACAGGAACCAGAACTTTAAGAATGTTTACAATTATTTAGCTATTTAATGAATTTACCACTTGACTGACAAAATGTAAGCCAGCGGTTCTCAAGCCCTTGAGATCATGACTACCCTCAAAATGATTTACTGCTCAAGTGGCAAAAAGGTAAATCAGTGGTTCTCAGACCTTGGCAGGCATGAACGCCAAAAGGTTTTACTACAGCATGGGAAACTATAACCCAGTGGTTCTCAAACCATTGGTGACAATGACCCCAAAATTGATATACTGCTCTATGGGCACAATGTGAACCAGTGGTTCTCAAACATTTGATTATCAGTCCCTAACATCACAGTTTGTGAAACTCACTGCCCACATGGGGAAAACCACAGCTGTAAATAAGCAGACAGCCAGATAGAGGTTGAGAACTCCAGATACGCTTATAATGTCAGTTAAGTAGGAGTATTTCATAGATACTATGTAACACTTTGTTATTGGATGTTAGCTATGATTATTTTAATTTGATTTCTGATGGACGCTTATCGCCCATCAGACATAGGAGGTGATTGCTCTTGAAACACCACTAATGAGACTTCACATGTTTCATCCTCCAGTCCAACCAGGTTACGGGTCCAGGGTACAAACCAGGTTATGAGTCCACGGTACCAACGGTTACCCCTACCCTATCAACAAGGTTACCTACCAAACATACCCTATCAACCAGGTTACCATACCAACCAAACCATACCCTACCAACCAAGTAACCCATTCCTTACCAACCATCCCATACCAGAGTACAACTCTAGGCTGTCATACCAGGTGACTCTAACCTGAGCCATAGTCCAGTAAGCAGAAAAGGTATTCAGCAGGGCTGACTTACTCCATCGGGAAGCTAGCTCTGTAACCCTCTGAAACCATAGAACTGTTTAATTGTACCTCAGCGCTGGGACAAACCAAACCAAGAGAGTGCGACCAAAGATCATCTCAGCCGCTACTAAAGGCCTTGGAGAGTTGAGTATAATGCTTATCAGCAAAACTACAATAGAAGAGATCTCCTGGTCCAGATGATGACCATAGTTTTTTTTTTTTTCTAACCAAAAGAGCACATATTATTTTGTACATTTGTAAATCTTTAAGAGTTGTGAGAATCTATTATCTTTTTTTTAAATCCAACATAACGGAGTCTGTTGTTATTTTTCTTGTTACTTTTAATTAGGCTGTATTTTATTTTAAACATAGATCTACACCCTGGGCGTTGAGCCGTAAATAAACTAATTTACAGTGGGTTGGGATATTTTAGTTAATGTGGCTGGACACCAAATCTCCTTTCTCAAGCTTATGTACTTTACATAGTCCTTTTGTAGGATTCCTGAGAAAGAATTTATCGTCCAGAAAATATCCTGTTTAGTTGCCAGAATTCTCTTTGCATTGCGGATTTCTAGTAGATTATTTCCCGGGAGAGGCAGTTTCTTCGAACTCATAAGATATCTATATCTTTTATTCTTCCATTCCATCCAATCTGCCTTCTCCTCAAAATTACATCACCTAGTGTGTAAACAGAAATCACACATTCCATAAATATTTTTGTGGTGGGTAGGTTTCCTAATTTTTAAATTTTGCCAGGGCAGCGGCCGTATGACCTTCACTTTACGATTTCCATCTGACTAACGAGGGTTTTTTAACGTGCTCAACTTGCACATGGGACCTCCTATTTTTTCGCCCTTATCCGAAAAGGCTAGGCGTCCGATATTACAACCAAAGGGGTGGGGGGGGGGGGGGGAAGAGGAGTATGACATCATCAAAAACTGCTGGTTCTGAAAAAAAATTCCATCAATCATATTTCATGTACTTGGAGCGAACCGGGTACCTTTATTATCAGAAGCGGACGCCATGCCTCTGGGCCGCTCCAACTCCCAAATTGGAGAATGCAGAAATGATCTGGCATAACCAAACGTCTGCATTGTTATCTCATTCTTATGGCGTAATCGCTAAAATGTCAAGGGTAGGACATCTCAGCTGCTTTTCTAACATAATCGATAAGGCCAATGTTATTGTCTGTAGTGTCCAACTGAAACCAGCGCAAGGCAGACTTTTATTAGTCTGCCTGTCTTCATTGCTTGATGTTTCGTGGATCACTTCGCTTCATGTTTGTGTATGTCTGTCTAGCAACCTTTATGTAGTAATTACTTCACAACTTCGTCTATTGGCCTTGGCGTCTACATTAGTCTTATAATTAACCAGTTTCTACATTAGTCTTATAAATTAATCAGTTTCTACATAAGTCTTAGAATTAATCAGTTTCTACATTAGAATTAATCAGTTTCTACATTAGTCTTAGAGTTTATCAGTTTCTACATTAGTCTTAGAGTTTATCAGTTTCTACATTAGAGTTTATCAGTTTCTACATTAGTCTTAGAATTAAACAGTTTCTACATTAGTCTTAGAGTTTATCAGTTTCTGCATTAGTCTTAGAATTATTCAGTTTCTACATTAGTCTTAGAGTTTATCAGTTTCTACATTAGTCGTAGAGTTAATCAGTTTCTACATTAGTCTTAGAATTAAACAGTTTCTACATTAGTCTTAGAGTTTATCAGTTTCTGCATTAGTCTTAGAATTATTCAGTTTCTACATTAGTCTTAGAGTTTATCAGTTTCTACATTAGTCGTAGAGTTAATCAGTTTCTACATTTGTCTTAGAGTTTATCAGTTTCTACATTAGTCGTAGAGTTAATCAGTTTCTACATTTGTCTTAGAGTTTATCAGTTTCTACATTAGTCGTAGAGTTAATCAGTTTCTACATTTGTCTTAGAGTTTATCAGTTTCTACACTAGTCTTAGAATTAATCAGTTTCTACACTAGTCTTAGAATTAATCAGTTTCTACATTAGGCTTAGAATTAATCAGTTTCTACACTAGTCTTAGAATTAATCAGTTTCTACATTAGGCTTAGAATTAATCAGTTTCTACATTTGTCTTAGAGTTTATCAGTTTCTACACTAGTCTTAGAATTAATCAGTTTCTACGCTAGTCTTAGAATTAATCAGTTTCTACATTAGTCAGAATTAATCAGTTTCTACGCTAGTCTTAGAATTAATCAGTTTCTACATTAGTCAGAATTAATCAGTTTCTACGCTAGTCTTAGAATTAATCAGTTTCTACACTAGTCTTAGAATTAATCAGTTTCTACATTAGGCTTAGAATTAATCAGTTTCTACACTAGTCTTAGAATTAATCAGTTTCTACATTAGGCTTAGAATTAATCAGTTTCTACATTTGTCTTAGAGTTTATCAGTTTCTACACTAGTCTTAGAATTAATCAGTTTCTACGCTAGTCTTAGAATTAATCAGTTTCTACATTAGTCAGAATTAATCAGTTTCTACGCTAGTCTTAGAATTAATCAGTTTCTACATTAGTCAGAATTAATCAGTTTCTACGCTAGTCTTAGAATTAATCAGTTTCTACACTAGTCTTAGAATTAATCAGTTTCTACATTAGTCTTAGAATTAATCAGTTTCTACGCTAGTCTTAGAATTAATCAGTTTCTACATTAGTCAGAATTAATCAGTTTCTACGCTAGTCTTAGAATTAATCAGTTTCTACACTAGTCTTAGAATTAATCAGTTTCTACACTAGTCTTAGAATTAATCAGTTTCTACATTAGTCAGAATTAATCAGTTTCTACACTAGTCTTAGAATTAATCAGTTTCTACACTAGTCTTAGAATTAATCAGTTTCTACATTAGTCAGAATTAATCAGTTTCTACGCTAGTCTTAGAATTAATCAGTTTCTACATTAGTCAGAATTAATCAGTTTCTACACTAGTCTTAGAATTAATCAGTTTCTACATTAGTCAGAATTAATCAGTTTCTACACTAGTCTTAGAATTAATCAGTTTCTACGCTAGTCTTAGAATTAATCAGTTTCTACACTAGTCTTAGAATTAATCAGTTTCTACACTAGTCTTAGAATTAATCAGTTTCTACGCTAGTCTTAGAATTAATCAGTTTCTACATTAGTCAGAATTAATCAGTTTCTACACTAGTCTTAGAATTAATCAGTTTCTACATTAGTCAGAATTAATCAGTTTCTACACTAGTCTTAGAATTAATCAGTTTCTACATTAGTCAGAATTAATCAGTTTCTACACTAGTCTTAGAATTAATCAGTTTCTACGCTAGTCTTAGAATTAATCAGTTTCTACACTAGTCTTAGAATTAATCAGTTTCTACACTAGTCTTAGAATTAATCAGTTTCTACATTAGTCAGAATTAATCAGTTTCTACGCTAGTCTTAGAATAAATCAGTTTCTACATTAGTCAGAATTAATCAGTTTCTACGCTAGTCTTAGAATTAATCAGTTTCTACACTAGTCTTAGAATTAATCAGTTTCTACACTAGTCTTAGAATTAATCAGTTTCTACACTAGTCTTAGAATTAATCAGTTTCTACGCTAGTCTTAGAATTAATCAGTTTCTACACTAGTCTTAGAATTAATCAGTTTCTACACTAGTCTTAGAATTAATCAGTTTCTACATTAGTCAGAATTAATCAGTTTCTACGCTAGTCTTAGAATTAATCAGTTTCTACGCTAGTCTTAGAATTAATCAGTTTCTACATTAGTCAGAATTAATCAGTTTCTACACTAGTCTTAGAATTAATCAGTTTCTACACTAGTCTTAGAATTAATCAGTTTCTACACTAGTCTTAGAATTAATCAGTTTCTACATTAGTCAGAATTAATCAGTTTCTACACTAGTCTTAGAATTAATCAGTTTCTACACTAGTCTTAGAATTAATCAGTTTCTACATTAGTCAGAATTAATCAGTTTCTACACTAGTCTTAGAATTAATCAGTTTCTACGCTAGTCTTAGAATTAATCAGTTTCTACGCTAGTCTTAGAATTAATCAGTTTCTACACTAGTCTTAGAATTAATCAGTTTCTACATTAGTCAGAATTAATCAGTTTCTACATTAGTCAGAATTAATCAGTTTCTACACTAGTCTTAGAATTAATCAGTTTCTACACTAGTCTTAGAATTAATCAGTTTCTACACTAGTCTTAGAATTAATCAGTTTCTACATTAGTCAGAATTAATCAGTTTCTACACTAGTCTTAGAATTAATCAGTTTCTACATTAGTCAGAATTAATCAGTTTCTACGCTAGTCTTAGAATTAATCAGTTTCTACACTAGTCTTAGAATTAATCAGTTTCTACACTAGTCTTAGAATTAATCAGTTTCTACATTAGTCAGAATTAATCAGTTTCTACACTAGTCTTAGAATTAATCAGTTTCTACACTAGTCTTAGAATTAATCAGTTTCTACATTAGTCAGAATTAATCAGTTTCTACATTAGTCAGAATTAATCAGTTTCTACGCTAGTCTTAGAATTAATCAGTTTCTACACTAGTCTTAGAATTAATCAGTTTCTACATTAGTCTTAGAATTAATCAGTTTCTACGCTAGTCTTAGAATTAATCAGTTTCTACATTAGTCAGAATTAATCAGTTTATACGCTAGTCTTAGAATTAATCAGTTTCTACACTAGTCTTAGAATTAATCAGTTTCTACACTAGTCTTAGAATTAATCAGTTTCTACATTAGTCAGAATTAATCAGTTTCTACACTAGTCTTAGAATTAATCAGTTTCTACACTAGTCTTAGAATTAATCAGTTTCTACATTAGTCAGAATTAATCAGTTTCTACGCTAGTCTTAGAATTAATCAGTTTCTACACTAGTCTTAGAATTAATCAGTTTCTACACTAGTCTTAGAATTAATCAGTTTCTACATTAGTCAGAATTAATCAGTTTCTACACTAGTCTTAGAATTAATCAGTTTCTACGCTAGTCTTAGAATTAATCAGTTTCTACACTAGTCTTAGAATTAATCAGTTTCTACACTAGTCTTAGAATTAATCAGTTTCTACACTAGTCTTAGAATTAATCAGTTTCTACATTAGTCAGAATTAATCAGTTTCTACACTAGTCTTAGAATTAATCAGTTTCTACATTAGTCAGAATTAATCAGTTTCTACACTAGTCTTAGAATTAATCAGTTTCTACACTAGTCTTAGAATTAATCAGTTTCTACACTAGTCTTAGAATTAATCAGTTTCTACACTAGTCTTAGAATTAATCAGTTTCTACGCTAGTCTTAGAATTAATCAGTTTCTACACTAGTCTTAGAATTAATCAGTTTCTACATTAGTCAGAATTAATCAGTTTCTACGCTAGTCTTAGAATTAATTAATTTCTACGCTAGTCTTAGAATTAATCAGTTTCTACACTAGTCTTAGAATTAATCAGTTTCTACACTAGTCTTAGAATTAATCAGTTTCTACACTAGTCTTAGAATTAATCAGTTTCTACACTAGTCTTAGAATTAATCAGTTTCTACACTAGTCTTAGAATTAATCAGTTTCTACACTAGTCTTAGAATTAATCAGTTTCTACATTAGTCAGAATTAATCAGTTTCTACACTAGTCTTAGAATTAATCAGTTTCTACGCTAGTCTTAGAATTAATCAGTTTCTACGCTAGTCTTAGAATTAATCAGTTTCTACACTAGTCTTAGAATTAATCAGTTTCTACATTAGTCAGAATTAATCAGTTTCTACATTAGTCAGAATTAATCAGTTTCTACACTAGTCTTAGAATTAATCAGTTTCTACACTAGTCTTAGAATTAATCAGTTTCTACACTAGTCTTAGAATTAATCAGTTTCTACATTAGTCAGAATTAATCAGTTTCTACACTAGTCTTAGAATTAATCAGTTTCTACGCTAGTCTTAGAATTAATCAGTTTCTACGCTAGTCTTAGAATTAATCAGTTTCTACACTAGTCTTAGAATTAATCAGTTTCTACACTAGTCTTAGAATTAATCAGTTTCTACATTAGTCAGAATTAATCAGTTTCTACACTAGTCTTAGAATTAATCAGTTTCTACACTAGTCTTAGAATTAATCAGTTTCTACACTAGTCTTAGAATTAATCAGTTTCTACATTAGTCAGAATTGATCAGTTTCTACACTAGTCTTAGAATTAATCAGTTTCTACATTAGTCAGAATTAATCAGTTTCTACGCTAGTCTTAGAATTAATCAGTTTCTACACTAGTCTTAGAATTAATCAGTTTCTACACTAGTCTTAGAATTAATCAGTTTCTACATTAGTCAGAATTAATCAGTTTCTACACTAGTCTTAGAATTAATCAGTTTCTACACTAGTCTTAGAATTAATCAGTTTCTACATTAGTCAGAATTAATCAGTTTCTACATTAGTCAGAATTAATCAGTTTCTACACTAGTCTTAGAATTAATCAGTTTCTACACTAGTCTTAGAATTAATCAGTTTCTACATTAGTCAGAATTAATCAGTTTCTACACTAGTCTTAGAATTAATCAGTTTCTACACTAGTCTTAGAATTAATCAGTTTCTACATTAGTCAGAATTAATCAGTTTCTACATTAGTCAGAATTAATCAGTTTCTACACTAGTCTTAGAATTAATCAGTTTCTACACTAGTCTTAGAATTAATCAGTTTCTACATTAGTCAGAATTAATCAGTTTCTACACTAGTCTTAGAATTAATCAGTTTCTACACTAGTCTTAGAATTAATCAGTTTCTACATTAGTCAGAATTAATCAGTTTCTACGCTAGTCTTAGAATTAATCAGTTTCTACGCTAGTCTTAGAATTAATCAGTTTCTACATTAGTCAGAATTAATCAGTTTCTACATTAGTCTTAGAATTAATCAGTTTCTACATTAGTCAGAATTAATCAGTTTCTACGCTAGTCTTAGAATTAATCAGTTTCTACAAGAGACACAGTTTCTACACTAGTCTTGTAACTAATCAGTTGGTTTTTTTTTTTTTTTGTTTTTTTTTAAATATATTTGCTTCAGACTGTTCTAAATCCAGGAAGTTTGTGTAAGTCCTGGAAAAACAATAATACGTAAGATATTATACCTGCTATTGCCTTCAATAAAAACTTGGAAACAAGCGGAAATAGGCAGGACGTTTTTCGTCTGCGTGCCATATGACCCAAATCAGTTTGCACATCTATCAAACTCAACTTATATTAGCTGGGCAGACTCCAGGGCACATTACCCATGTCTAATTTAGAGAGTGTTGTAAGGGAAGAATTCTTTTCAATTACTGGAAGGAAAGGTAAGATAAATAAAAACAACAATACCTGTCGCTGCCACTTCATTCTGTTTAGAGATGGCCTTGGTGAACTTGAATCTGTTCTGTAACTCGCCTACACAACTTAAACCGTTGCGAGGACATGGGGGAACTATCAGCGTCGTTTTTTCAGCGTTTGCAGTTAACCGTGTTTGATTTTCAGATGGTGTCACTAATTTGAGAGGCATTCCAGAAGAAATGTTTTTGATCATCGCAGCCTCTCTCGTGTCCACAGAATTATGCTCAAGCAGCTGGTTAATGTTCATTATGTCATGACTGAGCTCATTAGAGCTCATAAACTGAGTGTGATTACCCGAAACAAAGTTTTGGTTGACTTCAGGCGAGTTCAAATGACGCTGGCGATTATCCACAGTCTGGCTCATATCGGTGGGCTCTGATAAACAATTATCTATTTTATTTTGTTCCACGATGTTCGGAAATACAGGTGCGTGAAGCTGATAAGAAAAATCCCGAGATTCACTTTCTGAAAATGGAAATGATATATAGGAAGGAAGTGAGGAGATATGTGTGTGAGTGACAGAAGAGAAAAACGTGTACAGGAAAAGCACAGATTGTTTCAAATAGCTTCAAAACAGGAGATGAAACTAAAATCTTTTGGGGAATTTGGGAGCTGCTTTCTCGTACGCGCGAGAGACTGAAATATAAGGACAGAGCGGCGCATTGTAAATCACACACCAAATCCATGAGAAACTGGTGGACAGCTCTGCAAGGAAAAGTTCTATTTTCACGGCCTGCTTAGGTACACGGCATTCCAGATTATGTTGTGAATGTGGCAACCTGATGTGCTCATTGTCCGTGGTTGTTAATCCATCTGCCCGAGTACTGGTACTCATTTTACTTATTTAAAAGTCAGTTACGAAAACGTTATGTCTTATAGCAATTATCCTGAACGCACCTCATGTCATCATGCACTTTTCGCAATCTAGAATCTGTTAACTCTCAGCCTGCAAGAACGTTCACAAAAAAGCTATAATAGGATAATAATCCGACAAAAGCACGGAATTTCCCTGAATTATATATTAGTATCCTTACAACATTCACAAGAATCACAACATTATTATCTAATATACACACTCAATGAATCATTGCAACCCACGCTTCAGCCAGTTTCTGAGGATTCAATTTGTTTTTTAATGCGGGTTTTGCCTTGTTTCGCCGAGCCACGTCTCTTTCAACCAAGACATTACCTATCTTAATTCAACACAGTATTTTCTCAAGTTAAACCTTTTCGCTACATTGGGGGGCTCTTTCGCGGGATTATAATTTTGTATCCGGGGCCACTATCTATGGTATTCATCTATCTTGAGCCACAAAAATAGTTTTGTAAAAAATTTAAATTTTTTTTTTGGGAAAAAAATTCCTAAAAAACTTAGAAAATATGTTTTGTAAATTCCATTTGTCCTTGTACAAATAATTAATTGATTTTTAATTAATTTAGTTTGTTAGTGAAGATAAAATATATACCCTCTGGGGTATTCCACGCTTGAAAATTGCATAAGAACCTGAGACTAAAATCAATCTTAAATATACGTGCACCGCAAACACATGGCCAATATATGTTTAAAACAAGGCAAGCACATGATCAATATAAGCTCAAAATTGTACCAACTCCACCGTAAACAGAAGTGGAAAAACTCTGCACAAAATATCTAAAGCACCAAACACCAGCTGAAAACATTTACAAGGCGCTCTTTGTTCGTTCTTGGAGCTCCGGAATAAGAGAAATAGATGGAGATTTTAAAAAGAGAAATAATTCTGATAACAGGAATGAGAAGAAGAACAGAAACAGAATGTGGGTGAATAAAAGGAAGCAGCACAGAAATAATTGATCATCAACAACTACAAATCATCGTTTTCCTTGTATTCCCTATGTAGCATGGAGCCATGACTGAAGCTGCCCCCTCCAGCTTCACATTCACGTGCTCTATCGTCACTGGATTCTGCAGCAATTTGTTTAACATGACGATGTTGCCAGCCCTATGCACAACCTCATAATAGTCGCCTTGAACCTAGTGCCTGAAGGTACAGTAACCCTATTCTTCTGCTTTCTTCTTTGATCCTTAGCCGCCGACTGTCAAAGCAGTCAGTGGCCATCACGCCTGGTGGCGTCTTGTAGGGCAGCAACAAACTGCCTCCACTTTGCTCGGTCGGCGGCCATCCTTCGTACAGTGCCCCAGCTCTGGTTCCTTCTTTGTATCTCGGCCTCCACAGTTCTCCACCAAGTTGTGTTTGGTCAGTCTCTCTTTCGCTTTCCTTCAGGGGTCCATAGCATAGTTATTCTTGTGATGGCATCGGGGTCTCTTAGCCCTATTTTTTCTTTGTCTTATAAATGACCTCCGAAACTACACGGGTAACAACTACAAATAAAATCAAGAAAAAATACGACTCGTGGGAAAAGAAGTTGACAACAGTACAGGGCAATGGAGGATCAGCAGTAAGAAGGAACAGAAGGCGCTGGACGGAGGCAATAGAAACAAGCAACATGTTACAGAAACACGCGGAAAAAATATAAAAGATGAAAATATGAAGAATATAATTACAGTTGTTGAGAAACGAAACGAATATATATATATATAATGCAAGAAAGCGTAAGAAAATCAAACTGCTTGATAACGCTGGCTTTATCTTCGTGATCTTATTGATTTTTCTCTTGTCCTTATGTACACTTTCCCGCTCACAGAATGCTCCCGGACATTACGTCTGCGACCTAATGCTGATGTCACGGTATGATTTTATTTCTGTGGGAATACGTGTTCAAACACTAACCGTTATTGTGTGAACAAACCGTGACTTGGGCTCTGCCAGTTGTTAAGCCTGGAACTATTTTGTCACTAGAGAAAAGCTATATTCTAGTCTGTTACTCTATCACTGCTGATTTCCTCACGATATAGCACAGTCGCACCGAAAGATAATATCTGGTAGTAGGATGTTCTCGCGAGATTTCAGAATCATGACCTTGTAATACATGTTCGATTTCGCGGAATGGTTACAAAGGAAATGATAATAATGATGATAACAGAAAAAAACAAAAACACATGCGCGTGCGAGCACATAAGCACGCAGGCAACTTCACATAACATTCAAACACTTAGCCACAAATTATTCCGAACGTACACAAATGCACGCGCAGCAACGCATATACAAATTTGTAGTGTTTGGGTAGGGGTATTACTAGAAATGAGAAAATGTTGGATTGGAACAAGTGGGCTGAAAATGTAGGTTATTCGTAATTTTCCTGTCAAATGTTGCCAGATTTTGAATGAATGGCGGATGAACATGACTTGCAGTGACACAAGATCACTCTTTAAGGATGCCTCGGTTGGTTCCTAGTAAGAACAGGGAATGTTAGCAAACATTTTTATGTTTTTAAAGGAGAGATCTTCGTTTACCCATAACTTTTGCGCTTTGCTTGCTTGCTTACTTGCGTCGATTATATTGCAGTTATACCCTGTTCAACCGAAGTGGTTATAATTGGGGTTTATTGTGCGTTAGGTTCTTCGATGCTAGCCAGTTGTTAGTCCTGAAAAGGACTGGTCCTAAAAAGGACTGTCTGGATTCCTCTTCGTTGTTTGTCTGTTCGTTGTGCCGTGGCTTCCATAGTGTACAGTATTTCATATCCTGCCTCACTGTCGTAGATTTTTCGATAGGAGTATTAAGACTTAGGTTGGTCCCTTCTGAATAGATTAGAATATGTGATATACACAGTGAGAGTTAGAAAAAAAATAGATTTTCCCAAGAGTGCAGTGGTAGCGAATCAAATAGAGCTGTCCCCTGAAAAAAACAAGAATCTTCTCTCTCTCTCAGGCCTATCTTCTACGACAGATATATAAGAGTCAGACAGACTATTGACAACATATGTTACTATGTAGGAACATACCACTCACGTGCACACGTCTTCAAGTGACAACAGTTAAACACACAGACGTGGGAAAACTATAACAATACTTATTTAAATATTTGAACGAGCTGACCAACGCACTGATTTAGTTCAAGAGAGATTTTATTTATCATGTAAAATCTTCTCACAACACCAAAGAAATACATCAAGGAAAAACATATACAAATAGTCATAAAATATCAAGAAAATGCTACAAGGGTGATAGCCCCGCTATGATCTTAACTCTAGGTTTAGCCCACAGCCCCGTTAGGATGACAGATGATGGCCCAAAAAGTTATAGATGCATGTGGTTAGAGTCTAGTATTGTCCCCCTTTGAAGGTATAGACTGACTTTGACAGCAGTATCTATTCTAACGTAACACGTTACTTAAGCAGCAAATCTCGCCTAAGGAAAAAACACATATAACAAATGAGGGTATTATACAACGAACCTCCTTCCGTCACTTTCACTCGATTCTTTCATCAGGGCCCTGATATACTTACAATCGGGTTGTGGTTTCGCCGGCTGGCGCAAATTTTGGACACTCACACTTTTTATCTGTTACTGTCGTTTACTGAAACAGATCCCAGCTCTGCAGATTTGTTTGTTGGTTTCATTAAAAAAATGGATCTGGGGAGCGTCTGCTTCAGGCGATAGTTATTTCAGATTAAAGTTAATGTCACTTGACTCCCGAGGTAAGAATTAGGCTTAAACGAGCACAAAATGTCAGAACACGAAGTTTCCCTTAATTAGGAAGATGACCGGTGGACAACCTCTCTCAAAACAGAAATTATTGGTTCCCCACTCACTTGTCAACACTGTCGGAAAGTTTATGTCATAGATTGTAATTATTCTCGCCGCCAGGCAGAAAATTTACGTAGAGTTTATGGAAGAAATTAAGATCTGGTTCACAGGCCCAGTATTGATCATTACAGTCTTTGAAAAAGCCCGTTAGTGGGATATGGTATTACTGTCTAACTTGCACCGTCAGATCAGTGTTACTTGAGAAACCCACGTGGTTCAAAATAAGGACTGTCTATTTCTTCACAATTATGAACTCTTATTAAATGCTGGTAAAGTTCGGGTCACCCCCAGTATTTCACTGTATAAAAAGAAAAGCACATATAAATCATTTTCATATTATGTACCCAATATAACTTACATTTAAAACAGCAAGCCTACAGCTTGACTTATATTACTACTTCCGGTGAAATAAGTTATATAAAATCGATCATCAGGAATTTAGGAATATGGTGCGTATTCCGTCAATATTTGCTGATGTCGCGTCTAGCATTTTATAAGTTTGATATAAAATATTCTCGTCTGAGTATTAGTCGTTAAATTAAATTCCTTATAGCTACTAGTTTGTTAAGCTTAGAAATATTATTTATTCTGCCTTCCACTGTATGCGTCACTAGAAAATAATACAGACTTATAAATTATACACTCAGTTCAAAAGAAACTAGTTAAAATGAAATGAGCGATTTAACGCTTTAAACACTTTAAACCCTACACACAATACTAGATATATAATATTAACTCTTTAAGTCCCAATCGACTTTATAAAGGCTCAGGGGTTAGACGCGCTTGGCCCAATCGACTTTAAAAAGCCTTTAGTATATGTGCATCTGTTTGAGACTGTTTCTAATTATAACTACTTACAAACCACCCAAAACGTCATTTCCGACTGCAAGTACATTCTTTTAAATACCGCACGTGTTTAAGAGTGAACGTGTTTCTGTTTTGAGATTTTTAAAGCAATTTTTTTTAAGCGCATATCCTCCATTTTACCTTGAATAACTAAGCATTTTTTTTAAGCGCATATCCTCCATTTTACCTTCAATAACTAATCATTTTTCAATGAAAGCTTTTATACTTGTAGCACAAGAGTAAAGTACATCCAATTACCTTCAGTTTCATATACAACAACAAAGTTATTTATGCATATGAACATTTAAAAAAATTATTTCCAAACAACAACAATAAAAACGCACTGGGGTGGCCATTTTTGCTTGGGCCAAACCCACTTTTTTGCTTGGGACTGAAAGAGTTAATATACCTCAAGCACAGCACTACGATGTCACAACGAAACTAAGAGATATCACTTATAAATTTAAGTGTTCTAGAACGAAGTGCCCACGTCTACTGTTAAATGTAGAATGAGTGAAGTGAGTTACAAACTCGGGCCAATATCTTAAAATTAGACAAAGGGCCCCTAACTTATTTCGCTAAGCGAAATTATCTCCCTTACTCCCAACATTTACGTCAGCTTCACGCGTGTCGTAACTGCCACCTACTGACCACGATATACGCGTGTCAGTTTCAAATCCCAGACAGCCTGTCTGCGGTGCGGAACGATTTTCACGCTACGCCGGAGCTATTTCGACGAAACGCTCGCAGTTTCTGCAAACTGTAGACAGCTGTCTGTCCGCCATGCCCCGATGGAGCGAATTCTCACACCCCCCGCCCGGGGACACTGGTCAGTCAGCGCTCTGACCGGAAAAAACTGCAGACGAATGTCTGGCGAGGACCGTATATTCACAGCTATCGTTCGACCGGCAGAGCTGACATCTACGTAATCAAGTTACTCGTGCGATTCTCAGTTTTGAGAAAGAAACAGGTACAGTTTGAGAATACAGAAGAAAATATTTTCCGCACCCGAGTGATGCGAAAAATACAGGAAAAACAAGTACGGAAAGATAATAAATAAGAGGATTTGGGTGAGAGAATAGGAAGAAGATGTAGGTAATTTAATGATATAAAGACCTACGTGACAGGACGTCCCCCCTTAAGATATGGAAGCACTCCATGTCTACGTTATGGAATTAAATTTCCTATAACCGTAGCTTCGGGGTGTCTGTCTTCTTCCCTCTCATCTTCCCCCTCCATCTCCCTCCAATTCCTACTCAAGTCTACTCCCAAAGTTTCCTTTGTCTGGAATGTTTCCCATGCGCGCTTGAAAGAGCGTCGCCGCTTCTGACATTTTTGAAAGATTTCCTGTGATAGCGATGGAATATCCCTGCCACTATCGTCATCTTCGTCAGTTTTGGCGATCGTCAGGAGATGGTCGGAGGTTGGCACTGGTCTTTCCAAGTATCTCTTTAAGAGATTTAAATGGAAAACCTTCTCCTTTCCTTGAATAGAGATCTGGTAGTTAGCCTTAGAAATCTTTTTCAGGACGGTAAACGGCCCTTGCCATCCGATCTTCAGTTGGTTGTTCTCGGTAGGGAGCAACACCAAAACTTTCTCTCCTGCTTCCAGTTCTCTCTCTTTCGCGACTTTCCTGTATCGGTTAGCGTGCTTTGTGCGAGCTCGCTTAAAGTTAGTCGTTGCTAGGTCCCACCCTAGTTTCAACCTTTCCTTTAAAACCGACACATATTTACTTGCTGAGACGACTGTCTCATCCGCCTTCTCGTCTGTCAGAGACTGAAGTAAGGCTTCAAGCGGGCCCTTAATGGGTCTGCCGAATAAGAGTGTAGCTGGCGGAAATCCTGTGGAAGTATGAGGAGATTCTCTGTAGCCAAATAATGCTGCAGGAATGCAGAGATCCCAATCTTCAGGTTTCACTTGTGCCAGCTTACTTAGCATCATGTTGAGGTTTCCATTTGCACGTTCCACGAGCCCATTTCCGGCCGGAGTATATGGCTTAGTGTGGATGTGTTGGGTCCTCAAGATCTTAACGATCTCATCCATCAACAGGTTTCGGTATGGAGATCCGTTATCCGTCAACACTTGCTGAGGGAATCCCAACCGAGTGAAAATCTGCATGAGGGCTTCTGCGACATGCTTGGCATCTGCGCATGTTAGCGGGATAGCTTCTGCCCATAAAGTGCATGTATCGACTAAGGTCAGGATGAACCTGTTCCTTCTTTTAGTCCTTTCGAAAGGCCCTAAAATGTCGATCACAACCCGTTCGAATGGTGTTCCCACTATTGGCATTTCACCCATGTGGACTGGGGGTGTCCGTTGCTTGGGTGGTACACGTTGGCACTGGGCACAGGATTTGACGTACCTGATAATATCAGTGTTTACTCCTGGCCACCAATAATGAGTGGTTATACGTTGGTTTGTGGCGTTCTGTCCCATATGTCCGCTGAAGGAAAGAGAGTGCCCCATTTCTAGGATTTGGCTTCTGTACTGTTTCGGTACTAGGAGCTGGTTGTAACCTTGGTCAGGCTTGCCCGTTCTCCGATAAAGTACGCCATCCTTAGAAAAAATGTCCCCGTGCTGTTTGGGTTCCTTAGCCATGGGCAGTTTCCTAAAGCAGGGTGCCAAAGTAGGGTCCTTGTATTGCGCTTCTTTAAGTTCCATAGGTAACAAATTAGGCGCAGGCTCCCGTTTCTTCTTGGTTTGCCCTCTTGTAGTTACCGCTGCCACAATCGGCTCTTCCGGTTTCCCAATACACACGTATCTCCCGCCGAGTATGACTGGGTAGATGGGATCATTCATAACAGCTGCTTTGATCATGCCTCTGACAAAATCAGAGTGTATCTCCACCAATGCAATGGGAAGCGCTGTAGGTGCATCACTCTTACGAACTCCACAAAGTTTGACGGTCTCTTGACCGGGTTTAACCAGGTTTCTGGCAACAATGCAATCGTAAGAAAGCCCCGTGTCAAATAAGCAAGAAGTTTGAGAACCGTTCAAAATAACAGTACCTCGCGTTGAGGGTGTATCCCCAACAGGTTGGGAATCACTGTCAATAATTCCGCCTTGCGAGACTGTCAATAAGCATGCGATGCGTTTAGGCTCGGTGTGCTCGGTCTGATCATATGTCCCGTGCTCAGGGGTTCTCCCTTTGCCACCTTGTCCTTTCTGGCTACGCTGCCATGTAGGGCGGTCGGGTTGATCAGACTGTTTGGGGTGGTTGGGGTACTTGTTTTTGTAGAACTTGGATTTTTCAGGAGGGGGGTTTTGAGGTCCAGTTTCTCTGTGGTTATTTTGGTTAGAAGCCTGAGAAGATTGCTCTAGATTATTTTTTCGAAAATGCTCCTCTGTCGGTTTCCGTTTTGTGGCCGGTAGTTCAGCCAGCGCATTTTGATAACGCTCAGACTTCTGTAAGATGTCTTCAAGTTTTTCTGCTCCCTGCTCAGCTAGAAATCTCCGGGTATCTGCAGACAATGTGTTCTTTATTTGTTCTGTTAAAACAAATTCCTCAAGACCTTCGTAGGTAGAGGGGAGCTGTGAAAGCTCAAGGCACTTTGTTAGATATCCCTTTAGACGAGATGAGAACTGGTGAAAAGTTTCAGAATTCTCTTTCCGGCTGTTGCGAAACAGTTGCAAAAATTTTCGAGCGTTCATTTCAAAGCGCTCCAGTAACGCTTTCTTCAACAGATCATAGTTGTCTTGTTGGCTGCTTTCCAGTTTGGCATAAACATCATACGCAGAACTTTTCAAAGCCTGGGAAAGCTTCATGTTCCAACGCGACCTTTCTAAACCGTACAGAGTTGCAATTTTCTCAAATTTTTCTAACCATGTGTCAATCTTCTCATTTAGACAAGGGAAAGATTCTAGCGGAAAAGACATAGCAGTGAGGTGAAGAGATTGACTGTTAGAAGGATCAGTTAAGGAAGAATGAGGAGAAGACTCTCCATTGCTGGAGGTAGAGGCAGCACCACGACTTTGAAGTTCTAGAGCTTTAAGAGCCAACTCATGTTGTCTCTCCTTCTCTTTCTCCTCACGCTGTCTCTCCTTCTCTCTTTCCTCATGCTGCATCCTGCGAATTTCCATTTCCTCGTCCATCTTCTTCTGCTGTAAAGCTTCGGCTGCTTTTCTC
Source organism: Oreohelix idahoensis (assembly GCA_024509875.1). Lineage (NCBI taxonomy): Eukaryota > Metazoa > Mollusca > Gastropoda > Stylommatophora > Oreohelicidae > Oreohelix > Oreohelix idahoensis. Next base: position 177,982 of record JAMPIV010011482.1, on the reverse strand, counting down.
TCCGCGTCATATCTCTCGAGTTCGTCTCTGACAAATGCTTTCGCTTCCTCTCCTTCCAGTCCCTCCTCTCTCGCTTCGTCCCTGAGGAGTTGTCTAAGCTTTGCCCTCTCGGCCATATTATGTCAGTGACTGAGACTAGTGGAGAAAGAAATTAAGAAAAGGATACTCTGGTTCCTACCACTTACGAGAAAAAATTACCAAAAAAATCAAAAGATGATATATTTAACCCTGGGATACCTCCTCCAAAATAAAAATCTAACTATCGCTGCTATTAATCGGCAATAAAGCACCTAATGCAAAACACGACTATGCCAACTAAATGGTAGTTAAGGTTACTTCTGAAAAATAGGTTAAAACAGTGGAAAAGCAATATAATTATTGCAAAAATTAAAGAGAAAAATAATCCCTTAATTTTAATCCACTATCAAGTTTACCCCTGAAGACAGTTAGGGTGAGGGAGGCAATTAATCTGGACCAATAGTCCGAAACGCACTCCTTAACTTTAGTTCAAACACCTTCCTGCTTCAGAACCCTTGTGAATGTTATACACTCACAAAACTTTACCAGCGTTTAGTATTACAAAATCATTAATTAACATGTATTCCGACAAAATCAACCTGTAAAACCAAATGTATATTATTCAAAATGCTGTGGAAAAAACTTATCAGTTTGTGTGGTCAGCACGCCCGTAAACAGATCGTTAGTCTAGGGGATAAATTATTTAAAATAAAACTCACAAGACAATCACACTCTTACTCTATTACAGAATAAAGAATCTTAAATACAAAATCCAGATAGACGAGTCCACATTTGTCGTACTCGTCTTCCTATTCTAAGTTAAAAAATCCGTCGGACGAGAACCCATTTGTCGTATCGCCTTAGGATTTTGGGTTCAATTCCCGGTAACGAGCGACCATTTGTCGTAGATTTTTCGATAGGAGTATTAAGACTTAGGTTGGTCCCTTCTGAATAGATTAGAATATGTGATATACACAGTGAGAGTTAGAAAAAAAAAATAGATTTTCCCAAGAGTGCAGTGGTAGCGAATCAAATAGAGCTGTCCCCTGAAAAAAACAAGAATCTTCTCTCTCTCTCAGGCCTATCTTCTACGACAGATATATAAGAGTCAGACAGACTATTGACAACATATGTTACTATGTAGGAACATACCACTCACGTGCACACGTCTTCAAGTGACAACAGTTAAACACACAGACGTGGGAAAACTATAACAATACTTATTTAAATATTTGAACGAGCTGACCAACGCACTGATTTAGTTCAAGAGAGATTTTATTTATCATGTAAAAATCTTCTCACAACACCAAAGAAATACATCAAGGAAAAACATATACAAATAGTCATAAAATATCAAGAAAATGCTACAAGGGTGATAGCCCCGCTATGATCTTAACTCTAGGTTTAGCCCACAGCCCCGTTAGGATGACAGATGATGGCCCAAAAAAGTTATAGATGCATGTGGTTAGAGTCTAGTATTGTCCCCCTTTGAAGGTATAGACTGACTTTGACAGCAGTATCTATTCTAACGTAACACGTTACTTAAGCAGCAAATCTCGCCTAAGGAAAAAACACATATAACAAATGAGGGTATTATACAACGAACCTCCTTCCGTCACTTTCACTCGATTCTTTCATCAGGGCCCTGATATACTTACAATCGGGTTGTGGTTTCGCCGGCTGGCGCAAATTTTGGACACTCACACTTTTTATCTGTTACTGTCGTTTACTGAAACAGATCCCAGCTCTGCAGATTTGTTTGTTGGTTTCATTAAAAAAATGGATCTGGGGAGCGTCTGCTTCAGGCGATAGTTATTTCAGATTAAAGTTAATGTCACTTGACTCCCGAGGTAAGAATTAGGCTTAAACGAGCACAAAATGTCAGAACACGAAGTTTCCCTTAATTAGGAAGATGACCGGTGGACAACCTCTCTCAAAACAGAAATTATTGGTTCCCCACTCACTTGTCAACACTGTCGGAAAGTTTATGTCATAGATTGTAATTATTCTCGCCGCCAGGCAGAAAATTTACGTAGAGTTTATGGAAGAAATTAAGATCTGGTTCACAGGCCCAGTATTGATCATTACAGTCTTTGAAAAAGCCCGTTAGTGGGATATGGTATTACTGTCTAACTTGCACCGTCAGATCAGTGTTACTTGAGAAACCCACGTGGTTCAAAATAAGGACTGTCTATTTCTTCACAATTATGAACTCTTATTAAATGCTGGTAAAGTTCGGGTCACCCCCAGTATTTCACTGTATAAAAAGAAAAGCACATATAAATCATTTTCATATTATGTACCCAATATAACTTACATTTAAAAACAGCAAGCCTACAGCTTGACTTATATTTAAACTTCCGGTGAAATAAGTTATATAAAATCGATCATCAGGAATTTAGGAATATGGTGCGTATTCCGTCAATATTCGCTGATGTCGCGTCTAGCATTTTATAAGTTTGATATAAAATATTCTCGTCTGAGTATTAGCCGTTAAATTAAATTCCTTATAGCTACTAGTTTGTTAAGCTTAGAAATATTATTTATTCTGCCTTCCACTGTATGCGTCACTAGAAAATAATACAGACTTATAAATTATACACTCAGTTCAAAAGAAACTAGTTACAATGAAATGAGCGATTTAACGCTTTAAACACTTTAAACCCTACACACAATACTAGTTATATATTAATATACCTCAAGCACAGCACTACGATGTCACAACGAAACTAAGAGATATCACTTATAAATTTAAGTGTTCTAGAACGAAGTGCCCACGTCTACTGTTAAAAAATGAGTGAAGTGAGTTACAAACTCGGGCCAATATCTTAAAATTAGACAAAGGGCCCCTAACTTATTTCGCTAAGCACTTTATCTCCCTTACTCCCAACATTTACTAGCTTCACGCGTGTCGTAACTGCCACCTACAGCACCACGATGTACAACGTGTCAGTTTAAAATCCCAGACAGCCTGTCGGCCGGTGCGGAACGATTTTCACGCTACGCCGGAGTATTTCGACGAACGAAGTCCCACGTTACTGTAAAATGTAGAATGTCTGTGCCATGCCCCGAAGTGAGAATTCTCACAAACTCGGGCCAATATCAGTCAAAATTGAGACAAAAAACCCCAACGAATGTTGGCTAACCGAAATTATTCACAGCTTATCGTTCCCAGAGCTGACATTACGTCAGTTCACTCGTGTCGTAACTCACCTTTTGAGAACGATGTACGCGTACAGTTTGAAATCCCAGAAGAAATATTTCTGCACCCGGTGATGCGAACGATTTTCACGCTACGCCGGAAAGCTATAAATAAGACGAAACGCTCGAAGTGTTCTTTAAATGTAGACAGTGACACTCTGTCTGCCATGTGTAGTTTTGAGTGTTTTCACCCTCCTCCGTTCGGGGACTTGGTCTTCAGTCAGCGCTCCTGACCGGAAAAAACTGCAGACGAATGTCTGGCGAGGACCGTATATTCACAGCTATCGTTCGACCGGCAGAGCTGACATCTACGTAATCAAGTCACTCGTTCGATTCTCGTTTGTGAGAAAAGAAACAGGTACAGTTTGAGAATACAGAAGAAAATATTTTCCGCACCCGAGTGATGCGAAAAATACAGGAAAAACAAGTACGGAAAGATAATAAATAAGAGGATTTGGGTGAGAGAATAGGAAGAAGATGTAGGTAATTTAATGATATAAAGACCTACGTGACATCTCACATATCTCCGCTTGTGTCAGTTTGATCTTGTGTTTTTACCCTCCTCGCTTCTATTCTCGACCTGGAGTTCCATTCCTTTAACTTCCGCTGTCAGCTTATGCAGCTGTCTTCTATCTATCGTGCGCTGTTTGTCTGCGACATCCGCAGCCACTCTGTGTTTTGCCTCTGAAAGGGATGTTTTTGGGCACAGCTTCCTTTAGGATGTTCTTAGTTTCCTGAAACACAGGGCAGCCTCTGTACAGTGGCGTATCCTGGTAATGCGAGCTATGCGTGCTGCTACTTAAAATGAATATGTACGCCTACTATTTAACTTCTTCCCCTCTTAATTTAAAAACCAACTATATTCAATTACGCAACGATAGTTATTAGGGGTATATGTCAACTATCTCCGAAATACTAATTAACTTACAACTTGAAACTCACTGTCACTGTAATAATCTGCATTCCCGGCAACTAACAAAAATTAATCACAAAAAACACTGGACGGACACAACCGATGTTTACAACTCGAGAGCTGCAGGACCACCGCACGCATGTTCGCATTGTATTTACGTATCTGGCCGTGACCCCGATCCAATCAAACCAGTGTTCAGACGTGAATCCGAAACGTGCCGCACGCATTGTGACGGAATTACCCGAGAAACTTCGGGCGATTGCTACCAACCAATAAAAAACTGCACTATAAAAAGCGTCTGGGGAAACTGAAACTAGATTATACTCGTAGATTCTATGCGGGAAAATCCGTTATCCTGGTGCGTGCGGTCCGAAAGAAGAACATTAGAAGAGAAATATTTTATAGAATAATAAATTAAATTTTTATTTTCCTTCGGGCATAGGTGTGCGCAGCACGCACAGCACACATAGAGAATACGCCACTGCCTCTGTACCTTGCCCCGTGGTTTCCGTGGCAGTTTGCACAGGTACGGTTTGCATTTATGGCCTTGTAATTGAGATCTTCCATCGCCTTTGGACAATCGCGATATGGGTGGCTCCCCGCACAACACCGGCAAATTGTATCTCTTCTGCACATTTTCTTTGTGTGGGAAAACTGCTGGCAGTTGGAGCACTGCATGACCGGAGGGATATATGCTTCTGTCCTTTTTGATGTAGTTTGGAGCGTCAGTCTCTCAGGTCTTGTCGATCCTTCAATAGTTATTACAATCAGATTTGTATCTTTCTTGTCACAGGTTTTTAGCCTTTCGACCTGTGTGATTTTGACATCTGTGTTTTCGGTTTGTAGGTAGCTGTGAACCTCGCTTGCGGGCCATCTGGTATCAACCCCTCTTATGACCAACTTCTTTGTTGTCTTGGATGTTTTCACCACTACTTTTATCTGGTGGGGCAGCTGGACTTCTTTTGGACCGGACTACAGTTCGGTCATTAGCGAAGTGGTTGTTTCAGTGTTGTTGAGAGAAAGTATGACTCCCTTTTCGTGTCTCCCTACTTTAGCGATGCCTCTCCTGCCAGTTATTACCTCGAGGATACCGATCACTTTTTCGTCGGGTAGGGCCCTGATTGAGGCCTCACCTCCAGACATCTGGGTGATCTTAACGATCCTCTCCTGTATCGTATCTGTGTTGTTTGTCTTGTTAGTCCTTTGTTCCCTTTTCCGGTCTTGGTTGGAACAAGAATCTTGTTCCTGCTCGTTGTTAGACGGAGCCTTTTCTTGGCCTGAGCTTTTGAGTTGTTATCAGTTGCTGTTTCGTCCAGACTAGGTCTAGTCGTTTGTGTCTCGGGGTTTTCGTTGGCTTGTATCTCGGCTCTCGCCATTTGCGCCATCTGAGTGTTGTTTCGTTGGATCTGACATTCCTCTGCCACTTGGTGATTCTCCGTCGTCGAGTTTCGGACAGCGTCTTCGATGTCTAGGCCTGACACGACGGGCGTGGATGTTGATGTTGTTTCGTACGGTGGTGGTGAAATCGCTCGTAGTTTATCTCTTGCCTCCTTCTCCCCTTTTAGCCTTCTCATCATAATTTTTGCAATTTCGGTAATGGCTTCCTCTCCTCTTGGGCCAAGATCTGCATCAGGTCTTGAGCATCTGTCATTTATTGCCACAGCCGTGGTGTCAGGAGCTGCAATGCTCGGCTTCTCTGGAGGTCCGGCCTCGACGCTAGTAATTGAGGCAGCTTTTCTCTCCGGCAATCTATTCTTGTTCTTTAATGACTCGTGTTTGTTGTCAAGTGCTCATGGGCTTTTATCGACTTTCCTCTTTTTAGCTTGTGGCTTGGTACGAACCATTTTTTCTTCTGCGTTCGTCCTGAAAAGGACGTTGGTTTTAGTATATTGCTATCTGCGGACAAAGGCGAAGATAGTGTCCCTCCTAGGCCTGTAGGTAGAGAGTCGTATGAGAGAGTAGGGTTCGTGGTAGGTGGCTACAGAGCTCTACAGCAACGGCACGTGCACGATAGTACGCTCGTGCGTGCAGGGTAATAGTATCCGTACAACATTTAGGGTATTAGTTACTTCCACTCCCGCTTGTTTAAATTATATTTTCTTTGTAGGGCCCCACTAACCTTAACAAAATCTTGGTGCTGTAAAGAACACTTTTTCCATATTCTTATATGTTAATAAAAACATTTATTTGAAATGCATTAGTTTTTTTTTCTAGTTTTTACTTTTTATAAGATTGGAGAGGGGCCCCAAAATATCTTCATAGCCAGGGTATATGGAGTTCTTCATCCGGCCCAGGTTTGCAGCAATTATAGACAAAATTGGTGGAACAAATAGTCATATAAAAATTAGAATAACATTTTCAAAAAGCACTATCATTGCATTTTTTTATACACGAAGTTCATAATAAAAAGTCCAACACAGAAGTCAGGATCTTCGACTCAATTGTCAAGTCACTCCTGCTGTATGGCTCCAAAAGGTGGTGAACAACAAAATTAACGACTATAAAATTAACGACTCTATCGAAGATTGAAACATACCGTGGAATCGCCTAGTAGTATTTCTGAAATAGTGTCCAATCAAATTCGCGCATTTTGTGCAAGCTCGCATACAACGCGATGCCTAACTTACAATGCAATTATGACAGTGACCACATTTATGTTAGGACTGCATCGTTTCAGTAGAAGTATTATAAAACTGATGGGCATATTGAAATTCTACTTAATCCTTTTGATAAGGAGGAGACAACGTATATGTGGATATATTACAAAGTGTAATGCGTGCTGTATTTTCGGAGATAATAGCAAGTAAGTGTGTCAAGTTGTTAGCAAATATGGCTAAAGTTCACATATGGAAATAAAGCTACACTTCTGCTAGATAAAAAGAGATAAGGATGGAGGAATAGCTGCTGTAGGTGATGAGCACGACGAAGAACCGTGGGGAATGAAATGCACAGATGACCAAAACGTACCAGTTCAGCAAAATAAAATCTCACACCCAGTTCTGGTGACGTCACAGTTCTAACTTACGCCGGATGCAAGGCTATTTAAGCCGCGCTAAATTTGAATGTGGACACACACGAAATCAGTTTTTGCATGACGGACAGAGGAAAGAGTTAGTCACGAATTCTTTCTCTATTTGGGTATTGTGGCAGCCGGCCTCGTCCAGTCAATTGTCCAGTTATGTAATTTCTGAGGGCTAGAAGGGTTCGATTAAAATCAGTTCATGTCATAAGATCAAACTAGATCTACATCAAGGAACTCTGAAGTGGGAACTACTAGTGTTATCCTGCCTAATTGTCAAAGAGCACAGCAGTGGGACCACTCGTATTCACTGTTATCTCTAATGTATGGGAACATCAGTGGAGAGTTTCATCATTGTGTGTATCCCTATCAACTCTGGTCTGAGACATTGCAGTCCAGCAGCCCAAGAGACTTTTAAGATACGTTCAACACCATACGAACTATTGTTGCAATTTAAGTGCGAGTTGTCAGTGAAGAAACTTTATAGAATCACAGAACAGTTTGCAGGAAATCTGTTATTTTAGTGACACTTTATTAGTGTAAATATAATTGGAAACTGTGAATTATTGTGTAATATATCTTCACATAAAACTCATTCTTATTCATTCTGAAGACAAGAAGAAAAGAAATTACTTATAAATAAATTGATTCATTAATTGTACCTTTGGACTTTGTAAATTCCGTTTTGTTCAATTTTGAATTTTTAAATTGGAATTACATTACTGTTTAAGCATAGGGTAGTCTGAACGAGAGGGCACCATAGGCTCTTGATCTGTTACATCACTATTTGGACAAGAGTGCTTTATAGCCTGACTATAACCTGTGCCATCTATACACCAGTGCTCTTTTCTTAGACTGGGGTATATCTTTTAGTCCAGAATTCTTGTCTGGCACTATCACCTAGTATCATCTAGATACACCTATATTTACCATCTCGTCACAGACTCTCATAAATGGATGTGTACGTAGAACAGAAGGATTGAAATAGGAATGAGCGACAAGAAAGGACATAAATTAACGTACACAACAAAACAGGATATTGGCGTAGTCTATTTTAGTTCAAACTGGTCTACACCTTAGCATGGTTGTGACGTATTCACGTTTACATAATGTGCACGCCCGAAACTAGAAAGAGGTCTATAACATGTGTGCAGCCGTGACGTATAAAGGGGGGGTTTACAGGCGGGGCGATCCGCCACGGGTGACAGCCTGGGGGGGGGGGGGGGTGCTATCGGACACTATTATAACAATACTGTGATGTTTAAAAATCTACTTGCAAGCATAATTTATGTTTATTCTGTTTTATGGGGGACGCCAAAGGAAGGATCCGCCCCGGTGCCAAATAACTGAAGTACGCCCCTGGCTGATGTGTAATGTTTAACAATAATCTTTCAATAACTGAAGTAAATAACTTATTTTATTTGAGTAATGGAGTGAGAAATAATTTAAATGTAATTTATACTAAAGCGTCTAACAATAGTTACGCATTCAGTAATATACTACAAATGCTAACACTCAAAGCTGAGTAAGAAACTGTGAACATGTGTTGTCAAAGCTTTAGGTGTACCCTCTAATGATATATTTAGGTGTACCCTCTAATGATATATGATAACGGAACTTGGACTCTTGGCGCTTCGCAGTTGCGTTTATTATACAGAAGAATTGATTATATCTATTGGACATCACAATAAGAACAAGGAAGAAGATCCTTGAACAGCTTGACTTGAAGGTGTAACATTGTGGGTTAAGGATCTGAGACATAAAATACATCGGCCACGCCTCCTGATAAGACAACACAATTAGTCCCACGGTGTTATAGTACACGCATTCGAGGAGAAACCGGAGGATAAAGCAAAAAAAAAAATTTTTTGTTATAACTAGGTACCACAATCGCGTAACTCTATTTGGCTTCTCGTAACTCTCAGAGAAGACTCATTTGGCTTCTCGTAACTCTCAGAGGAGACACGTTTGGCTTCTCATAACTTAGGGACCCAAAGATGCAGCAATAGAGAATGCAGTCAGCGACCCATAGCTTGACTGCTTGCATCAGGATCAGCGAACCAGAGCTGGTAAAGACCGTACTCCACCTCCACGTGGTGGTCCTGGAAACAGTCTGCAGCAGTGCAGTCTGGCTGAGCGAGTACGGATCGAAGAGGGAAGGCAAACCCGGTCCCAAAAAATGCCGTGCAGAAGTCGGATGTGTCGACCGAAAGGTGCAGATATCACAGCTACGGCGTAAACAGACACAACGCAACCACCGTCCTTTTCAGGGCGAACGAGGAAGAAGAAGAAGAAGAAGATGAGACAAGTTTTGCTTCTTGTAACTCTCAGAGGAGACACGTTTGGCTTCTCGTAACTCTCAGAGGAGACACGTTTGGCTTCTCGTAACTCTCAGAGGAGACACGTTTGGCTTCTCGTAACTCTCAGAGGAGACACGTTTGGCTTCTCGTAACTCTCAGAGGAGACACGTTTGGCTTCTCGTAACTCTCAGAGGAGACACGTTTGGCTTCTCGTAACTCTCAGAGGAGACACGTTTGGCTTCTCGTAACTCTCACATGAGACACGTTTGACTCCAAATAACTCTCACAGGAGAGACAGACTAGAACTACTACTCGCAACAGGCACGCTTAACAAATCTATCAAATAATTAGTAGAAGGGCCGTAACCTGGTCATTTAGAACAAACTGCAGACACAAATCAACTGCTCTGGCGCAAGCTTCCTACAAGGAGGCTAACCTGTAGCTGTTGCCCCATGCTCCAAAAATGAGAGAAAAAGGGGCATTAATTAACTTATCAAACGAAACAGCAAACTGTTAGTACACTCGTAATATTTTACTATACATTAGTCCACGCATTAAATGGTTTATAATGTATTCGCGGTGAAGTAATGACACTAGACCACATGATCTTTTATATTAAGACACGCGCCCTAATGTAACCGACGGATCTTGTGTGTAGGTTGAACGATGCGCGCCTCGCCAAAACGAGACCAATCTCCAATTTTCTTTTATTTTTTATTTTAAATGAGCGCTCTCAAAACTGGTGACGTCGACAACATTTGGTAAATATCGGAAGTTGTTATTCTGCCTCCACGTGCTTACCATTTTAACACGTGCTCGATGGAATGCTTACTGGATAATTACGGTTTGTTAGGGTGAATTTAATGATTTTTATATCTGCTTTTTATTATGTTCACTAGATGTTTGTCTGTAGGTTTGCCTTCACATTCGAAAAACCGAAAGTCATGGTGATGCCCGAGTAGATATTCTGAAAGCGAAATGTCACAATAAAACCATAAATAGAAAAGGAAGTTTAAACATTCCGTTATTAAAATGAGTCATTATTTTTAATCTTCGTTACGTAATATGTTCAACAAGCGTAGTTTTTTTTCTTTTGTCCGTATTTTTTTAAAAATTTGTTTTGAAGTGAACTAATAAGCCGTAAAATAACATGTTAAACACACAGTTCATCGCGCTTCTATAAAACAGCAAGACATGGACAACCTATACTAAGCAAGCAAAAGGTGCAAAACTCTCCGCCCACGATGTCTACGCTGCATCCTTGGTATTTCAAGGAAGCGACAGAAACAAATGTCGAGATGCTCTCACGCTCTGGCCTGCAAATCATGTGTACCCTGCTGAGAATGCGCTAATTACGCTGGCTTGGCCATGTATGTCTCATGGAAAATGACCCCATCCCAAAATATATTCTTTATGGGCAATTGGCAGATGGTATAAGAACAGCCTGGCGACCCCAACTGAGGTTCAAAAGATGTGCGCAAGAGAGACATGAAGGCAATGGGAGAAGCTGCCGATCGCACCAAGCAGATGTGCTCTCTGCGGCGCTGTTTCATATTGGATGAAGAGAGACACCTACAACGCATAACAGAATAGAACACGCCGAAAGAAACACTAGGCAATACGCAAATTAATATGAAACAAATATAAAGGTATGTTATCAGGCACTCGCAGGAAATAAAGAAGTAGAACACCAGACAACAGAAAAACAACAGACATGAGTGGCTTACCCAGGATTTGAACACTGGACCTTCCGTGCGACAATCCCGCCTAGCCATGCAAGCGAATCACACTATCCGCCCTGCCATCTACGCATCATCAGCGTAATATTGTAGGCAATACGCAGCTGAGGGTCATCACTTCAAGGGCGCATCCTTCCCCACAATCAGTTATGAATGGAAGAGACTACACTCAGGTTAATTCTGAGCACTCAAAGAAAAATTCCACATGGCAAAGCACATTTAGAGAAACAGACGGGAGCCGCGCTGGTGTAATGGTTACAACGTTGCGCTAGCTACCAGGTTTTCAAGGTTCAAGCCCGGGCGCGGTCATTTGTAGGAGTGTCATCGACCGGGATTTTTACTGAATAACCTGAACGGCTCCTGTGATAAACCCTCTGTGGATGGGAGGGAGCGAGGCTCCTGACCGGGTTGGAAGGAAAGTCCTCAGGTTCCCCAGCCTCGCAATGACATGTCATTGGGCCGAAGGGCTGAAAGCCCAGGTGCTGCTGGTTAAGAAAAAAAAAAAACACAAAAAAAAAGAGAAACAGACAATTTAAGAAGCAAATCTATCAGCCCTGTTTTGTTTTTTCTCAAATGTGCGTGATGGAAAATGTGCTTATCAATAACAGTAAATCGAAAAAATAAAAAGATAAATGTTTTGGTAAACACAATTTTAAAATCACAGTAATACCATAGAACGGCAAGAAATCAGAATATAACAAGAACTAACTTTCATACCAAGCTTCGTCTGTTTAATTCAAATGTTATCTCCGTGTTAACATACGGCTGTGAGAGTTGGAAAATAACAAAATCATTGGAGAACAAGCTGAATACATTCGAGAACAAATGTCTTAGAAAACTCATGAACATCAGTTGGAAAGAATTCAAGACTAATCGACAAATAAGAGAAGACTCTAGGCAGAAATATGTCTCCGACTATATAAGGAAAAGACGATGGTCATATATCGGTCATGTCCTACGAATGCAAAACAACAGAATACCACTACAGGCGCTCACTTGGGTTCCTGAGGGTAAGAGGAAAAAAGGAAGACCAAAAGAAACACTCAGAAGAACAATAATAAGAGAAGGAAGAACGTTGGGCCTAAATAATGTGCAAGAGCTAAGAGGAGTGGCGTCACAACGAACAACCTGGAGAGCACTGGTTTCTGCCTTATGCGCCGTGTTTGGTGCTTAAAGAATTTATTATTATTATTATTATTAACTTTCAGAAAGAACCATCATCAGCGTCTTGATCATAATGAGATCTTTTAATACCGCTAGTTTTTTGGATGGCAAAGTTAATTAAAGCTCAAAATACATCACGTAAATAACACTCGCTTAAACAGGAAACATTTTTACTACGTAAAATTAAAGTGAAGTTCGGTTAAGGCAAATGTATTCCATAATTATCCGAAACAATGCCACCCAGATTTCACATCGTAATGGCAGAATGAAAATATTGAGACAAGTAGAAACAGTGGAACTCGCTCTGACATAAATAAACTACGGCGCCGGACAAGTTTATTTGAAGTGGGCTGGAGGTCAGACACTGAGATGAAATAAAAGGGGGGGGGGGGGGGGGGGGGGGGGGAGAAGGGGGGGGGGGGGGAGGGGGGGGAAGGAAGAGGGAAAGGGGGGGAGGGGGAAGAAGGCAGGGGGGGTTCCACGTTATAAAGTCACGCTGACAAAGAGAAAATTCCAGCGGGAAGTAATTCATCTCACGCCATATCTGCACCTGTCATGAAGGTAGACTCATCTAAATTTTATTTTTGGTACACAATTAGCGTTTTCAATTACATTTGATGGTTACTTTGAAACCGTGGAAATGTAAATATTTAGAACTCGTAAATTTATAAATAAACTTAAATTAATGAAACGAGAAATTCAAATAAGCAAAACCGTGGATGACTACAACTGCTCCTGAAACTAAGGTATTCGCTGTTCCTCACCCCCCCCCCCCCTCCCCCCTCCCTTTTCCCCGCCACAATCAGTTTCGTACACGCATATTATTTCTGGAGCCGCAATTTTGTAGTAACAGTTTAAAACTCATACATTCCCCCTTGAGCGTCCGATTGACAGTGGTTAGAGCGCTGGTCTCTCGCAGCAAAGGTACGGGTTAGATCCACGGTATCGTCACGCTCCAGTCCACCTAGCTGTAAACGTGTACCTAAATTTGCTCTGAATTAGGGAAGGGAGAAGGCAGCGAGGAAGGGAACTGGTCACGCTCCTCTCGATGCTGGACCCGTTATGGTTGTCTATAACACCTCACTTCTCTACGGCAGTATCTACCATGGGACTATCTTTACCTTTTTATATTTCTTCGTATGTTTAATCTCTGCCACGAACATTTTAATCTCTATCACGAACATTTTAATCTCTGTCACGAACATTTTAATCTCTGCCACTTACTTAGTCGTTCCCCTTCTACCGTGAGGTGTAGAGGTTTGGAAGAGAGAGCGCCAGACCATTCTATCAGCTGTCTTCTTCCTGGCCTGGTTCCATTCTAGTCCTCGGTCCTTCAAAGATTGTCTAATGTTGTCCTCCCAGCGGACTCTGGGTCGTCCTGGAGGTCTGGATCCCTGGCTCTTTGTTTCCCATGCTTGTCGTGGTAGCCGATCTTCTCCCATTCTGCAGACATGGCCAAACCATCTTAGTTGGGACTGTTCTATTTGGGTCTGCAGCGGATGGGATTTTAGGCCTTGACGGATCGTCTGGTTGCGGACCATGTCTCTTCTTGTTACTTCAACCACTTTAATCTCTGCCACGAACATTTTAATCTCTGCCACGAACATTTTAATCTCTGCTGCGAACATTTTAATCTCTGTCACGAACATTTTAATCTCTGTCACGAACATTTTAATCTCTGCCACGAACATTTTAATCTCTGCCACGAACATTTTAATCTCTGCCACGAACATTTTAATCTCTGCCACGAACATTTTAACCTCTGCCATGAACATTTTAATCTCTGCCACGAACATTTTAATCTCTGCCACGAACATTTTAACCTCTGCCACGAACATTTTAATCTCTGCCACGAACATTTTAACCTCTGCCACGAACATGTTAACCTCTGCCACGAACATTTTAATCTCTGCCACGAACATTTTAATCTCTGCCACGAACATTTTAACCTCTGCCACGAACATTTTAATCTCTGCCACGAACATTTTAACCTCTGCCACGAACATTTTAATCTCTGCCACGAACATTTTAACCTCTGCCACGAACATTTTAATCTCTGCCACGAACATTTTAATCTCTGCCACGAACATTTTAATCTCTGCCACGAACACTTTAACCTCTGCCACGAACATTTTAACCTCTGCCACGCCACGAACATTTTAACCTCTGCCACGAACATTTTAACATCTGCCACGAACATTTTAATCTCTGCCACGAACATTTTAACCTCTGCCACGAACATTTTAACCTCTGCCACGAACATTTTAACCTCTGCCACGAACATTTTAATCTCTGCCACGAACATTTTAATCTCTGCCACGAACATTTTAATCTCTGCCACGAACATTTTAACCTCTGCCACGAACATTTTAACCTCTGCCACGAACATTTTAATCTCTGTCACGAACATTTTAACCTCTGCCACGAACATTTTAACCTCTGTCACGAACATTTTAATCTCTGCCACGAACATCTTAATCTCTGCCACGAACATTTTAATCTCTGCCACGAACATTTTAATCTCTGCCATGAACATTTTAACCTCTGCCACGAACATCTTAACCTCTGCCACTAACATTTTAATATCTGCCACAAACATTTTAATCTCTGCCACGAACATAACAACAGTATTCCACGACCTGATACTGAGGGACCCGCTTGACCCTATCCCACACTAACGCATCTTCTTCTTCCTCGTTCGTCCTGAAAAGGACGTTGGTTGCGTTGTGTCTGTTTACGCCGAAGCTGCGATATCTGCGCCTTTCGGCCGACACATCCGACTTCAGCACGGCATTTTTGGGGACCGGGTTTGCCTTCCCTCTTCGATCCCTACTCTCTCAGCCAGACTGCAGTGATGCAGCCTGTTTCCAGGACCACCACGTGGAGGTGGAGTAGGGTTTTGGTCAGCTCTGGTTCGCTGACCCTGACGCAAGCAGTCAAGCTATGGGTCGCTGACTGCATTCTCTATTGCTGCATCTTTGGGTCCCATTAACGCATCTTAAAGCAGTGATTCTTAACTACTGGTGCATGCACCCTCTGGAGGCGCGAGACTCACCTTCTGGGGATGGGAGACATGCCATATATTTTTGAAGGCGAATCATCATAAACACCAGATAATACAAAGAACTCAAATATATACTAGTCACAAAAAGTAGGGGATATTTTAAGATGGTATGTATTATTTTACAAAAGAGTGGATTTCGTACTTTAATGATTGTACGGACATATCGAGCACGCTCTTCTCCACTCTCACGTGCAATATCATGTTGACCTGGTGACTCGTGATGAGTAAGCCAATCCCAAGAACAGAGGTGGGGCCCATCCGTAAAGTTCACACATTATTCTTTTTCACAAAAATGCGTGTATCTCGGGTTTGATGAACACTACTCACCATGGACAGGTATAAAAAGACTCTGCAACAGATAAAATTTCTTTTCTTCGTCATGGAACGTTTGACAGAACAGCAGAGATGGATAGGCATAGGCATGTTGCAAACCGGAAGTCAGCAAGTGGATGTTGCTCGGAACCTCAATGTTTCACAGTCAGTTGTCAGCAGACTGAGGAACAGGTATCAAAATTTCCGCACTGTGGCTGATCTGCCTCGGACTGGCCGCCCAAGACTCACTACACGCCGCCAAGATCAACTTCTTGTTACTCAGGCCCTCAGAACTCGGACTCTAAATGCTACCCAACTTCAGCAACACCTTCAACAGACCAATGGGATCCTGGTCCCAACTCAGACAGTACGAATCGTTTGCACCAAGTGCAACTAGCCTCACGCAGACCGTTAGTAGCTTTGCCCATGTCACCACAATACAGGCGAGCAAGAATGGATTGGTGCCAACGTCATCATCGGTGGACCAATCAACAGTGGGCATCAATGATGTTTTCTGATGAGTCCCTTTTCGTTTTGGATTTTCATGATCGTCGAATACGTGTCTGGCGACGGCGAGGTAAGCGTTACCAGCCTCCTGCAACTGTTGCACACAACCGTTATGGAGGTGGCAGTGTAATGGTGTGGGAGGCATCTGTATGAATGACAGGACCGACCTTCACATATGCCAGGTCAATATCACAGGGCTCTACTACTGTGACAACATCATCGAGCCTATCGTTGTGCCATTTGCTTAACGGCACGGACCAGATTTCATCTTCCAGGATGACAATGCACGTCCTCACCGTGCTCGCGTCGTCCAAGATCACCTTCAGATGCAGCATATCCGAACGTTACCGTGGCCGCCGATGTCCCCCGACCTGTCTCCTATTGAGCATTTGTGGGACCTCCTGAATAGACGCGTCCAACAACGTCCAGCCGCTCCATAGACTCTTCAGCAGTTAGCCCAGGCCCTTCAGCAGGAGTGGCAGAGAATTCATCAAGACAACATCAGAAGGCTTATTTGCAGTATGAGACGTCGTTGCAATGCATGTTTAGCGGCAAACGGGGGCCCTACACGTTTTTAGAAATATTGGAATATTTTTGTGAAAATGAAGTACCTACCCCGCCTTGGTTGTCAGTGCGACTAAAATCATGTGAGTAAAGCCATAACACTTCTTATACCGCAAATGTCTTGTTATGATGCTCAAGTTTACTTGTACGAAGGAATAAATGAACTAATTTGAAATACATTGTCTTTGGATAACTTTTAAATTCAATATCCCCTACTTTTTGTGACAGGTATATATGTACAAAATAGGACAGTGACACCGTGAACTAAATACCGAACCTTATTCACATTTTGTAAATAACATTTTCTCAAAACATTCTTATCTCTTTTTCGCATTCCTGATATATTTTGCGAACTAGACGATGATAGGGTGCGAGGATTATTAAGATGCTGTAAACCGGTGCGTGGCTAACGTGGGCTGCTAGGGTTAATAAATAACACGAAAATGCTTCTACTGACACTTGACCTGCCAACTTTCACAGGTCAATGGTTAAATTGGAAAAACAAAGAAGCACGTATTTAATTTCAACACTACGCCTATTTCTCACACGCGTCATTTCTACTATCTGCGAAAATTCACGTCCTCACACTTGCGTCCGTCATCCGAGTCGCAAAACCCAAAGTGTAGGGGCTGTCTGTATGATAATGACTTAACCCCCCACAACACAACCATTAAATCTCAACCTACACATTTAACAAAAGCAACTCAAAACTCAGCGAACATCAACGTCAACAACAGACACTGGAGTTGGCCCACAAGGCGTAAACACTCCACGGAGAGGAAGGAAGCAGACAGCTCTTTCAAATATAAGTGAATACTTAAAGAACATATCAAACTTGGGAGAGGGCGGGAGTGAGAGAGATAGCGACATATATCCTTCGGTATCCTCATAACCGACCACGGAGGTAAGTTTTAAGAGACTTTACGATGATGCCTGCAGGAAAAGAACAGTAGTATTATCTGTTCTCCTGGGCTTTTTTCCCTTCTAAGTGACCCTTAACCTGAATAGTTCGTAGGTTTGTGGTTTGCTATTTTGGGTTTAGTACTGTACTTAAAAGTAGTCGGCGTCTGTGGCCTAATGGATATGAACGCAGTTTCATAATCCAGATATACCAGGTTCGAAATCTGCTGCAGGCGGTTTGGAAGCAGATCGCTTTGTTGTTGTTTGTTGTTGTTTTGATGAGTTGATGGGTGGAGATCGGGCACTCAACATCTGATCATTGTTGCCTCTTCTCGTTCCATCTTGGTCTACCCTGTTCAACCTGAAAGTTGGTTATAATTGGGGTATTTAGTGTCATTTTATTTACTAATTTTGTATTCAATTTAAATAACTGTTGTCTTTTGCAGTTGCTGATTTTTATTTATATTAGTATTTGTCAATTTTATTTTCTCTTTTGTATTGTTTCTAGATAACTATTGTCCTTTACACTTGGTTTTAGTTTGTATTAGTATTTGTTCTTTTTGAGTTGTTGTCCTTTTTTTTTTAATACCTTGTCTTTCCTTGTCCTGTGAGTAGTTATTTTTTTGTTAATGCTTTGTTAGTTCTTGCTGCTTAATTTCTTTTTAGTTGGATGATTTTCCTGAAGTTCTAACCTTATATTTTTTCCTTTGTTTTATGTATATATCTTTTAAGTATTGATTGGGCATCTCTTGGGGCATCTATACTTAAAACCTTATCACCTGTTAAGTCTATATTGTGATTTCTATAGTAAGTTTTTAATTCAAGCCTTTGTTGTTCATACTTTTTACAGTGGATCAGGTAATGGTCTATGTCATTCTCTTCCTGACATTCTTGGCAGTGTGGTTCTTCTACCATGAAGTATGCTGCACCGAGTCGGAGACGCCACAGTTTTTTGTTCGATGGTATCTTTAATTCTTCTCTGACCTGGCATGTCCTCATGGTTCTTTCAGCAGTTTGAACGCGTGTCTGCCTTTTCTTCTTTCCTTCCATGTTGTCTTCCATTCCTCGTTTATAGTTTCCTTCACTTGGCTCTTGATCTCTGACCTTCCCAGTCCTGATTTTATATTGTTTTTACTTGTTCTTCCCTTCTTGGCGTTCTGGTCTGCCAACTCGTTGCCTGCTATACCTATGTGTGCTGGAACCCACACTAGCCTCACACTACATCCTCTGTTCTCTAGTGATGTATTAATTGCTAGAATTTCTTCCTTTATGTCTGGCCGGCTACATTTACCTGGGTGTTCTAGTGCTTGTAGTGATGATAGTGAGTCTGTAAATATCGTAACAGCTTCTGGTGGGTTATCTTCGATTATTTCTAGACTTTTAAGAATTGCTACCATCTCTGCAGTAAAAATCGATGCCCCTTCCGTGACACTGTAGCTCTTTTTTATTCCCCATTGTGGTATTACAACTCCGGCACCTAGTTGCCCACTATCACCCTTGGATCCATCAGTGTAGACGGCCAGACTATTGTTAAGTTATTTGCTCTAATGAATTTTCTACTTATCATATTGGGGATCTGCGGGGTGGTAAATTATTCTGACAACACTAAAATTTGAGAGCGTTAATTTTCAAGCCAATATTGTATCAGTCTATGAAGATAGACATATCTTTCGAACTAGTACTGGGATAAGGTCTTAGAACTATAGTAGTTCACTCTACACACATTTCAACAGCATCTACTGCATAACATCAGGATTAGCACATAATTAGCTTTCAATTTCTAAATGAGCGGTCGGATACGCCATAAAACACTTACCACCCTGGAACTTTAAGAGGTTTTATTAAACTTTGACTGTTCTGACTATGAGACTACAAATGCTCTTATCGTGAGAAGAGTACGATAGAGGATTATTTAACTGCGTTTCACTTGACGTTAAGTGTCTATAGCAGAAGTACTACACACACACACACAGCTCCAATATACATGTTCACTTCCTCAGTTCTAGACTTTTCATTAGCCTCAGTTGCTAATGGTACAGACGGCAACGAGAGAGGACAGTAGGTATGCCGAGCACACACTACTCTAGCAACACGCGAGTGTTCATACAGACTGGCTAGACTCGAGTATGACCAAATGCTATCTACTGACAATCAATAAGGGTATGCTACATAATAAAGAGGCAGAGCAATGTCTCAGAACCTGTCACAGCAGCTTTTATATATCTGTCAATTCAGATAGTTGCTTTGTTAGACACTGCATGCTTGTGAGAGATTTGCATTAATTAGATCTATATAAGATCTTAGACAGGACAATGCATAACTCCACGATTTTGCTCGCACGTCTCCTGAAAGTTATACACTAGCGGATCTCCACTCTTTAGTAAACAGACTGCTAAGATCAATATTCTTAAGAGGGCAAATGTGCCGAGCACCGCCATTGGACCTATATAAGGACTACGTAAATTCTACAGCAATTATACACACCTCTACTAGAGAACTGTATGGACATCTGGGTGAGGAGGCTAGGTCGCGCGTGACAACAGCATTTCTCTACACTAAAGGTATGCAGTCGTAAGGAGAAGGTCAGTGTCAATTCTAGTATAGAGCGTCTTATATACCAGTAACAAGCCTCTATGAATCTATTAAGAAGCTTATAAATGTACCACAGATAATCTCATGCAGAGTGTCACTGATGATTGGGTAGGAGAGTCACTACATCGTGAGTCTCTAAGTTCACTGTATAATCCTTTATAAACTGTGTATGGCTAACTATTGCACACAAAGATATGGATAAGGTTATTTTTTTTTAAAGTTATCGCTCTTCTAGCGCGAAAATCAGTACACGAGCACGTTAGAGTAATACTGCTTGGAAAATGTATACCAACGAGTTAATTGTCCAGTGATAAGCCAGAAGAAGCGACAACTGGATTTCATCCATCGATCTGAAAAACGGTAGCTCTGTCAGACGTCTATTGAATTGTATGAAGTGCTTATCTTCTGACCACGTACGATAGCGAACTCCACACTGCAAAGATTGTATGTAAGAATCGACAGGACTGCAAGAGCCAATATGTGCCATGCACACGGGAGCGCGAACTGGGCGCGCGAGGGGGAGAGATGGGAGGAGGGCAACAAAGGCTTGACTAAATATCTTACTACTCTGAACAGAAATCTATGCACATCATAGACGTAACAGTGATGCCTATCGGTTATTAGATAGCATATTCATACATGAGCAAATCATGCTAAATGACATTGCTCACAGTCTATTACTGTGATAGAGACTCGAGACAGAGAAGAGATCACGATAAAAGAGAATACTGTTAGAGAAGGGAAGAGATTTCACACATCATCAAATTTGTTAGAGTGTCATCATAATTATTCATAGAGCAGCGTATCATTAATCACGCTGTAAACATAAGCAAACAACTAGATAACTTAACAAAATAAGACTTACATGTACAAGAGACAAGGTATATTCTTGTCAATTAGTATATAAAACCATAAGCGTCCAAGGTCATATCTCTCTAAAGACACAAGTAACTGACATCAGATGCTCAGGTTTCATTTTGTAAAGAGCTCCATCTCGCACAGCAATCATGCATATGCCTAGCTACACTAAAAGACTGCCACAGTTTTTCTCTTTCCTCTTGAACCCTATCTTTACATCCTGTTTTCTAATCTTACAAGCTGTCTACTGTAACTTCTGTCTGCTCTAAACCCTGACTGGTTTGGTCTATAAACATGGTTTTTTTTCTAGGTAGAAATTAACTCTTTTATTCACACAGTTTCCAGTATTTTACCTAGTTGTGCTTTGTGGTGAAGTGGGAAGTCATAAATACTTATAGGGAACTTAGTGTACTGACTGAGATCAGCTGTGAAGGTATCTATATCTATTAAGAGTAGTGTATTATAGATAACCTTACATGCTACCACATATCTATATATCTCAGTCAGAATTATTCTGGAATAGTGTGATGCTACGTTATGTGTCTAGGGTATGTGTATGATGAAGTGTAAGTCACAACAACAGACAGATAAACAATTTAATTTAATCCACTACTCTTGACAACACTGTGACACTCACATACATATAACACTCTACAAGGATATCTTAAAAGAGTCACTGATAAACTTTCAAATAACAATATGTATTCATTACTGGCATGAATGAATATGTGTCCTGATTCAACTACAAGGGAACCAGGAATCACAATCAATTTAAATTACAAGTTATGTACAGAATGTATTTAATATGAATATTGTAGTGACATATATTATTACAAATGTTCTATGTGGTCAGTTGTGTAGTAGTAAAATGAGGTAATACTGGTTTTTATGATTTTGTTCAAGCTCTAGTTGGTATTTTGTCATCATGACTTCAATAGTTTGTCTTGTTAGGGACCAGTATTGGAGATGGTTCACAGATTCCTGATTTTA
Organism: Oreohelix idahoensis; assembly: GCA_024509875.1. Taxonomy (NCBI): domain Eukaryota; kingdom Metazoa; phylum Mollusca; class Gastropoda; order Stylommatophora; family Oreohelicidae; genus Oreohelix; species Oreohelix idahoensis. The sequence continues at coordinate 155,841 of JAMPIV010011482.1, read as the reverse complement.
AGACAATAAATTCCCCTCTTAATGTTTAATTTTAAAAAGTCAGTTCAAGATTAGGACATAATGTTGAGCTCAGCTGGCCAAGTTAGCTTATCTGGCGTGATGGCGGCAGGAAAGGACTCCTCTGCTCGAATTCTCCTCTGGGCTCTGGAGACACCTCACTGATAGCTAAAAGGACCAATGAGTATGCTGTCCGACACTGGATTCAGCAAAGCTCTGACCAGGTGCTGCTCAGTACCATCAAGACCACTGTCCCACAATTCATACGAATAACACAGATACGTTGATTAGCAATGAATTCTGGCACAAACTGGCACAAATTTCCATCTGCCTATGTTCCAGGCTTTTATTGAGCAAAATATATGCTGGCTTCAACGCACTGATGCTTTATCAAGCTATTTTAAACAAGTGGTTTCGAACTAACGCTCCCAAGTGTGTATATCAGCGAGTCTGCCCAATGAGCCCCGTTTCGACAAGTGTTTGAAAAAATGTTACCTTTCCCCGTTTCCCCTAACAACCAAGATAGTATTTATAGCCCGACCAATCGTGGTTAGGCTTTCATTTGTTGCGCTCCAATCAATTTGGAGTTTACATGGTAGGCTATTTCTGTAACGTAAATTTTTTTCAAACACGTTAAAAAAAAATCTTATGAGCAGAAATGATTTTATGCTGTCAGGCACCCCCAATATTTTATTTTGGGTATAATTTATTAATTCCTGGACTATTTGCGTAACTGTTTTACATATATCTTTGTCAGTACAAGCCCTATATGCAACCCAAAAATTACAATTTACAAGTAAAAGAGCTACGTGGCTGCGTTCAAAATATGTATTTTCTACCTCCTGTTTCGAAGATGTGCTGTCTGGGTACTGTTATGTTTTCAACCGTAAACCCATCTAATGTTATCATTTCTAATAAGAGTCTGTTATGATTTATAAACCTAACTCTGGGAAAGGGTAGTGTATTTTATCACTGTCCGTCTGAAAAAAAATTAGTGCATGTAGACTTACACGCGTGATGGCAAGCATTTGCGTACGCGCGATAAGCGTGTGTTTGGCATTAATAAGCGTTCCTCATGTTCCTTAATCTTGCTGCGTACGGCTTTCTGCCTCTCCCCTTCTCATCTATCCTTTTGTCCCATCTGTTCGTTCGTTTTTGGTAACGTAATGTATAAAATAGAATTAATGTATAGGATTAAATTTAGGTCATTACGCAGTGCCTCTCAATGTTTATTCCAAGAAATACAGCACACGGTTTTCATTAGAGAGAAAGCGGTTAATAATACAGTAACGGCCTTTTACTATCAACGTGAAAGGCTTTACAAACAATTTTGCAGACGAAAGAAGCAGAAAAACAAGGGGATTATCCGAGTACATTCCTTGTGACAGCACTGTTCATTTTTAAACCATTGCTACTTTCTCTTTAATGTAGATTTGATTTTGTTAGGCTTCATATTTTACCTAATAAATGATATATGTGGCTTCGAATATTTCATGACACCTCCCCTCTTAAAACAGACATTATATGTCAGTCCTTTATTCTATATACACATAGAGAAATTTATTATTATTTCTGGGGTTTACGGTGATTCTCATCACACGGATGGCGGCTTAAAAAATCCGTTCCCAGATTGGTTTTTCCAGATATATATTCAATGCTAAAATTATATGGAGCCAGAAGCAAAGACCATCGGAGTAACCTAGAGTTCTCATGCTTAGCCTGTGCTAAAAACGATAAAGGTTTGTGGTCAGTTTGCAACTTAAATGCCTTCCCATATAGATAAATATTGAATTTCTTTATTGCCCATATTACTGCAAGACATTCTTTTTCGCTAGTTGAGTAGTTAATTATCAGTCTATATTCAACTTTTCTGCTAGCCTATGCCGATCCTATGCCTTAATTCCGCCATACCAATCATCTGAATATCTGTTAGTAAAGTTGGACCTAACCCACTATTAACTTGCAACCGTCCTTACTAATGAATTCTTGACTTAAGTCAGGTAATTTCAAAATGGGTTTACTTGTGAGCTTTTCCTTCAATTCTTGGTAAGTCATTTCACATTGTGGTGTCCATGTAATGCGATCTGGATGTCCTTTACGTGTCAATTCAGTTAACGGTGCACATATGGACTTAAAGTTTTTGATATACTTCTGGTAGAAACCACATAATGAGACAAAGGATCTCACGTCCTTCTTGGTTTGTGGTCTCGGGGCTTTCTGTAGTTTCTCTAAATTCTTTGGGTCAGGGGTCATGTTTCCCTGATAAACTGTGTGTCCCAAAAATTCCAATTCTTTACATCCAACGCAACATTTGGTTGGTCGGGCTGTTAAATTTGCCTCCCTAAGTCGATCAAACAGCATGTTCAGAGAGTCAATGTGTTCCTCAAATGTTTCTGTTGCTATAAGGATATCATCCATAAAATTTGTTATACAGGGATTATTCAGAGGATCCAATAATTTTCTCATCATTCTAGAGAAGACACTAGGCGCATTCTTCAATCCAAATGGCAATCTATTAAACTCATAGTGTCCTTCTGAGGTACTAAAAGCTAGGTATGGTCTAACCTCAGGCTTTACTGGAATCTGATAGTATCCTTTACTCAGATCCACTTTGAGAAATATTTAGCTTTATTTAGTCTGGCAAACAGCTGATTTGTATCCGGCAATGGATCCACCTGTCCTTCTGTAATAGCATTCAGTCTCCTGTAATCTATACAGAGTCTATGTTCTCCAGAGGGCTTCCTTAAGAGTACCACACCGGAACTATACGAAGACTCACTGTGCGAAATAATTCCTTTCTTCAATAGATAGTCTATCTCTTCCTTCAAAGCTTTTTCCTTAGCAAACGGAATCGAATATGGTTTCATACAGACAGGTGTGGAGTCTATGAGTTTCATATCATATTGCAATAGGTTTGTATGCCCTGGTCGGTCTGTTAACACCTCTGCATGATTATTTAGAACCTGTTGCACTCTCTCTTTCTGAGTTTTCGTTAAATGTGTACTGATTTTCACCTGTGCTGCTGTCTCACAGGGGTGTAATGGATATTCAAATGATGAAAGTGGTTCCTTTTTCATCTCCATGGCGATGGACAAGGTCAACAAGTGTGTCTCTTCCTGATGTTCTCTTTCCAAATATTTCTTCAGGAAATTCACATGATAGATTTTTTCTTTCCCCTTCTTATCTATCTTATAATTTGTTCTAGACACCTTCTCTAGAACTGTATATGGACCCTGCCATCCAATTTGTAACTTATTCTGACTCCCGGGCAAAAGAAGCAGTACTTTCTCTCCCACAGCCAAATTTCTGTCTTTCGCCTTCCTGTTATAATAGGCAGCATGTTTCTTCCTTGCTTGTTTCAAATTTTCATTGGCAAGTTTCCAGCCAGTTTTTAAACGAGTGGTCAGCTCATTCACATATTGGTATGAAGATGTAATGTTTTCCTCTGCCTTTTCATCAGTCCACGTTCTTAACAAAGCTACATATGGACCTTTAATTGTGTGGACCTATTTGTCCATGCACCGGTATGGTCTCTTCCACTTGAATCTTTATAGTGATGATTTTTCCTCCCAGAATTATCATTCACAAAACGACCGCTACCAATTTTTCTTTTGGGGCTTTCTCCCCACTTAAAAATTCTTGATGAAGATTTCCTCTCTACATCTTCATCCAACCAGTTTTTGTTTAAGTCCGATTGAGGGATTTTCGGCTTATCCTGGGGTAAGACATCTTTTTGCACTCTCCGCATAGTGGCCATTGTAAAACAGTTAAGTGAAGCTTGTCCGTGAAAAGGGGCTTCCCATTCCATTTGGTCCACTTTATCAAATTTATTTTTCCTTTTATTGTTAGGCCTGATTTTGCTCCGGGGCGTGTCCAGGTCCTGATCCATGTTCCCACTTGTGGGTGTTCCCTCATGTGCTATGCTACACCTTTCTACAAAATTCTCAATGTCCCATCTTGCTTTGGGCCAATAATAATTGTGAGCCACCTTTTGAATGATGGTACCTATTTTCTCATGGTCCCCATCTGGTTTCACATGTAGACTCCTTATTAATTCTGTCCTGTATCTTTTTGGAAGAACCAGCTGTCCGTGACCATGGGATCTAGTTCCGGTCTTCCTATACATCAACTTGTTTTTCATGTAAAAATCTCCCTTGCCTGGAGTTGTATGACAAGTTGACAATTTCCTGAAACAAGGCTTGAGTGTTTTATCCCCAGCCTGTGCCTTCCTCATCTCTTCTGGAGTGGTATCTAACATAATATCCTCCTCCTGTCTTGAGGTCGACCTGACCTGAAGGGTTGCCATATACACAGGTTTCCTTCTGCAACGTCAGTGTCATGATTGTCCATCTGACAATTTTTACACCACCTTTTTCCTTGGTTGAAAGATTTTCTTTCATCATATTTCCTTTCATCGAATTGTGGGACTTTATTTTTATTGTCATACCGTGGCCTATCAAATTGGTGCTTACCTTTATTTGATCCCTAGGATCAAATTTATTAAAGTTCTGTGGTGCCCTAAAGTTATCCACCTGTTTCTTTTTATTACCTGTTACCTCTGCTTGAGCTGCTTGATACCTTTCAGCAACATTTAGCAACTCACCCAGCCTCTCTGCACCTTGTTCCATGAGAAACTTTCTCAGGTCTGGAGCCATGGACTCTCTTAGTTGCTCTATAAGGACCATTTCCTTAAGATCTTGGGTTTTCCCCATAGAAGTCCATTTCTCCAAGTATGTCTCTATTCGTGCAGAGAACTGGTGATAGGTTTCACCTGACAGTAGTTTAGCATTCCTAAATTTTTTCCTGTAAAACTCTGCATTCTTTTCATACCTTAACAAAAGAGCCTGCTTTAGCATGTCATAATTTTCCTGATCACCTCTGCTCATTTTTGCAAAAACTTCATAAGCTGCCCCACGAAGTCCCTGAGATAACTTTAAGCTCCACCTTTCTCTCTCTAACCCATACGTGGTAGCTAATAGTTCGTACCTATTTATATAGCTCTCAATATCATCGTCTTTCTCAACAAAATGATCTAAATGAAAGTTCATAGCTGAGGTCGAGGCTCCCTGAGTAACCGTAGCATCAGAGGCAAAGGGACTGGCACCATTTTCAGGAGCATGGCCTTGAAACTCAAACTCCCTTAGTCGTAACTCATGTTCCCTTTGTAATCTCTTCTCCTCCTTTTCTGCTTCCCTCTCTGCAGCTATCTCTTCTCTTCTCTTTCTGCAGCTAATTTCTTCTCTTCTCTTTCTGCAGCTAATTTCTTCTCTTCTCTTTCTGCAGCTTGTCTTCTTTCCTCGGCTTCCAATGCTTTAGCCTCTTTGTCAGCCTCAATCTGCAACCTCTTAGTCTCAGCCTCAGCTTCAAATTGTAACTTCTTAATTTCCCTGTCAGCCTCTAACTTTCTTTCGGCTTCAAACCTTCTTTCTTCGCGTTCAATAAATTTGTCACATTCCGTAGTAACATAGGCAACCATAACTTGCCCATCTAATCCTAACTCTTTTGCAGTCTGAACCGCAGCAGATCGAAATTTGGCCAGGTCCGCCATTGTCTATCAGGTAACTTTATATAATGTCTAACCAACAATTCAATTTCTAACTATATATCTAATGGACAACACAGGCACCGTGAGCTCAACCTTATTTAATTCCACCCAAGGATACCTTTTAATTCTTATATTCCCTGAAGTGAATTACCCCCAATATTTTTAATAGTTAAAGAATCAAAATCCCAAGAGCGAGACCCCAATATATGTGGTGAAGTGGGATGTTATAAATACTTATAGGGAACTTAGTGTACTGACTGAGATCAGCTGTGAAGGTATCTATATCTATTAAGAGTATTGTATTATAGATAACCTTACTTGCTACCACATATCTATATATCTCAGTCAGAATTATTCTGGAATAGTGTGATGCTACGTTATGTGTCTAGGGTATGAGTATGGTGAAGTGTAAGTCACAACAACAGACAGATAAACAATTTAATTTAATCCACTACTCTTGACAACACTGTGACACTCACATATATATATAACACTCTACAAAGATATCTTAAAAGAGTCACTGATAAACTTTCGAATAACAATATGTATTCATTACTGGCATGAATGAATATGTGTCCTGATTCAACTACAAGGGAACCAGGAATCACAATCAATTTAAATTACAAGTTATGTACAGAATGTATTTAATATGAATATTGTAGTGACATATATTATTACAAATGTTCTATGTGTGTCAGTTGTGTAGTAGTAAAATGAGGTAATACTGGTTTTTGTTTTGTTCAAGCTCTGTTGGTATTTGTCATCATGACTTCAATAGTTTGTCTTTAGGGACTAGTATTGGAGATGTTCACAGTTCCTGATTTTAAGACAAGTAAATTCCCCTCTTAATGTTAATTTTAAAAAATCAGTTCAAGATGAGGGGACATAATGTTGAGCTCAGCTGGCCAATTCGCTTATCTGGCGTGATGGCGGCAGGAAAGGACTCCTCTGCTCGAATTCTCCTCTGGGTTCAGGAGACACCTCACTGATAGCTAAAAAGACCAAGGAGTATGCTGTCCGACTCAGGATTCAGCAAAGCTCTGACTAGGTGCTCCTCAGTACCATCAAGACCACTGTCCCACAATTCATACGAATAACACAGATACGTTGATTAGCAATGAATTCTGGCACAAACTGGCACAAATTTCCATCTGCCTATGTTCCAGGCTTTTATTGAGCAAAATATATGCTGGCTTCAACGCACTGATGCTTTATCAGGATCATTTAAACAAGTGGTCTCGAACTAACGCTCCCAAGTGTGTATATCAGCGAGACTGGCCAATGAGCCACGTTTCGATAAGTGTTTGAAAAAAATGTTATCTTTTCCCGTCTCCCCTAACAACCAAGATAGTATTTATAGCCCGACCAATCGTGGTTAGGCTTTCATTTGTTGCGCTCCAATCAATTTGGAGTTTACATGGTAGGCTATTTCTGTAACGTAAATTTTTTTCAAACACGTTAAAAAAAAATCTTATGAGCAGAAATGATTTTATGCTGTCAGGCACCCCCAATATTTTATTTTGGGTATAATTTATTAATTCCTGGACTATTTGCGTAACGTTTTACATATTATTTGTCAGCAAGCCCTAAGGAACCCAAAAATACAAATTTAAAGGAGCTACGTGGCTGCGTTCAAAATATGCAATTTCTTTTACCTCCTGTTTCGAAGATGTTCTGTCTGGGTACTGTTATGTTCTCAACCGTAAACCCATCTAATGTTATCTTTTCTAATAAGAGTTTTTTATGATTTATAAACCTAACTCTGGGAAAGGGTAGTGTATTTTATCACTGTCCGTCTGAAAAAAAATTAGTGCATGTAGACTTACACGCGTGATGGCAGCATTTGCGTATCGCGCGAAGCGTGTTTAGTGTTCGGCTTTCTGCCTCTCCCTTCTCGCTATCCTTTTGTCCATCTGTTCGTTCGTTTTGGTAACGTAATATAATTAATGTTAGGATTAATTTAGGTCATTACGCAGGGCCTCTCAATGCTTTTCCAAGAAATACAGCACACGTTTCATTGAAGAAAGCGGGTAATAATACAGTAAGCTTTTATATCAACGTGAAAGCGTTACAATTTGCAGACGAAGCAGAAAACAAGGGGGATTTCGAGTACATTCCTTGTGACAGCACTGTCATTTTACCATTGCTCTTCTCTTTATTAATTTTATTTGTTAGGCTTCATATTTACCTAATAATTTATATATGTGGATTAGAATATTTCATGACAGTGATGTTAAGGAGATAGGCCTATATGAACTTACATCATGGGCTTCCTTATTGGGTTTTAGAATGGGTACTATCATAGCTACTTTCCATGCTTTTGGTATCTTTCCTAAGTTCCAGATTTTGTTATAAAGTGAAGTTATTATGTTTATAGTTCTTTTGGGTACTTTCTTAAGGATTTCATAACTAAGTATATCTTGCCCTGAGGCAGTATTAGATTTATCTTTTATTGCATTAGTTACTTCTTCCTCTGTTATATCAGCATCTAAATAGTTTGTTTCATCTATCTGGTCTGGTAGTTCTTTTAAAAACTGTATCCTAAGTCTTTCTCTTCTCTCATTTTCTTCCTGTCCAAGGCTACTTTTTGCACTGACTTTATAGAAATACTCAGCAAGGGCATTAGCTTTTTCTTTATCTGTTTCTGCTCTCTTTGGTAGTTTGATTGTTGGCATTATTGTTTTCTTATTGTTCCCTTTGATTGCCTTAAGCTTTTTACATACTTCTCTAATTTGAGTGCTAGGTTTAGGTGACTGACAAAACTCCTTCCAGTTAGTTTCTTTGGCTTTGAATATTACTCTGTTAGATTCATTCCTAATAAGTTTATACTTATCATAGTTTTCTTCTGTTCTGTTATTTCTATATTTTTGTAAGGCCCTTTTTCTTCTCTCATGAATTTCTGCACAGCTTTTATTCCACCAGGCAACTGGTTCTTTATTCCATTGAGTTTCTCTTTTCTTATTAATGTTACTTATTGGTTTAAGGTGTTGTGGCATATTTTTATTTGGTATATACTTTATTGCTATTTTCAGAATTTCATTGGTCAGTGTTTCTGATGGATAGATAGAGAGACTGACGGATAGATAGAGAGACTGACGGATAGATAGAGAGACTGACGGATAGATAGACAGACTGACGGATAGTTAGAGAGACTGGCGGATAGATAGAGACTGACGGATAGATAGAGAGACTGATGGATATATAGAGAGACTGACAGATAGATAGAGGGACTGCCGGATAGATAGAGAGACTGGAGGATAGATAGAGAGACTGGCAGATAGAGACTGGCGGATAGATAGAGAGACTGATGGATAGATAGAGAGACTGACGGATGGACAGCAGAAGACGGACAGACAGACAGAAGAAGACGGACATACAGACAGAAGAAGACGGACAGACAGACAGAAGAAGACGGACAGACAGACAGAAGAAGACGAATAGACAGACAGACGACAGAAAAACGGACAGACTTACATACAGGTGACAGACAGATGACCGGCAGACAGAGTTAGACAGACTGATGGACAGACATATGACAGTTAGACAGACAAACGGACGCATTGAAAGACAGACGGATAGCCGGACGGATGGACAGACAATCAAATATGATACAAGTATTGCTCCCTTTTCTTCTTTACACCTCCTTCCATTTCCTTCAGCCACAATCTCTTCCTCTGTGTCCACCCCCTTCTCAGTTATAAATAATATTTCCACTACCTCGCCCCAGATAAACAACTATCACGAATTTAGAAGCCTTAGTCCTGAAACAGCCGACAAGCCATTTAGCCACACACACAAAATACTTAAGTAATTTGACAACGTAACCCACTTGTAAACCCGAAATCGGCCCACTTAGGGAGATGTCTGGTCTGCTTTGTTCAAATCTCCTCCTTTCGCAAATGAGATGAATAAAGTAGGGTCAAAGATAAAAATGAGGGAGTAATGAGACTGATACTAGGACACAGTGACATAACGACAGCCGAAAATTGCTCAATTTTGATGGAACAAAGACGGCTTTGCAAGCTTTATTTTTTTTAAATATTTAAAAAAAAAACAATATGAGAGATCTAGCAACCAGTGGATTAGGTGACAAGCTATTAAAATAAATATATAAAGGGCAGACACGGACACACAATTGCGGTACAGTATTCAGAAATAATGTTGCATAATGCGGAATGTAAATTTGTCACAGTTAGGAGTATCCCAAGCATGGACAAGGAGAAATGGGAAAATGTGGGAACACGGTGATCTATAGACAACAAATTGTTTTCATTCACATGATTTCTCTTTGCGCTCCTTACGGAACATGGAACCAATATTACAACTGGGCCCCTTACAGGAAGCCTGCACCAAACACTCATATACTCTTGCTGCGGGGGGTTTATGTGGCAGTTTGTTTGACATGATGAGGTTGTCAGCCCCATACACAACCTTATGTTAGTTGCCTTGTATGAGGCGCCAGAGGCGGAGTAGTCCTATTATTTCTTTGTCTCTTCAAAGACCCCCCCCCCCCCCCCGAAATTAAACGGCGCCACAACCTGTTTTAGTGATGCCAAAAGCTGCCGTAATATTTGACAGGAATTGGGGTAAAGGGAAGGAGGGAAAAAAGAGGAGGCAGAAACTTAGATAGAGAAAGCGACATTCTTGTTGTTCGCTGTTGGTCTTAGAGTTATGCACTGTGTTTTATAATTGTACATGCATGAAAAGCTACCAGGCAGTGAGACTGTATAAGAAGGCATTAAAATCTCGCACACCGTATTCATAAAGGTAAAAACTAGACCTATATCGTGGGTGACTTTCGGTGCAAGCGAGTGCATTCCTCACTGAAAGAAATCCATAACTATAATACAAATTCCAAAAGTCAATTTAAACTGCGGCCAAAGTTCGAAAAGTTAGAAAGAGACACCAGGAACAGCAAGCATTACAAATCAAGCCTGGAATGTCACTAGAACGTCATGAGAACTCGGTATTACAGAATGTAATGGCTTACTCAAATACGATCCGTTCAACAAATTAAAGATCGGTCAGGCAGACCCTTAAACACGTGGAGAAGACAAGTAAACAGCAGGACGTGTCCAACCAAACTATCAGCTCCACGCGAGGAGCACAGTGAAAGGATGGCCCTTGCCAACTCATTTGAGAAAGAAACTGTATGGCTTGAAACAGCCCCCTCTCCGCTTTGAGAAACACATTATTAGACGAGAGCGAACAACAAAATCATCATGATCTTCCTTTGCCTTCCTTACAGATCATGCATCCGCCACTGCAACTGGTTCCTGTACAGGTATCCTGCATCAAGCTTTCATATACTCTTGTAGCGGTGGATTCTGTGCCAATTTGTTTGATATGATGAGGCTACCAACCTTAAGCACAACCTCATATAAGTCGCCTTGTACGTCAGGCCTGAGGGTACCGTAGACCTGTTCTTTCGTTTGTCTTTTCAGAGACCCCCGGGAACTACACAGGACACCCCCGGGAACTACACAGGACACCCCCGAGAACTACACAGGACAAAACAAAGACATAATGTTGGCACTTGTTGATTAATAAAATTTTGCCGTAAATAATTGCCTTTATAGTAGTAACATTGACCACATTGTCTGTGGTGAACTGTCTGAACATAACAGCCCTGAACCGTTATATTTTGTACATTCAGCAAACAATGTGAGTTCACCAGATCTACAGATGTTTCTCCTGGTGTGCTCCTTTTCTGTTTCCTGTCACAGTGTTCGAGTGGGATGATGAACACTCTTAACAATTACACTTTCAGACATGATTCACTTACATCAGCAAGATCTACATAGTCAGGTGGGTCATCTAATGCTATAGAACAGCGGCAGACAATACAGTAGCTATACATAGTTTGGTGGGTCATCTAACAATATAGAACACCGGCAGACAATACAGAAGCTATACATAGTTTGGTGGGTCATCTAACAATATAGAACACCGGCAGATAATACAGAAGCTATACATAGTTTGGTGGGTCATCTAACACTATAGAACACCGGCAGACAATACAGAAGCTATACATAGTTTGGTGGGTCATCTAACCCTATAGAACACCGGCAGACAATACAGAAGCTATACATAATCAGGAGGGTAAATAATCAGGAGGGTAATCTAACCCTATAGAACAGCGGCAGACAATACAGAAGCTATACATAATCAGGAGGGTTGTGGTGAAGTGGGATGTTATAAATACTTATAGGGAACTTAGTGTACTGACTGAGATCAGCTGTGAAGGTATCTATATCTATTAAGAGTAGTGTATTATAGATAACCTTACTTGCTACCACATATCTATATATCTCAGTCAGAATTATTCTGGAATAGTGTGATGCTACGTTATGTGTCTAGGGTATGAGTATGGTGAAGTGTAAGTCACAACAACAGACAGATAAACAATTTAATTTAATCCACTACTCTTGACAACACTGTGACACTCACATACATATAACACTCTACAAAGATATCTTAAAAGAGTCACTGATAAACTTTCAAATAACAATATGTATTCATTACTGGCATGAATGAATATGTGTCCTGATTCAACTACAAGGGAACCAGGAATCACAATCAATTTAAATTACAAGTTATGTACAGAATGTATTTAATATGAATATTGTAGTGACATATATTATTACAAATGTTCTATGTGTGTCAGTTGTGTAGTAGTAAAATGAGGTAATACTGGTTTTATTTTGTTCAAGCTCTGTTGGTATTTGTCATCATGACTTCAATAGTTTGTCTTTAGGGACCAGTATTGGAGATGTTCACAGTTCCTGATTTTAAGACAAGTAAATTCCCCTCTTAATGTTAATTTTAAAAAGTCAGTTCAAGATGAGGGGACATAATGTTGAGCTCAGCTGGCCAATTCGCTTATCTGGCGTGATGGCGGCAGGAAAGGACTCCTCTGCTCGAATTCTCCTCTGGGTTCAGGAGACACCTCACTGATAGCTAAAAAGACCAAGGAGTATGCTGTCCGACTCAGGATTCAGCAAAGCTCTGACTAGGTGCTGCTCAGTACCATCAAGACCACTGTCCCTGAAATCAAGAAGGATGTACCTTCTACTTCATAACTAATTTATATTTTCTTTTTACACTGATCACAATACATCACAAACATTGCGTTCAGAGCGTTAGGCCAACAGTCAGCTTCATCTGAAATACTTTATACCAGCATTACCATCCTTAATGGTCACTACGCCTCTGCACTTCCAGCATTATTTCTGTCTAATCAATCATCCAGGTGTCAGTGTACTATTTGGCCATTCCATGCCGTTTTACTTCTCTCCGACACCCTCTGTTCAGGCTGGAGCATTACAGGCTTTACCTCACGTTGGCCACTGAACTACACATATATATACAGGCATAAATCAACAATTCACATTCAATTTTCATTAAAAGATATTGAATGGTTCAAGCTTACCACAATTCATACGAATAACACAGATACGTTGATTAGCAATGAATTCTGGCACAAACTGGCACAAATTTCCATCTGCCTATGTTCCAGGCTTTTATTGAGCAAAATATATGCTGGCTTCAACGCACTGATGCTTTATCAAGCTATTTTAAACAAGTGGTTTCGAACTAACGCTCCCAAGTGTGTATATCAGCGAGTCTGACCAATGAGCCCCGTTTCGACAAGTGTTTGAAAAAATGTTACCTTTCCCCGTTTCCCCTAACAACCAAGATAGTATTTATAGCCCGACCAATCGTGGTTAGGCTTTCATTTGTTGCGCTCCAATCAATTTGGAGTTTACATGGTAGGCTATTTCTGTAACGTAAATTTTTTTCAAACACGTTAAAGAAAAATCTTATGAGCAGAAATGATTTTATGCTGTCAGGCACCCCCAATATTTTATTTTGGGTATAATTTATTAATTCCTGGACTATTTGCGTAACGTTTTACATATTATTTGTCAGCAAGCCCTAAGGAACCCAAAAATACAAATTTAAAGGAGCTACGTGGCTGCGTTCAAAATATGCAATTTCTTTTACCTCCTGTTTCGAAGATGTTCTGTCTGGGTACTGTTATGTTCTCAACCGTAAACCCATCTAATGTTATCTTTTCTAATAAGAGTTTTTTATGATTTATAAACCTAACTCTGGGAAAGGGTAGTGTATTTTATCACTGTCCGTCTGAAAAAGTTAGTGCTTGTAGACTTACACGCGTGATAGTAGTAATTGTGTATCGCGCGACGCGTGTTTAATGTTCGGCTTTCTGCCTCTCCCTTCTCGCTATCCTTTTGTCCATCTGTTCGTTCGTTTTGGTAACGTAATGTAGAAAAAGACATGAATGGAATTTAAAATTTAGGTCATTACGCAGTCTGCCTCTTAATGTTTTTCCAAGAAATACAGCACACGTTTCATTGAAGAAAGCGGGTATAATACAGTAAGCTTTTACTATCAACGTGAAAGCGTTACAATTTGCAGACGAAGCAGAAAACAAGGGGGATTTCGAGTACATTCCTTGTGACAGCACTGTCATTTTACCATTGCTCTTCTCTTTATTAATTTTATTTGTTAGGCTTCATATTTACCTAATAATTTATATATGTGGATTAGAATATTTCATGACACCTCCCCTCTTAAAACAGACATTATATGTCAGTCCTTTATTCTATATACACATATAGAAATTTATTATTATTTCTGGGGTTTACGGTGATTCTCATCACACGGATGGCGGCTTAAAAAATCCGCTCCCAGATTGGTTTTTCCAGATATATATTCAATGCTAAAATTGTATGGAGCCAGAAGCAAAGACCATCGGAGTAACCTAGAGTTCTCATGCTTAGCCTGTGCTAAAAACGATAAAGGTTTGTGGTCAGTTTGCAACTTAAATGCCTTCCCATATAGATAAATATTGAATTTCTTTATTGCCCATATTACTGCAAGACATTCTTTTTCGCTAGTTGAGTAGTTGATTTCAGCTTTATTCAACTTTCTGCTAGCATATGCCACTGGGCTTAATTCCCCATCCAACGCATCTGATTTCTGTAGTAGAGTTGCACCTAACCCAATATTACTTGCATCCGTCCTTACTATGAATTCTTGACTTAAGTCAGGTAATTTCAAAATGGGTTTACTTGTGAGCTTTTCCTTCAATTCTTGGTAAGTCATTTCACATTGTGGTGTCCATGTAATGCGATCTGGAAGTCCTTTACGTGTCAATTCCGTTAAAGGTGCACATATGGAATTAAAGTTTTTGATATACTTCTGGTAGAAACCACATAATGAGACAAAGGATCTCACGTCCTTCTTGGTTTGTGGTCTCGGGGCTTTCTGTAGTTTCTCTAAGTTCTTTGGGTCAGGGGTCATGTTTCCCTGATAAACTGTGTGTCCCAAAAATTCCAATTCTTTACATCCAACGCAACATTTGGTTGGTCGGGCTGTTAAATTTGCCTCCCTAAGTCGATCAAACAGCATGTTCAGAGAGTCAATGTGTTCCTCAAATGTTTCTGTTGCTATAAGGATATCATCCATAAAATTTGTTATACAGGGATTATTCAGAGGATCCAATAATTTTCTCATCATTCTAGAGAAGACACTAGGCGCATTCTTCAATCCAAATGGCAATCTATTAAACTCATAGTGTCCTTCTGAGGTACTAAAAGCTAGGTATGGTCTAACCTCAGGCTTTACTGGAATCTGATAGTATCCTTTACTCAGATCCACTTTTGAGAAATATTTAGCTTTATTTAGCCTGGCAAACAGCTGATTTGTATCCGGCAATGGATCCACCTGTCCTTCTGTAATAGCATTCAGTCTCCTGTAATCTATACAGAGTCTATGTTCTCCAGAGGGCTTCCTTAAGAGTACAACACCGGAACTATACGAAGACTCACTGTGCGAAATAATTCCTTCCTTCAACAGATAGTCTATCTCTTCCTTCAAAGCTTTTTCCTTAGCAAACGGAATCGAATATGGTTTCATACAGACAGGTGTGGAGTCTATGAGTTTCATATCATATTCCAATAGGTTTGTATGCCCTGGTCGGTCTGTTAACACCTCTGCATGATTATTTAGAACCTGTTGCACTCTCTCTTTCTGAGTTTTCGTTAAATGTGTACTGATTTTCACCTGTGCTGCTGTCTCACAGGGGTGTAATGGATATTCAAATGATGAAAGTGGTTCCTTTTTCATCTCCATGGCGATGGACAAGGTCAACAAGTGTGTCTCTTCCTGATGTTCTCTTTCCAAATATTTCTTCAGGAGATTCACATGATAGATTTTTTCTTTCCCCTTCTTATCTATCTTATAATTTGTTCTAGACACCTTCTCTAGAACTGTATATGGACCCTGCCATCCAATTTGTAACTTATTCTGACTCCCAGGCAAAAGAAGCAGTACTTTCTCTCCCACAGCCAAATTTCTGTCTTTCGCCTTCCTTTTATAATAGGCAGCATGTTTCTTCCTGGCTTGTTTCAAATTTTCATTGGCAAGTTTCCAGCCAGTTTTTAACCGAGTGGTCAGCTCATTCACATATTGGTATGAAGATGTAATGTTTTCCTCTGCCTTTTCATCATTCCACGTTCTTAACAAAGCTACATATGGACCTTTAATTGTGTGGACCTATTTGTCCATGCACCGGTATGGTCTCTTCCACTCGAAGCTTTATAGTGATGATTTTTCCTCCCAGAATTATCATTCACAAAACGACCGCTACCAATTTTTCTCTTGGGGCTGTCTCCCCACTTAAAATTCTTGATGAGAGATTTCCTCCCTACATCCTCTTCCTCCAGTTTGTTTAAGTCCGATTGAGGGATTTTCGGCTTATCCTGGGGTAAGACATCTTTTTGCACTCTCCGCATAGTGGCCATTGTAAAACAGTTAAGTGAAGCTTGTCCGTGAAAAGGGGCTTCCCATTCCATTTGGTCCACTTTATCAAATTTATTCTGCCTTTTATTGTCAGGCCTGATTTTGCCCCATGGCGTGTCCAGGTCCTGATCCATGTTCCCACTTGTGGGTGTTCCCTCATGTGCTATGCTACACCTTTCTACAAAATTCTCAATGTCCCATCTTGCTTTGGGCCAATAATAATTGTGAGCCACCTTTTGAATGATGGTACCTATCTTCTCATGGTCCCCATCTGGTTTCACATGTAGGCTCCTTATTAAGTCTGTCCTATATCTTTTTGGAAGAACCAGCTGTCCGTGACCATGGGATCTAGTTCCGGCCTTCCTATACATCAACTTGTTTTTCATGTAAAAATCTCCCTTGCCTGGAGTTGTATGACAAGTTGACAATTTTCTGAAACAAGGCTTGAGTGTTTTATCCCCAGCCTGTGCCTTCCTCATCTCTTCTGGAGTGGTATCTAACATAATATCCTCCTCCTGTCTTGAGGTCGACCTGACCTGAAGGGTTGCCATATACACAGGTTTCCTTCTGCAAACGGTCAGTGTCATGATTGTCCATCTGACAATTTTTACACCACCTTTTTCCTTGGTTGAAAGATTTTCTTTCATCATATTTCCTTTCATCGAATTGTGGGAATTTATTTTTATTGTCATACCGTGGCCTATCAAATTGGTGCTTACCTTTATTTTGATCCCTAGGATCAAATTTATTAAAGTTCTGTGGTGCCCTAAAGTTATCCACCTGTTTCTTTTTATTACCTGTTACCTCTGCTTGAGCTGCTTGATACCTTTCAGCAACATTTAGCAACTCACCCAGCCTCTCTGCACCTTGTTCCATGAGAAACTTTCTCAGGTCTGGAGCCATGGACTCTCTTAGTTGCTCTATAAGGACCATTTCCTTAAGATCTTGGGTTTTCCCCAGAGAAGTCCATTTCTCCAAGTATGTCTCGATTCGTGCAGAGAACTGGTGATAGGTTTCACCTGACAGTAGTTTAGCATTCCTAAATTTTTTCCTGTAAAACTCTGCATTCTTTTCATACCTTAACAAAAGAGCCTGCTTTAGCATGTCATAATTTTCCTGATCACCTCTGCTCATTTTTGCAAAAACTTCATAAGCTGCCCCACGAAGTCCCTGAGATAACTTTAAGCTCCACCTTTCTCTCTCTAACCCATACGTGGTGGCTAATAGTTCATACCTATTTATATAGCTCTCAATATCATCGTCTTTCTCAACAAAATGATCTAAATGAAAGTTCATAGCTGAGGTTGAGGCTCCCTGAGTAACCGTAGCATCAGAGGCAAAGGGACTGGCACCATTTTCAGGAGCATGGCCTTGAAACTCAAACTCCCTTAGTCGTAACTCATGTTCCCTTTGTAATCTCTTCTCCTCCTTTTCTGCTTCCCTCTCTGCAGCTAATCTCTTCTCTTCTCTTTCTGCAGCTAATTTCTTCTCTTCTCTTTCTGCAGCTAATTTCTTCTCTTCTCTTTCTGCAGCTAATTTCTTCTCTTCTCTTTCTGCAGCTAATTTCTTCTCTTCCCTTTCTGCAGCTTGTCTTCTTTCCTCGGCTTCCAATGCTTTAGCCTCTTTGTCAGCCTCAATCTGCAACCTCTTAGTCTCAGCCTCAGCTTCAAATTGTAACTTCTTAATTTCCCTTTCAGCCTCTAACCTTCTTTCGGCTTCTTTTTCTAATCTTCTTTCTTCGCGTTCAATAAATTTGTCACATTCCGTTGTGACATAGGCAACCATAACTTGCCCATCTAATCCTAACTCTTTTGCAGTCTGAACCGCAGCAGATCGAAATTTGGCCAGGTCCGCCATTGTCTATCAGGTAAATTTTTATAATGTCTACCCAACAATTCAATTTCTAACTATATATCTAATGGACAACACAGGCACCGTGAGCTCAACCTTATTTAATTCCACCCAAGGATACCTTTTAATTCTTATATTCCCTGAAGTGAATTACCCCCAATATTTTTAATAGTTAAAGATTCAAAATCCCAAGAGCGAGACCCCAATATATGTGGTGAAGTGGGATGTTATAAATACTTATAGGGAACTTAGTGTACTGACTGAGATCAGCTGTGAAGGTATCTATATCTATTAAGAGTAGTGTATTATAGATAACCTTACTTGCTACCACATATCTATATATCTCAGTCAGAATTATTCTGGAATAGTGTGATGCTACGTTATGTGTCTAGGGTATGAGTATGGTGAAGTGTAAGTCACAACAACAGACAGATAAACAATTTAATTTAATCCACTACTCTTGACAACACTGTGACACTCACATACATATAACACTCTACAAAGATATCTTAAAAGAGTCACTGATAAACTTTCAAATAACAATATGTATTCATTACTGGCATGAATGAATATGTGTCCTGATTCAACTACAAGGGAACCAGGAATCACAATCAATTTAAATTACAAGTTATGTACAGAATGTATTTAATATGAATATTGTAGTGACATATATTATTACAAATGTTCTATGTGTGTCAGTTGTGTAGTAGTAAAATGAGGTAATACTGGTTTTATTTTGTTCAAGCTCTGTTGGTATTTGTCATCATGACTTCAATAGTTTGTCTTTAGGGACCAGTATTGGAGATGTTCACAGTTCCTGATTTTAAGACAAGTAAATTCCCCTCTTAATGTTAATTTTAAAAAGTCAGTTCAAGATGAGGGGACATAATGTTGAGCTCAGCTGGCCAATTCGCTTATCTGGCGTGATGGCGGCAGGAAAGGACTCCTCTGCTCGAATTCTCCTCTGGGTTCAGGAGACACCTCACTGATAGCTAAAAAGACCAAGGAGTATGCTGTCCGACTCAGGATTCAGCAAAGCTCTGACTAGGTGCTGCTCAGTACCATCAAGACCACTGTCCCTGAAATCAAGAAGGATGTACCTTCTACTTCATAACTAATTTATATTTTCTTTTTACACTGATCACAATACATCACAAACATTGCGTTCAGAGCGTTAGGCCAACAGTCAGCTTCATCTGAAATACTTTATACCAGCATTACCATCCTTAATGGTCACTACGCCTCTGCACTTCCAGCATTATTTCTGTCTAATCAATCATCCAGGTGTCAGTGTACTATTTGGCCATTCCATGCCGTTTTACTTCTCTCCGACACCCTCTGTTCAGGCTGGAGCATTACAGGCTTTACCTCACGTTGGCCACTGAACTACACATATATATACAGGCATAAATCAACAATTCACATTCAATTTTCATTAAAAGATATTGAATGGTTCAAGCTTACCACAATTCATACGAATAACACAGATACGTTGATTAGCAATGAATTCTGGCACAAACTGGCACAAATTTCCATCTGCCTATGTTCCAGGCTTTTATTGAGCAAAATATATGCTGGCTTCAACGCACTGATGCTTTATCAAGCTATTTTAAACAAGTGGTTTCGAACTAACGCTCCCAAGTGTGTATATCAGCGAGTCTGACCAATGAGCCCCGTTTCGACAAGTGTTTGAAAAAATGTTACCTTTCCCCGTTTCCCCTAACAACCAAGATAGTATTTATAGCCCGACCAATCGTGGTTAGGCTTTCATTTGTTGCGCTCCAATCAATTTGGAGTTTACATGGTAGGCTATTTCTGTAACGTAAATTTTTTTCAAACACGTTAAAAAAAAAATCTTATGAGCAGAAATGATTTTATGCTGTCAGGCACCCCCAATATTTTATTTTGGGTATAATTTATTAATTCCTGGACTATTTGCGTAACGTTTTACATATTATTTGTCAGCAAGCCCTAAGGAACCCAAAAATACAAATTTAAAGGAGCTACGTGGCTGCGTTCAAAATATGCAATTTCTTTTACCTCCTGTTTCGAAGATGTTCTGTCTGGGTACTGTTATGTTCTCAACCGTAAACCCATCTAATGTTATCTTTTCTAATAAGAGTTTTTTATGATTTATAAACCTAACTCTGGGAAAGGGTAGTGTATTTTATCACTGTCCGTCTGAAAAAGTTAGTGCTTGTAGACTTACACGCGTGATAGTAGTAATTGTGTATCGCGCGACGCGTGTTTAATGTTCGGCTTTCTGCCTCTCCCTTCTCGCTAACCTTTTGTCCATCTGTTCGTTCGTTTTGGTAACGTAATGTAGAAAAAGACATGAATGGAATTTAAAATTTAGGTCATTACGCAGTCTGCCTCTTAATGTTTTTCCAAGAAATACAGCACACGTTTCATTGAAGAAAGCGGGTATAATACAGTAAGCTTTTACTATCAACGTGAAAGCGTTACAATTTGCAGACGAAGCAGAAAACAAGGGGGATTTCGAGTACATTCCTTGTGACAGCACTGTCATTTTACCATTGCTCTTCTCTTTATTAATTTTATTTGTTAGGCTTCATATTTACCTAATAATTTATATATGTGGATTAGAATATTTCATGACAAGGGTAAATAATCAGGAGGTTAATCTAACCCTATAGAACAGCGGCAGACAATACAGAAGCGATGGGGATCAACTTTAGAAACACTGAACCTTCTAACGATCTATCTTCATAAAATCATGTCTGTTATCGGGTATCAGAGCATTATTATCTACCGGAGGATCTCCTTCCTGCAGTTCCCCCATACAAAGCGGAGGAAAATTCAAACTAAATGCTATTTTACGGAATGTTAACTTTACTTCTAACTAAATGATATTTTACAGAATGTTAACGTCACTTCAAACTAAATGATTTTTAACCGAATGTTAATTTTACTTCAAACTAAATACTATGTACCGAATGTTAACTTTACTTCAAACTAAATAATATTTACCGAATGTTAACTTTACTTCAAACTAAATGATATTTTACGAAATATTAATTTTACTTCAAACTAAATGCTATTTTACCGAATATTAGCTTTATTTCAAACTAAATGCTATTTTACCGAATGTTAACTTTACTTCAAACTGAATTATATTTTACCGAATGTTAACTTTACTTCAAACTAAGTGCTATTTTACCGAATGTTAACTTTACTTCAAACTAAATACTATTTACCGAATGTTAACTTTACTTCAAACTAAATATTTTACCAAATGTTAATTTTACTTCAAACTAAATGCTATTTTACCTAATGTTAGCTTTATTTCAAACTAAATGCTATTTTACCGAATGTTTACTTCAAACTAAATGCTATTTTATCGAATATTAACTTTACTTCAAACTAAATGCTATTTTACCGAATGTTAATTTTACTTCAAACTAAATGCTATTTTACCGAATGTTAACTTTACTTCTAAGAAAATCCACTGCTTTCAAACGATGATAAATAAGTGTCTATCAGAAAGTTCTGCAAACACGTTCCCAGAAATAGGACTGAATACAACAGGGCTGGAAAACGTAAGTCTTTTTAATTTTAAATCATCTTACGTACATCGAAAGGAAACATCAATGTTAAATGTTGGAGTACATAAAATAATCGCCGCCTGTTACGAAATATAGTTTGTACATTTAAACCAGTACGGTAAACCTAAATTACAAAATGCAGGTTTTTTGTGGGGTTTAAAAAAAAAAAAAAAAATTGTGCCTCGTTTTGGCGAGGCGCGTCCCGTTCAACCTAATCGGTTATATTAGGGCGTATGTCCAAATATAAAAGACCTTTAGGTGTGGTTTTAATCAAAATGCTGGTGTCTAATAGTTGTATCAATACTTCCTTCTTCTTCTTGGATCCTTAGCCCTGACTGACAAAGCAGTCAGTGGCCATCACGCCAAGTTGTTTCTTGTAGGGCGGCAACAAACTGTCCCCACTTTGCTCGGTCGGTGGCCTTCCTTCGTGCCATGCCCCAACTCTGGTTCATGCTTTGCATCTCAGCCTCCACAGTTCTTCTCCAGGTTGTCTTTGGTTTGCCTCACTTTCGCCGTCCTTCTTGGGTACATAGCAATTGCAGTTCTTGTGATGGTGTCAAGGTCCCTTCTGAGGACATAAATACTTCTACTTAGCTATAAAAGATGGACGTGGTGGTCAGTCTTGATGAATCCACAGTTACAATTTACTCTGTTTTTTTTAATATTATTTTTCCATTCCACTACTACAGAGTCAAGCGTATCCCTTCTGTGCTTTTCAAGTGTCTCGCACGCTAGTTAAATCACTTCTATGATTAAGAAATCCTATACACAGCGCTACAACAGGGAGCAATCTGATCATCAGAAGTGTCCCACCGTCAAAGTGGTTCATTCCTTTTATCTCCTTTACATCCTAAACAACTTGGGGGGGGGGGGCACTTGTGTCACAACTCCCAAGTGTCATGCTCCTTTTGATTTTTCCGCATGCGTTAGGAAAACAATTACAAGTAAAAATGTTGTTGTATATAAATTACTGTCCTGAATTCCATAGCTCGTTGCGTGTGACAAGATGACTTTTGGGTCGATCTCTTGTTCACTACGGCCGTATCCTGGACACTTGTATTGATTATTTACGTGTTTCAGTAAATTTTCTCTTTCTTTCTCTGCACTGTAGCAGATATTTTGTATTTTCCTTCTTACACTTCTCTCAGAGACAAGTTATCACGTCTGTTTGTTACCCGTCTCTCCCCTAAAGCTTTGCAAGGAGCGGCAGAGATAATATTAACGTCACCCATGTTGGCTAATCGCGAGTGCAGTCGACATTAGACTACAGATTAAACATTAAAATCGCTCAGCGTATTTGTTTAATTGCTGATAAGGCGAGACTGCGCTCGTCTCAAAGATGGTGATACGGGATGACACATTTTAGACAGACAGGACTGACAAGATTACTTTCGATAAAGTAATAAGATGTTACATCTTACACACATTGCTGGGAGAGTTTACCGATGTGTTTGTGAGTTGGTACACAAGGCATCGGAGGTTTGATTGCCATATATGGGAAAAGTGACCTTTGCATCACGCGCAAAATTATTCCATGTCGGAATATTTTGAAATGACTCCACCCAACATTTATGTTTGAAAATGATTGGAACCCTGAGCAGCTCCATAACAAATAGATGCGGGGCAGGGCAGGAATATAACCTGACACGTTTCAGTGTTAAGACACTGTGAGATTCACGCTTGCCAATGCACAACCAGACTTGCCAGAGGTTAGAATTCAGAATTTCCATTTATCAGACCGGACTTTGCGAAACAATCTTGAAAGGCTTACATAGCCCAGGAAAACCATTTTAATAAGGACAGATGAGGACACTGAAACACACGGAGTCATAGAGGGAATTATCTTATAAAGGTAACGACCCCAAGAACAAGTGTAAGAGGCCTTAACTTCATTCATCTGAGCAAAAAGTATGTGAGCCAGGATTGGCGTAAGTTGTCATTTTACATTTATCATTATTGTATACATTGCCATATGAATATTAATATGTGAAAATCGCTAGTGGGTGTCCGTCATTTGAGGCTGGCAACCTCATCATATAGAATGATGATTTCATGAACCACCACTGCAACGACAGGTGACTGCTTTATCGCTAGTTTCTTAAAGAGAACTAAAAGCATAAGGTAGTCCCAAGTTCAATATGGAGAAGAGAGGGAATGGTTAAAGAAATGATGTACATTCTAAGTATAATACTTACAGTTTCAAACAAGTGTAAATGTCTATGTAAACATATTCACTTTAAAATGAATGAAAGTTTTAAACTTTTCAATCAGTGTAAATGTAAATGAAAACATATTCAATTTATATTGTGAACACTTTTCGGACAGTGGAGATGTAAATGTAAACATATTCTATCTGTACTATTAACCTTTTCATTTAAATGTAAAATAAAGATAAAGCTTTTCAATTTAAATGTAAAGAAAGTTTTCGCTCGAGGGATTAAGTTTAATTCTCATCGGGAGTAAATTCTGAGATAGATGGGATGGTGGAATAAGAGAAAGGGGACACATTAAGTATGTGTCGGGAAACGCAATACTCAGGAGAGCGTTTTGTTTCTATTTTTTCCCCATAGTTGTGGTGGTGGTACCAGTGAAGGTACTATTCTCTGGAACAAAGTGAGGGTAGAAGTGGACTGACGTAGAAACGCGGGACCTGCTTGGCAGTTACTCCTTGACTGTTTTGGGAACGTGCTGCACCTTTAAGCTTAACCAGAGGCGTGAGAACTCCAGTGACCTATCTGCACAGAACCCATCAGCGGGAGCAGAAACTACTATTGGCATCTAAGTGAAAACTATTAGCTGCCAAAGTGAACTTTTTTCATAAAACCTACTATCATTCAATGATGAACATTTTCTATTAAACTATTCAAATTATTTTAACCCTTGTTAAAACTAAATGATTATTAAATCTGTTATTTGTTAATATACAAATTTAACTTCGATTTAATAATTTTAAATGTACTGCATGTTTGTCTCAGTCAATTTACTAAACACACTCTAAACAGAGCTATACCAGAATAATAAGAATTCCACTGAGTAAATCAGAGGTGGGGGCTTTACGAGCTGAAAATAATAATTGCTTAATCCATCACAAAAGTTGTCGGCAGATCATAGAATTAACGTGCTTAGCCAATGCAGTATTGTTTTCGCTTTTCTGAATATCTTGTGAACACTACCTTCAGATAGAAGCATCATTGTTCTTCTATATACATCTCTGCCAAGAGTGATCTTGTGCGAAGGTAGACATCTTTGGCGGCCAACTTTAGATACTCTTGAGTTTTGGCCACTGTTCGACCACTACTGCAAAGCAGGGGAGGCAATACCGTCACATTGCGGTTGTTCCACGGCCATCAGCTTTTTCTGCAGTTTCGCCAAGTCTTTTATGTTCTTGACTTCAGGTCCAATTGTTTCACTAGAGGCCGCTGTAGTGGTGTTGATGGTATTGTATGATGGTGATATTACTAAATGTAATTGTATGAGGCCAGCTGTGAAGGCTCCTGAGATAAAATGTAGTTGTGACTTGTCAGAAGGCCTTTCTTGCTACCACTACGACCTCACACTTAGTTTTTTTTTAATGAATGTGGCTACGTAAAGTGTCTAGGGTTATGATATGTAGTGTGGTGTAATAGGTTATAGATATACCCACAGATATTTAACAAGACTAATAATATTAATAAATGTTAAAATACACTGAACTAACTCACGTGTGTAAAATTTCTTGATAGAATTATATTACATTTATTTTGTTCTGTATCAATTTTTTAGGTTGACCAGAACTTAAAAGGATTTAGAAATTATGAAAGAAATGCATGGAATATTATATCATAAATGCAATAGTGTACATATATATATGTACTATACTAGTTAGTTTTATTAAAATGTTCTAGTAGGCATCTACTTGGGAGGATAGTTAATGTTTGTGCTGTTGGGGTGGCCTCATCACACCTGTCTATATTGACTACACAGTGTCCAGAAAATGGTGGGAATTTTTATGGGGATATTAGTAACTACAAAGTGTTGGTGAATGTCCAGCAGACCAGAGGCTCACTCATCTTGTAGTTGTAGCTCTGGTGCTGAAATCTTGTGGTCCCACCTCTCCGTGCTGGCGGGCAATAATGGTGGTCTCTGTCACAAGTACTGCACAGATACACTCGAGTAACGTCACCAACTGAATAGACACTGCTTTGTTGACAACAGAAACTCACAGCTCTGCAATCAAAGTATGGGCCATGTGTCAAAATCTATTCTCTACCCACGTCTGGACACAACACTGACACAACAACCACATCATACAGACAGGTCAGATCTCTCTGACCAAACAGCACATTTACCATGGTGGTTTTACATCAGATAGATCCTCCCAGACTATAGATTCTGAAAAATATTTATTAGTTTTCTGCCCTAAAAGAGGATAGGTAATATGTTTCATTATTCTCAACACTTGATCTGTCTTGCCTAACCCTTGTTGGAGTTTATGTATATTGTTGGTCCCTAGACCCTGACTTGGGCGGGGGGTCTAGAGCAAATCCCTACTTGTTTGTAAGGCTAGATTTCGATATTGCAGTATCAAATCACTCGAACATGAAACAATATTCAAAATATATAAGGAAATAATTTCAATCTTACCAGATTATGAATAAATAACACAGAAATGCTAGCAAAACTCAGCTGAGCTGCTGGCTATAGTATGGCGTCCCTAAACTTCTTACACTTTCTTTCATATGGAAATCACCACACTTTAAAATCTGTGTCTATCACTGAACAACTATTGAAGAATGGCCCCACTTTCGCGTCTGAGCGCTAATGATATGATTGTCTGTGGCCAATCACTGCCTAGGTTTATTTGAATTTCAAATTTCCTACCCTAAAGTCATTTCAGTCATGCTTCAGTCAAGTATGGATGGTTATCTGTTAGTCTGTCCGTCTCTACTTGTGTTTCTACAAAAATGTACTTGATTTTTGAACCAACCTTTCTCTCCCCTCCAAAATTTTGTCGTTAAAAGTTATTTTTAGACACAGCCACCACAAATATCCCTTCTCTTCCATACTACGTAGATTTGAACACCTGCGTCTCGAGGTCGTGTTTTTTTTTTTTTTTTTTTTTTTTCAAATAGCGACACTTTTAGATTCAATACAGTCTGTCGATGATGTGAACAACACTGTCTTTTGTCATTATCTTCAATATTATCTATCCGTCTGTAAAATTAAGAACATATTAGTTCACTGCTCAGAATAGGCCATCCGGCCAGCTAATTTTTATATTCCTAACATTAATATTAAGAAAAAAGTACTTTTTAAATTTTGTAATATTCCAAACATCTGCGTTTTTAGCCGCTGAATTCAAATCAAGGGCTTGGTATTGCAAAAGCGTCCAATAAATGACTGTGGCGTAACATATCTATGGTCCCTTCTGTCGAGTTGCTTACTTTTTATGTCAACTTGGGAAACGTGACTTTTCTCCGTTTCCCCCCCAATTGCGTCTCCTTAGCCTTTCTAGTCTCACGCAATCTTTCCAGTCATATTTTTTTCCTTTTTGATCCGCCGTTCCCCTCCTGTCTAGCGAGTCAATTTTTATGGAGGGTGATGACCCGCGGTCTGGGCGATCATGTACATCAGCAGCCTACGCATTATGTTTTTTATCCTTATAGGTTATCCTTGGAGGTATTTTACCGTTGTAACTCTGTCAATTTCACTACACATCTCCCCACTTGAAAACATGCCTATGGCAAGTTCCAAAACCAGCGATACACATAGGTAAAATTACTCCTCACGTCTGCCACTACTCTAATTTTGATCACAGGGGTGCCGACTGAGGAAATCTGCACCGACATTCAATTTGCCTGGGATATATTGGATACTAAACTGATAAGGTTGAAGCAACAAAGACCACCTCATCAATCTTGCGTTTTCATGCTTAGCCTGAGACAAGAACACGAGAGGCTGATGGTCCGTCTCCACCACAAAAGTCCTACCATACAGATAGATTTGAAACTTCTTTATTGCCCAGATTAATGCTAAACATTCTTTTTCGCTTGTGGAGTATCCTTGTTCCGCCTTATTCAATTTGCGGCTTGCATAAGCGACTGGTTTAAGTTCCCCATCAGGTGAAGCTGATCTTTGCAACAAAGCCCCTCCGAGTCCTACATTACTTGCATCGGTTCTTAAGACAAAGTCCTGTGTCAAATCAGGCAGTTTGAGAATAGGCTTGCTAGTGAGTTTTTCCTTTAACTCTTGAAACGCTAGTTCACATTGTGCAGTCCAAATAATTTTATCTGGAAGTCCCTTGCGAGTCAGATCAGTCAGAGGAGCACAAATAGCGTTAAAATTCTTGATGTATTTCTGATAAAATCCGCATAACGACACAAATGATCGCACGTCCTTTTTTGTTTGCGGCCTAGGTGCTCTCTGCAGTTTTTCCAAGTTCTTAGGATCAGGGGTCATATTACCCTGATATACAGTGTGTCCCAAGAATTCCAACTCTTTGCATCCAATACAACATTTTGTTGGCCTAGCAGTTAAGTTCGCTTCCCGAAGTCTATCAAACAACATCTCCAGAGCTTCAATGTGTTCTTCAAATGTCTCGGTGGCGACGAGAATATCATCCATGAAATTTGTGATACATGGGTTATTCAGGGGATCCAACAATTTGCGCATCATCCTTGAAAACACACTCGGAGCATTTTTCAGTCCGAATGGTAGCATATTGAATTCATAATGTCCATCCGAAGTGCTAAAAGCCAAATAAGGTCTCACTTCAGGCTTCACTGGGATCTGGTAATAGCCTTTACTAAGATCCACCTTTGAAAAGTATTTTGCCTTGTTCAGTCTGGCAAATAACTGTTTTGTGTCTGGTAATGGATCCACTTGTCCTTCTGTGACAGCATTCAGTTTCCTGTAATCTATGCACAGTCTGTGTTCCCCAGACGGTTTTCTCAACAAAACGACACTAGAACTAAAAGATGATTCACTGTGCGAAATAATCCCCTCCTTCAACAAATACTCTATTTCTTCCTTCAATGCCTTCTCCTTCGCGAACGGAATAGAATAGGCTCTCATACAGATTGGGTTTGAGTCTACCAGTTTCATGTCATACTGTAGCAAATTTGTATGGCCTGGTTTATCTGTTAATACATCTGTATGTTCCTCCAGAACCTGTTGAACTCTCTCCCTCTGGTTTTTAGTCAGGTGCTTACTGACTTTTACCTGCGCTGCTGTTTCACAAGGATGTAATGGGTATTCATGTGAGGTGAGTGGTTCTTTTTGCATCTGGGTTGCAATAGCCAAGGTCAATAGGGGGTGCTTTCCTGGAGTGGTCTGTCCAGATACTTCTTTAACAGGTTTACATGATAAACTTTTTCCTTCCCCTTTTTGTCAATTTTATAGTTTGTTCTAGACACCTTCTCTAGAACCGTATATGGACCTTGCCAACCAATTTGTAATTTATTCTGGCTTCCGGGTAGTAGAAGCAGCACCTTCTCTCCGACTGCCAGTTCCCTGTCCTTTGCCTTCCTATTAAAATATGCTGCATGTTTCTTCCTGGCTTGTTTCAAATTATCATTTGCCAGTTTCCATCCAGCTTTCAAACGAGTGGTCAGTTCGTTCACATATTGATACGATGAGGTAACAGTCTCTTCCGCCTTCTCATCTGTCCAGGTCCTTAATAACGCTTCTAATGGACCTTTTATTGGCCTCCCAAATAGCAGAGTTGCGGGAGCCATCCCGGTTGAACTATGTGGTACCTCCCGGTACGCAAACAATGCGGCGGGCAGGAATTGATCCCACAGATCCGGTTTTTCGTGTGCCAGCTTTCTCAGGATAGAAATGAGAGTCCCATTGAACCTCTCTACCTGGCCGTTCCCTTGTGGATGGTACGGACTACAATGAAAGTGTCTGGCTTGAAATAGCTTAAAAACTTCTTCCGTTAGTTTCCCCTTGAACTGAGAACCATTATCCGTCAAGATTTGATGCGGGAATCCTAATCGGGTAAATATTGTAAGTAGTGCCTCTGCTACATGTTTTGAATCAATTGATGGCAGGGCTACCGCCTCTCCCCACATAGAACAAGTGTCCACCAGAGTAAGGATGTAACTGTTCCTCCTCTTGGTCCGAGTGAGAGGTCCTACAATATCCACTGCAACCCTCTCAAAAGGTGTTCCCACTATGGGCATTTCCCCTAGAGTTGCAGGAGCAGTCCAGTGCTTAGGAGCTACCCTTTGACATTCTGGGCAGGATTTGACATATCTTTTTATATCCTCCGTTATCCCTGGCCAGAAGTAATGACAAGCTATACGCTGTCCTGTGGCGCTGATCCCCATGTGACCACTGAAGGGAATCGCATGCCCGAGTTCCATCACTTTATCTCTATATGAAGTGGGAAGAACCAGCTGGTTATGACCATTTGTTCCAGTTCCGGCCTTCCTGTATAAGAGTTTGTTCTTCATGAAATATTCCCCCTTGCTCGGAGGTGTGTGGCATTTGGGCAATTTTTTTAAAACAGGGCTTGAGTGTCCTATCCTCAGCCTGCGCCTTCCTCATCTCCTCTGGATGAGCATTTATAGGTTCACCTTCTTCCTCCTTCTTCTGTGACCTGGTCTGCACTGTCGCCATGATCACAGGTTTCTCGGGATTCCCCAAGAAGACGTATCTACACCCCAATATCAGAGGGTAGATTGGTTCATCTATCACTGCTGCTCTGATTTCTCCTTCCACATAGCGAGTTTTCACCGTTATCCTTGCGATGGGAAGTGTCATGAGTGGTATGTCCTTAGTCGCCCCTTGTATTTCCACTGTTTCTGTGGTATACTGACTTGGGTCCACTAGGCTAGACTTCACAACTGAATCATAATCCAAACCTGTATCATAAAGGCACCTTATGGTGACCCCATTACAAATAACATCCTCACAAACTGGGGGGTGATAAGGTTCCTGTTGTCCATTAGGATTTCCTTTTAATCTTCGCGTCCCCGACTTCATTGCAGCAATGTTTGAAGGTTTCCTTCTACAAAATTCGGTGTTATGGTTATCCTTCTTGCACCATTTACACCATCTTTTTCCTTGGTTCAACGGTTTTCTTTCATTGAACTTTTGGTCATTGAACTGTGAGTTTCTGTCGCGATAGTCATTTCTTGGCCGCTCAAAGTTTGTCCTACCTTTATTTCCCTGCTCTCTATTATCAAATTTATTAAATTGCTGTGGAGCTTTAAAATTGTCTATGTGCTTCTTTTTAGCACCACTTACCTCTGCCTGAGCTGCCTGATACCTCTCAGCAACATTTAAAATTTCCCCCAACTTCTCTGCACCTTGTTCCATGAGAAATTTTCTCATGTCTGGAGCCATGGACTCTCTCAATTGCTCAATCATGATCATTTCTTTAAGATCTTGGGTCTTCCCCAGAGCCGTCCATTTCTCCAAATAGGTTTCTAGTCTAGCAGAGAATTGGTGGTATGTCTCCCCAGACAACAGTTTAGCATTTCTAAATTTCTTACGATAAAATTCACCATTCTTCTCGTACCTTAATAACAAAGCCTGCTTTAACATGTCATAATTGTCTTGGTCTTCCCTGTTCATTTTGGCAAATACTTCATAAGAAGTACCCCTCAATCCCTGTGATAGCTTTAAACTCCACCTCTCTCTCTCTAACCCATATGTAGTAGCTAATAACTCAAAACGTCCTAGGTACCCCTCTATGTCATCGTCTTTTTCAACAAAATGGTCTAAATGAAACCCCATAGCTGAGTTTGAGGCTCCCAGACTGGGCGTAGCATCTGAGGCAAAAGGGCTGGCACCATTTTCAGGGGCCGGGCCTTGTAATTCCAGCTCCCTTAGTCGTAATTCGTGCTCCCTCTGCAACCTTCTATCTTCTGCCTCCCTTTCGGCAGTCAACCTTTTTTCTTCTGCCTCCCTTTCGGCCTTTTTATCTTCTGCCTCCCTTTCGGCCTTTTTATCTTCTGCCTCCCTTTGCTGTCGTTTTTCTTCTGCCTCAATCTGCAGCCTCTTAGTCTCAGCCTCTAACTTCTTCTCTTCAACCAACCTGTCAGACTCCAATTTTCTTTCAGCCTCTTTTTCTAATCTCCTTTCTTCCCGTTCAATATATTTATCACATTCAGCCGTTACGTATTGAATTAAAATTTGACCATCCATTCCCATCTCCTTCGCGGTGAGCACAGCAGCTGATCTAAATTTTGCCAGCTCCGCCATACTTTTTAGACAATATAATAATATACAAGCTAAATCTCTAACCAGTAAATACACTAAGTACTTCTTATGACTATAGTCTAACTAATTCTAACTAACCAGTTAACTAATTAATTATTACTGGCTGTGAAGATTCACCAACTTTTATATGCAGGGACACTTTTAATGTTAAAGGGAATTTTACAATTTATTTCCCTACTTTTATTTCTCCCACCAGGAGATCCTAATATTACTGTTGGGCTAATTATCCCTGGACAAGACCCCAATTTATGTAGTGGTGTTGATGGTATTGTATGATGGTGATATTACTAAATGTAATTGTATGAGGCCAGCTGTGAAGGCTCCTGAGATAAAATGTAGTTGTGACTTGTCAGAAGGCCTTTCTTGCTACCACTACGACCTCACACTTAATTTTTTTTTAATGAATGTGGCTACGTAAAGTGTCTAGGGTTATGATATGTAGTGTGGTGTAATAGGTTATAGATATACCCACAGATATTTAACAAGACTAATAATATTAATAAATGTTAAAATACACTGAACTAACTCACGTGTGTAAAATTTCTTGATAGAATTATATTACATTTATTTTGTTCTGTATCAATTTTTTAGGTTGACCAGAACTTAAAAGGATTTAGAAATTATGAAAGAAATGCATGGAATATTATATCATAAATGCAATAGTGTACATATATATATGTACTATACTAGTTAGTTTTATTAAAATGTTCTAGTAGGCATCTACTTGGGAGGATAGTTAATGTTTGTGCTGTTGGGGTGGCCTCATCACACCTGTCTATATTGACTACACAGTGTCCAGAAAATGGTGGGAATTTTTATGGGGATATTAGTAACTACAAAGTGTTGGTGAATGTCCAGCAGACCAGAGGCTCACTCATCTTGTAGTTGTAGCTCTGGTGCTGAAATCTTGTGGTCCCACCTCTCCGTGCTGGCGGGCAATAATGGTGGTCTCTGTCACAAGTACTGCACAGATACACTCGAGTAACGTCACCAACTGAATAGACACTGCTTTGTTGACAACAGAAACTCACAGCTCTGCAATCAAAGTATGGGCCATGTGTCAAAATCTATTCTCTACCCACGTCTGGACACAACACTGACACAACAACCACATCATACAGACAGGTCAGATCTCTCTGACCAAACAGCACATTTACCATGGTGGTTTTACATCAGATAGATCCTCCCAGACTATAGATTCTGAAAAATATTTATTAGTTTTCTGCCCTAAAAGAGGATAGGTAATATGTTTCATTATTCTCAACACTTGATCTGTCTTGCCTAACCCTTGTTGGAGTTTATGTATATTGTTGGTCCCTAGACCCTGACTTGGGCGGGGGGTCTAGAGCAAATCCCTACTTGTTTGTAAGGCTAGATTTCGATATGGCAGTATCAAATCACTCGAACATGAAACAATATTCAAAATATATAAGGAAATAATTTCAATCTTACCAGATTATGAATAAATAACACAGAAATGCTAGCAAAACTCAGCTGAGCTGCTGGCTATAGTATGGCGTCCCTAAACTTCTTACACTTTCTTTCATATGGAAATCACCACACTTTAAAATCTGTGTCTATCACTGAACAACTATTGAAGAATGGCCCCACTTTCGCGTCTGAGCGCTAATGATATGATTGTCTGTGGCCAATCACTGCCTAGGTTTATTTGAATTTCAAATTTCCTACCCTAAAGTCATTTCAGTCATGCTTCAGTCAAGTATGGATGGTTATCTGTTAGTCTGTCCGTCTCTACTTGTGTTTCTACAAAAATGTACTTGATTTTTGAACCAACCTTTCTCTCCCCTCCAAAATTTTGTCGTTAAAAGTTATTTTTAGACACAGCCACCACAAATATCCCTTCTCTTCCATACTACGTAGATTTGAACACCTGCGTCTCGAGGTCGTGTTTTTTTTTTTTTTTTTTTCAAATAGCGACACTTTTAGATTCAATACAGTCTGTCGATGATGTGAACAACACTGTCTTTTGTCATTATCTTCAATATTATCTATCCGTCTGTAAAATTAAGAACATATTAGTTCACTGCTCAGAATAGGCCATCCGGCCAGCTAATTTTTATATTCCTAACATTAATATTAAGAAAAAAGTACTTTTTAAATTTTGTAATATTCCAAACATCTGCGTTTTTAGCCGCTGAATTCAAATCAAGGGCTTGGTATTGCAAAAGCGTCCAATAAATGACTGTGGCGTAACATATCTATGGTCCCTTCTGTCGAGTTGCTTACTTTTTATGTCAACTTGGGAAACGTGACTTTTCTCCGTTTCCCCCCCAATTGCGTCTCCTTAGCCTTTCTAGTCTCACGCAATCTTTCCAGTCATATTTTTTTCCTTTTTGATCCGCCGTTCCCCTCCTGTCTAGCGAGTCAATTTTTATGGAGGGTGATGACCCGCGGTCTGGGCGATCATGTACATCAGCAGCCTACGCATTATGTTTTTTATCCTTATAGGTTATCCTTGGAGGTATTTTACCGTTGTATCTCTGTCAATTTCACTACAGCCGCGCACTTGACCTCATGCACTTACTTCTACAGCTATTACTTTTGGTGTTAAACCCTCATGTCTGAGCTCTGATACCAGATCATTATATTTGACCACTACATGCTTCAGCGACTTTCCACTAAGTTGTATTATTCTACCAAAGGAGGCATTGTCTGCACCCTGATAAAGCAATTGAATCAGTTTGTTCTCCATGCCTCTACTATCCTAAGCATAGTGTGCCATGAACAAGCATAGCCGGCTGTCTGTGGTTTCACTTGATACATGTTATGTACAGCTTTTTGGGAGCCGCGCTAGCGTAGTGGTTACCACACCGCTCTGGCGACCGGGTGATCCAGGATCAAACCCGGGTGACGGCATTTGAGGATTTTTCGTCGACCGGGAATTGGACTGGATTAACTCGAGACCTGGCGAGGACATTTGAAGGAGTGTCGTCGACCAGGGACTGGCGGCTCCTGAGCCGACCCAGCTGTAATGGGTACCTCCGAAATCGGAGAGTATTTGCCTGAATGGCGAGGGACACCTGTTTCTGTACAAGAAAAAAGAGATACTCACGTAAAATCAATGTCAGGTTAGACAATAATAATAACCTGAGATTTCGCCTCGAGTATTAGCGGGCGTACGAAAAAAAAAAAATGTACAGCTTTCTGTGTCACATCCTGCGACTTGTACTGCTGAACTGCAGTCTTAAAAGTATGCACATATCTGGAGTGCGCAACGTTTTCCTGTCATCTTGAGAATTTTAACTATTAGGAAACACTTATATTTGTCCTGTTATATTTGTAATTTTGTTTTCCAGACTTTTAGTATTTCTATCCCATTTATTTCATTCGTTTATATTCTATTTTCTTTTTGGAACACTTTCTCGCGGCATAATTTTGCCTATCGACAATTTTTTTCTTCTGCTTGATTCAGACCACGGGCCTTTATTAGAGTCATAAATGTGGAAGTTTGAAGGCGAACGAGGAAGAAGAAGAAGAAGTTTGTATTTCTTTGTCTTTCACATTCAGCGCGATCGTGGTATATTGTAGGCGTCTTGTTTTAATTGTTGGTATACGCAGATATTTTGTTTTAATTGGTGGTACATACATACGTATTTTTTTCAATTGTTGGTATACGCAGATTTCTTGTTTTAATTCGTGGTATACACAAATGTCTTGTTTTGATTATTGGTTTTGTTTCAATTGGTGGTATACGTAGATGTTTTGATGGTTTACGTAGACCATAAGGACTTTATATTGATACATGCTCCCTAATATAACTGACGGACCATGTCGGCTGAATGGGGCTCGCCTCGCCGAAACGAGGCAAAATTAACATTAAACAACAACAACAAAATACGTAGATGTCTTGTTTTAATTGTTCGCACATAAAGGCTTTCCGAGAAACACACTTGTGACCTCATGCAAGTTATCCCATTGTCATAGTAAAGCCAGCTCCCATATGAACTGTCTACATCCATGGGTTTGTTAAGACATCAGTTGTGCTTTCCTCGCGTTTCTCTTTCCCATTTACCCAGTTGTAAAAATGGGCACTTGACTCTGCTCTTTAGTTAAGGCAGGCAAAGACAACGAGGGATGGAACTATTCCCCACCTAATGATGCCAATACCTAGTATACGTGAAGTTTCGAGTGTTTCATTTCCTTACGGTAGTATCTGATATGTGACTACCTTGACCTTTACCTTTAACGTCTCCATTGTCAACCCACGTGTGTCTTAAGCCCACAGACAGTACATACTAGCTGTAACGTCAAGTAATTTCTGCCACACTGCCATGTGAATAACACGATAAATACGATCTGCAGGTATACCGGGATACAAATAAGGGCTAAAAACTATGACAAGGTCAAACTTTGGACACGGGGGCTGACAAGTTAGGGGGAGGGGAAGGAGACATTGGGCTTAGAATGGTTAAGAAAACCTTGGTTGAGAGACAAACAGGTATGTTTGTAATATCAGTTCATTGTTTGACTTCATTTCCCACGAGTGATTGAAACATACCTTTATGTTTGTAATATCAGTTCATTGTTTGACTTCATTTCCCACGAGTGATTGAAATACACCTTTATGTTTGTAATATCAGTTCATTGTTTGACTTCATTTCCCACGAGTGATTGAAACATACCTTTATGTTTGTAATATCAGTTCATTGTTTGACTTCATTTCCCACGAGTGCTTGAAACATACCTTTATGTTTGTAATATCAGTTCATTGTTTGACTTCATTTCCCACGAGTGCTTGAAACATACCTTTATGTTTGTAATATCAGTTCATTGTTTGACTTCATTTCCCACGAGTGCTTGAAACATACCTTTATGTTTGTAATATCAGTTCATTGTTTGACTTCATTTCCCACAAGTGCTTGAAACATACCTTTATGTTTGTAATATCAGTTCATTGTTTGACTTCATTTCCCACGAGTGCTTGAAACATACCTTTATGTTTGTAATATCAGTTCATTGTTTGACTTCATTTCCCACGAGTGCTTGAAACATACCTTTATGTTTGTAATATTTATTTACTAAACCAGAGGTGAATGTCCGATAGGCAGGGTGGCTGCTGCGCTTGCCTCTCGCGGCACAGCTACTCAGTTTCAGGTTCGAAGCCTGGTAGCGGCATGGAGCCGGTCACAAATTATGTAACGCAATTTTTTACATCCTCCACCTCCCGTTACACGAGCGTAAAAAAACCCGCACATTTCAGAACTCCCCGCACTAAAGCGTATCATCTCGGCATCCCCCCCCCCCCTTTTTTGCGTTACGTAATTTTTGAACGCCCCCTTACTCCATTCTCAACATCATTATTATTATTATCATCATCTTTACCATGATCATCATCATCTAATAGAACCACCCTGCCAGCTGGCCCTCGTACAAGAAACCTGCAACAAGCATTTACCTGCTCTGGCAGTGGTGGTTTCTGTAGAGATATGTTTTACATGATGGGGTCTCAGCTGTAAATGGGTATCTAACTCTGCTCTTGAATTAGGTAAGGCAAAGGCAGCAGCGAGAAATGGAACCTCATAAAGCTGGACCTGGTACAATGACGACTCAAACACTTCACTCCCCCCAAGGCAGTATTAGCTATGCGACTACCTGTACCTTTAAAACACAGGTGAGGAATGAAAACAATAATGTCTGAAAACCCGCTCTTATAAAACAAAAAAATAACAAGTATGTTGTATGGGTTGTTATATGGGCTGCTCTACACGTAATACATCCTACCAGTCTCAAAAGATGCGTCATTGTATTCATTTAATTGTAGAAGAAGTTCATACATGTAGAGACTATTTTGTCTCTTAAGGAAAATAGTTTGTGAACAATCAATCAATCAATCAATCAATACCCTCTATCTCCCCAAAGAACATAGATCTTCAACAAACATGTGCCGTGAACAATCAATCAATCAATCAATGAATACCCTCTATCTCCCCAAAGAACATAGATCTTCAACAAACATGTGCCAAGTCCTCCTGTCGCGTGCCATCAGCTCACATTCTTTCCAAATATTCCTCATCATTTTCACTTCCGTCTCCAGTTTGCTTCTCCATGTGTGGTTTTTTTGGGTTCACCTCTGCCTCTCTTTCCCTGGGGATTACAGAACAAGGACTGCCTTGTAATGCTATCAACAGGTTACGTTAATGTGTGTCCTGTCAATCGTCAGCGTCTTTTTCTTATCTCTTGTTCCACTGGGACTTGTCTGGTTCTTGTCATCAGTTCTACATTGAGGCCCTTGTCATGCCATTTCAATCCTTCTATTCTATGCAAGCACCCATTTATGAAAGTCTGTAGCTTTTTGGTTGTTGTTTTTGTTGTTCTCCATGTTTCAGAGCCATAGAATCGGACTGACTTGACATTTTGATTTCCAGGGCAATGAAGGCTGCTTTTGCTTTGTTAACGGAACAAAAAGTATTTCTTTGAACGACGTTAAACGTATCTAAGATTAAAACAGCGAGTATCATTTACTAGAAAAAAATTCCAAACATTACTCTATCCGTGTAAACTCACGAGCAATATTACCCAAGAAGTCGTTTGGACCATGCCAATGGTGGATTTGCAGCTAATGCAACTGAAGATAGAGGTGGAGGAATCTTTCTGAAACTAAACAACAGTGGACAGATGAGGAAAAAAATCAGTAACCAAAGAGAACCTTTCAAGCAGCGTGAGGGCAAAGGCAGACAGGATCGGCCTTACCAATTATGAGGCCCGATTTGGTCCTTGCTGGCGGTGTGCCTTAGGCCTAAGATTAAAATTTTGATGTGACACTTGTTATGTCAAAAAATAAATATTGTTTCACATTTAATACAATGTAATATATATATATATACTCTAGCAAGAACCCGCCAAAATTGGCAGGTTTTTAATTATAGTGTGTTGTTTCTGTTACACGTATTACATTGCTGCTTCTTCTATACTATAGTCTCGCTTGCTCGCTGTGAATGACGCGATCGTCTCTTCCTTTTAGCCATCTTATCATTTTGATCCATAATAATAAGTATGCAATACTTTAAATTAAAATTTTGTCTTGAAGAAACAATCAGAAACTTACATTTTTAAGGTTATTTTTAAGAAAAAGGATGACTTAAATCTGTTTCCCGAATGAAACTGGACAGAAGAGTATCTTGATTGTCTGTTGATTTAATGCACACCGTCACACTTTGCAATTATCGCGAGAGTACATAAAAGGGGAAACAATACAATTATTGTCTAACTTTCAACCACAGTTGCACCCCCTTAGCTGTGCTCGAAAGTTAATGCACTCTCTCGAAAATAGAAAAAAGTGCGCAAATGACGGTGTGCAAAGTGTGGCAGACCGACCGACCGAAGAACCTTACGGCGGGAATTATGGTACTGGATATATATATATATATATATATATATATATATATATATATATATATATATATATATATAATAAATATTATATATATATATTCTTCTTCTTCTTCTTCGATCCTTAACCAACGACCGTCAAAGCAGTCAGTGGCCATCACGCCTAGTGGCGTCTTGTAGGGCAACAACAAATTGATTCCACTTTGCACGGTCGGTGGCCATCCTTCGTACAGTGCCCCAACTCTGGTTCATTCTTTGCATCTCAGCCTCCACAGTCCTCCGCCAAGTTGTTTTTGGTCGGCCTCTCTTTCGCTTTCCTTCAGGGGTCCAAAGCATAGCTGTTCTTGTGATGGCATCAGGATCTCTTCTGAGGACATGACCAACCCAGCTCCAGCGTCTGCCAGCTATGATGGTATGCATGTCCTCTTGCTTGCTACGAGTAAGCAGATCTTGGTTGGTGATGGTATTCGGCCAAAAGATTCGGTGAATTTTTCTTAGGCATGTTGTGTGAAAAGAGGACAATTTTGACATTTCCTTCTCTGTGACTCTCCAGCATTCCGCACCATAGAGAAGCACAGAAAGCACGCAACTCTGGTATAATCTTAATTTTGTGCTTGTGCTGTATTGGGAGGACTTGCAGATGACATTGCACTACTAGCACATTCACATCAACACATCCAGGAAAAAACGGATAGACTTAATAAGTTTAGCCAGCAGGTGGGCTTGAACATCAATTTAAAGAAGTCAGAGGTCATGACGCTCAATGTGAGCAACTCTGAGCCCATATCAGTAAGGAATCAGCAACTGGTACAGACAGATACCTTCACATACCTAGGAAGCATAGTAACACCAGACGGTGGGGCAGGCAAAGACTTCAACATCAGAATGAATAAGGCAAAAATGAATAAGGCAATATATATATATATATATATCCGAAAATTGTGTCGGTAATTAAAAAGAGTTTTGGCAAAGTAGATACCATCTCACAGCAATATCCCTCGGAATGAAGAGGCCTACAAATTAGTAAAAGGAGGGTGGAAAGCTATTACAACACTAATACAAGCGAATTACATGAGAATATTACATACATTTACAAAGAACATACAGAGGACAAACAGAGGCCACTAGAAATATAATACTTCTAGCCAACTCAGCAGAAGGGAATCATAAAGTATAATTTCTTTTGTATGTCTGAGCCGTGCGAAACGCCGGACTGCTCTTTCCATGATATCATGGCACTTTATGTTTTTAAAGCAAGCCGACTCGTAGGTGTGCGACAGTAAGAATCATTTGCCTGATACACATTTTAAATCAGATCTGAAAAACAGGAGTTGCACATTTGCTGGATTCTAAAGTAAAAAGTGGAAAATCCGTTAATAAATGCCACATAATTGCATATTTTCATTGTTATTTTGTTTTGTGCTGCGGTTGTTTCAAATGTCAGTGCAGTCCTTTTGTTTGGTTCTAATAAACGGAGACCTATAAAACAACTCAAAAAGACATCCAGTCAATGGAGGATAGAAGAGATAGCAGGGCCCAACAAAAAGCTGAAAAATTCAAGAGGCTAACAGACCATCTAATGTTCCATAGAATAGATGCTCTTGGAAGGGAAAGACTCAAGCGAAACAACTTCGTAGAATCAAACACAACAAAAATGAGAGCAGTTCCCGTAAATACGGTATCAGCAGCTAAACCTAAATACGCTGCACACATCCTGCCAGTTTGAAAAAAAAACAACAACATCGTTTTCCTGACATGATAGAAATCATTTTTGGCATTGAGGCAACAACGACAACGAAGTAGTTATAGTTTTTCATCAATTGACGCTTGCCAGAATAGGATTGAAATGGTATGACAACATCACGAGTGCCAACCTGATAAGGACAAAAAACATCAGCAGCAAATACCAGTGATATAAGACTTGAGAAAATGACTGTAATGCTGGATAGAACACATAATAAGGAAACCATCTGACATTATTTACAAGTTAGTCCTTATTCTTGATTTTTGATGTTAACAACAGGAAGGCCCACAACACATGTAGAAAGCATTTCCCTACCTTTTTCTGTCATCCCGTTTAGAAGGGTGTTGCCAAAGAGGAGACAGCAAGCTTGAACAATCACAACACTAATGAGTGCAGGCGCAGACCTCCTCCTCAACATGCTGCCTGTCTGCAGACAAAATCGTCACCCCGGAAGGAGCAGAAGACCGGAAACGTTTCTCATCCTCCCGTCATCGAATCAGTCCTCGTAAACGGACAATCTGTGGAGTGCCTTTATGACACAGGACTTGCTTTCGATGCGGTGGTCAGGGCATCTCTTGTCACCCCTGACCAGATAACAGAAGAGAGTGTCGACATCCAAGGTCCGACGAAGGATGCTGCACCCATGACACTGCCAATTGCACTTATCAGAGTGGAATCTCGTTATGTGACAGGAGAGATTCGTGCAGCTATAATGGAAGAACCAATCTACTCTTTAATCTTGGGATGTAGATATGTGTTCCTTGGAGAACCTACTCAACCACTAGTCATGGCGGCCGTACAGACTAGAGGACAGTCAAAAAAAGACGCAGAGCAGGAAACTCCTACCAATATCCTCCCCGAGGAATTGAAGAGGGCCCAAATGGAAGATTCCACACTGGCGCCCTGTTTTAAAAAATTACCTAGGTCATACAACCCACCTACCAAGGGAGACTTCTTTATGAAAAATGGATTGATGTATCGCCGAGCTGGAAATGAAGGACAGGAACACAACCAATTAGTAGTTCCTGCAACCTATAGGAACCAGGTGCTTGAGATGGGCCACTCTATCCCATTTAGTGGACACATGGGAATGAGCGCCACGACTCAAAGGATCGCCTGCCACTATTATTGGCCAGGGATCACCGGCGACATTGAACGTTTCGTCAAGTCTTGTCCTCAGTGCCAGAAAGTTGCACCAAAACACTGGACGGCACCCGCGACCCTTGGGGAGATGCCAATCCTGGGCACCCCATTTGAAAGAGTGGCCGTGGATATAATTGGACCTCTGCTGAGAACTAAGAAGAGGAACTCCCATATCCTTACCTTAGTGGACACCTGTTCCATGTGGGGCGAAGCCATAGCCATGCCAGCATGCGACTCAGTGCATGTAGCTGACGCTTTACTGAATATCTTTACTAGATTGGGCTTCCCGCATGAAATTCTCACAGACAACGGGTCACAATTTAGAGGCAAGTTGACAGAGGAGGTGCTTAGAATATTCAAGACTAGGCATATCCATACTTCGCCCTATCACCCCCAAAGTAACGGGCAAGTAGAGCGGTTTAACGGAACGCTCACCTCTATTCTTCGGAAGTTGGCACAGGAGAAGCCAGAAACGTGGGATCAGTATCTTCCTGCCGCATTATTTGCTTATAGGGAAGTACCGCATGCGTCAACTGGAGTTCCTCCGGCCACATTATTCTTCGGAAGACCTATTAAAGGTCCATTAGAAGCATTACTAAGAACATGGACAGATGCCAAGGCAGACGACACTGTCACATCAGCCTTCCAGTACGTCACAGACTTGAAACAACGCCTGAAGACTGGCTGGGAATTAGCCACAGCGAAAGTACGGGAGGCTAGGCGGAAACATGCCAAATATTACAATCGCAATGCGAAGGACCGAGAACTAGCAGTAGGAGAGAAGGTGCTACTTCTTCTGCCAAGTAGCAGTAATAAATTGCAGATTTGCTGGAGGGGACCCTACAAAGTGGTGGAAACGATTTCTCGCACCAACTATAAAATCGCCGTGAACGGAAAGCAGAAAATTTACCACTTAAATCTGCTTAAGAAGTTTTACGAGCGAGCCCCTGCCGAACCAGCGCACCTCATGATTATGGCCATTGCTATGCAAATGGAAGAAGAGCCATTATCATCCGTAGAGTACCCGGTGATACAGGAGGAATCACATTTAGA
Source organism: Oreohelix idahoensis (assembly GCA_024509875.1). NCBI lineage: Eukaryota > Metazoa > Mollusca > Gastropoda > Stylommatophora > Oreohelicidae > Oreohelix > Oreohelix idahoensis. The sequence goes on along the minus strand of JAMPIV010011482.1, from coordinate 112,550 downwards.
TGTGAAAATAAGCTCCACCTTAACGGAAGCCCAGCAAGAAAAAGTTAGGAGATTGATGGAAAACCACGCCGACTCTCTGACAGACAAACCGGGCCGGACAAACCTGATGGAGTTTGACATGGAAGTCACGGATCCTACGCCCGTCCGAATGAGAACCTATCCAATTCCGTATGCCAAGGCGACGGCATTAAAGCAAGAAATTGATTACTTACTTAAGGAAGGCATAATTTCGAAGTCGGAGTCCCCTTACAGTGCGGGAGTGGTGCTGTTACGCAAACCCAGTGGAGAACACCGCCTGTGCATCGACTACCGACAGCTGAATGCGTTAACACAGTTCCAGCCAGAACCGTTACCGGACCAGAACCAGCTATTTACTAAGCTGAGCAGGGCTCGCTATTTTTCAAAGATCGACCTCAGTAAAGGGTACTATCAAATACCGGTAAAAGCTGAGGTGAGGAACCTGTTAGCCTTCAGTACTCCAGATGGACACTTCGAGTTTAATGTGATGCAATTTGGACTGAACAATGCTCCTAGTGTCTTCACAAGGATGATGCGAAAGTTATTGGATCCTTTGAATCATCCCGCCATCAGCAATTTTATGGATGATATCCTAGTAGCTACTGAATCGTTTGAAGAACATATATCAGCGCTATCCTTGCTGTTTAACAGACTCAGAGAAGCGGGAATAACCGCCCGCCCAACCAAATGTCAAATTGGGTGTGAACAGCTAGAGTTCCTAGGACATACTATATCCCATGGGACCATGTTCCCCAAGACTCAAAACGTTGAGAAGCTGAGAAATGCACCGAGACCGTCCACTAAAAGGGATGTCCGGTCATTTGTATCTCTCAGTGGATTCTACCAGAGATATATAAAGAATTTTAATAGCCTCTGTGCGCCGCTTACATCGCTAACCAAGAAAGGAAACCCAGATAAAGTGACATGGTCAGCAGAATGTGAACATGCATATGCACTCTTAAAAGAGAAACTCACCACAAAACCTATTTTACGGCTTCCGGATTTAACTAGAAAATTCATCTTGCGCACAGATGCCAGTAACATTGGAATCGGGGCTACATTACTACAGCCAGACGACAGAAGCCCACCTAATCTATTTCCGGTCGCATATGCGAGTCGGAAGTTAAACCGAGCAGAACAAAACTATTCCACAATCGAAAAGGAATGTTTGTCCCTCGTCTGGGGAATACAAAAATTTCAAGCATACCTGTACGGAAGGAAATTTACAATCCAGAGTGATCACCAAACTCTGACCTTCCTCGCCAATTCAAAGAATTTGAATGCTAGACTGATGAGGTGGTCGCTTGTTCTACAACCTTACACGTTCCAAGTGGACTACATCCAAGGAAAACATAACGTAGGATCGGATTTTTAAAGCCGTCATCCCATGAGGCAGGACGGAGAGCACAGACAAGTAAAGGAAAGGGTGGAAACCGAAGAGAAAAACGAAGATGAGGAAAAGGATTAAAGAATCCCGAGCAAGAAGGCTAAGCTCTCCTGAGTACGATTGACATCACACTTGAGGAGGGGCTATTGTGATAAACGAGCGCAAAGGCCTTATTGCTCTATCTTTTCCTACATCTTTCGTATTGTATTTTCTCCGACATTTGCTCTTTCATGCAACCTTTGCGATCCACATTTGTTATTTCATCGTTGTGATTACTCGAGACCAGTATCTAGAGAACCACATTTGTTCTTTCATCGGTGGAAATAAAATCCTTTGATTGAGTCCACATGCCCGACATTATCGTTTGAAGCCCACATTGCATCGTGATAAATCTGGTAAAAACACATATGGTCATCCGAATCAAACATTGGCCAGGGGAAAACGTCTCATGCTGTAATGGTGTTATCTTTAGTCGGCCGCGGTCCAGACAAGCGTTGGTTTACCACATTGGACGCCCATCTTGGCCAGGTGAACAATAAACAATCAGAGGTCAAACTACACCCACGTTTGGACTGACAGGGGACAAGAGCGATCCTGTGAATGAGTGACCAGAGGGGCCATTAATGATTGGTTGGTATGAGCTGTACAAGAAACCCATATTGGACTTCCAGAAATATATAATACCACATAATCTACTAGAGTGAGGCAGTCAAGTTTTTTACCTTGTGAGGAAGAGATTAAACCCAAAACGCATAGCCTAATACATGTGTTTATTCAGAGTGGATGATAATTCAGTTCTGTGATTAATTGTGTTCTTAAAGGATTTTGCGAAGGGAAAAGAAGTTCATCAGAAGTCTGAGTCTACACGCAACGTGTCTGACGTCTAACCAGAAATAAGTTATTAAAAACGGACATTTGGCTAGCAGAATTCGCCATAGGACATCTTTCATTCCTCAATTAAGAAGGAATATTGTCTCACCCACAAGTCAGAAGGTGGACGCAGTATTTTTCGTCACCATATACTGCTTGCTCACAAGTTCAATACATCGTTATCACAAGTTCAATACAGAGTCATCATAAATTCAAATCACTCAAAAGATCATTATTATCTGAAGTCAAGCAAAAGAGCTCAAAAGAGGAATCGCATATTTATACCACGTGCAACACACTCTTAAGCACATTTTATGAAGCAGACTCGAAAGTATATGAATCACGACTACATACGCAAGATTATGAGTCTACATATCACTAACATTTCGTGAAGATATCCAGTCTGACCAGTACCGTCGGGAGATTAGACAACAGACTTGTTGTTCATATGACAACTATTAACTGTTGATCAACACTACAGAGATATACTCAAACAGTGAAGGAATATACATAGATATCTCGTCAGCGTTCTCCGTACGACAACAGTATTCATCAGAACGTCCTCAGCTTAGAGATACCCCACTCGACATAACGTATAACAACTTGGGACATTTTATGCATACATGTGAATCCTCATATCTAGGAGAAGCATTTAGAGACACATGGACTGTGTAGAGTACTCACCATTTTGGTAACACGTATCATATCACATCATCATTTTACTTTACACCAGTTCATTCTTAATTAACTATTACTTAATTAACTGTAATTTTATTATCTCATCTGTGTGTTTTGTGTGAATCGTCTTTCACCATCATCACGTTCTAACCATTACTAACCCTATATGTGTGGATATTTCATTAATAAACCCAACGATCGGTTGATCATTATCAAGAGTTTGTTAATGTATCACTCGTGCTGTCGGTGTTACATATTCACCTATAGGAACCTTTCTCTACTCAGATGAGGTTGGGGGCTTTTTCTTTACGGGATCTAAGGGCAGAAGCTAAGGTCGTGGGGAAACAGAACTCTTTCCATAATTAATTAGAAAACACTGTCTAGTGGAAAGCATTCGCATTCCTGTCTTCTTGTCCCTATCTCGAATAGGTCTTTATTATTTCTTAACGAGCCAATTTCTAGAGACCTTATATCTATATCTCATAGACTATTCCTGGCAAAACTACTGTTGTAGTTGCCCCAGTACTCACCACACGACAGTATCAAACGACTGTGGTGGTTTCAGAAGAACGAAGCAGTTTTTCACATCCACGGTTTACACGTTCATGCGAAGGCGGCTAGGACGGGGGAAATCACCGGCGGTGTAGTGAAATTGACAGAGATACAACGGTAAAATACCTCCAAAGATAACATGTAAGGATAAAAACATAATGCGTAGGCTGCTGATAGTACATGATCGCCCAGACCGCGGGTCATCACCCTCCATAAAAATTGACTTGCTAGACAGGAGGGGAACGGCGGATAAAAGGAAAAAAATATGACTGGAAAGATTGCGTGAGACTAGAAAGGCTAAGGAGACGCAATTGGGGGGGGGGGGGGGGGGGGGGTGGGGGTGGGGGGGGAGGGGGGGGGGGGGGGGGGAGGGGGGGTGGGAGGGGGGGGGGGGTGGGGGGGGGGGGGAGGGAAACGGAGAAAAGTCACGTTTCCCAAGTTGACATAAAGCAAGGAACTCGACAGAAGGGACCTTGGATATGTTACGCCACAGTCATTTATTGGTCGCTTTTGCGATACCAAGTATTTGATTTGAATTCAGCGGCAGAAAGCAGATGTTTGGAATATTACAAAAATTAAAAAGTAACTTTTTCGTAATATTAATGTTAGGAATATAAAAATTAGCTGGCCGGATGGCCCATTCTGAGCAGTGAACTAATATGTTCTTAATTTTACAGACGGATAGATAATATTGAAGATAATGACAAAAGACAGTGTTGTTCACATCAGCGACAGACTGTATGGAATAAAAAGTGTCGCTATTTGCACAAAAAAACACGACCTCGAGACGCAGGTGTTCAAATCTACTTAGTAGGGAAGCGAAGGGACATTGGTGGGAGCTGTGTCTAAATATAACTTTTAACGACAAAATTTTGGAGGGGAGAGAAAGGTTGGTTCAAAAATCAAGTACGTTTTGAAAAAAAAAAAACAAGTAGAGACGGACAGACTAACAGATAAACATCCATACTTGACTGAAGCATGACTGAAATGACTTTAGGGTAGGAAATTTGAATTTGAAATAAACCTAGGCAGTGATTGGCCACAGACAATCATTTTATCGGCGCTCAGACGCGCAAGTGGGGCCATTCCTCAATAGTTGTTCGATGATAGACACAGTATTTTAAAGTGTGGTGATTTCCAAATGAAAGAAAGTGAAATAAGTTCAGGGACGCCATACTATAGCCAGCAGCTCAGCTGAGTTTCGCTAGCATTTCTGTGTTCTTTATTCATAATCTGGTAAGATTGAAATTATTTCTTTGTATATTTTGAATATTGTTTAATGTTCGAGTGATTTGATACTGCCATATCATAATCTAGCCTTACAAACAAGTAGGGATTTGCTCTAGACCCCCCGCCCAAGTCAGGGTCTAGGGACCAACAATATACATAAACTCCAGCAAGGGTTAGGAAAGACAGATCAAGTGTTGAGAATAATGAAACATATTACCTATCCACTTTTAGGGAAGGAAACTAATAAATATTTTTCAGAATCTATAGTCTGGGAGGACCTATCTGATGTAAAACCACCATGGTAAATGTGCTGTTTGGTCAGAGAGATCTGACCTGTCTGTATGATGTGGTTGTTGTGTCCGTGTTGTGTCCAGACGTGGGTAGAGAATAGAATTTTGACACATAGCCAATACTTTGATTGCAGAGCTGTGAGTTTCAGTTGTGAACAAGGCGGTGTCCATTCAGTTGGTGATTTTACTCGAGTGTATCTGTGCAGTACGTTGTGACAGAGACCACTATTATTGCCCGCCAGCACGGAGAGGTGGGACCACCAGATTTCAGCACCAGAGCTACATATGCAAGATGAGTGAGCCTCTGGTCTGCTGGAAGTTCACCAACGCCTTTTAGTTACTAATACCCCATAAAATTCCTGCAATTTACTGGACACTGTGTAGTCAATATAGACAGGTGTGATGAGGCCACCCCAACAGCACAAGCATTAACTATCCTCCCAAGTAGATGACTACTAGAACATTTTAATAAAACTAACTAGTCTAGTACTTATATATGTACACTCTTGCATTTATTATGTAACATTCCATGCATTTCTTTCATAATTTTTAAATCCTTTTTTTTTTAAAAAAAGTTCTGGTCAACATAAAACTTGATCCAGAACAAATAAATGTAATATAATTCTATCAAAAAATTTTACACTCTTGAGTTAGTTCAGTGTATTATAATATTTGTTAAATATTATTAGTCTGCTTAAATATCTGTGGGTGTATCTATAACTATCACACCACATTACACATCATTACCCTAGACATTTTACATAGCTACATTCATTAAAAAAAAAAAATTGAGTGTGAGGTCGTAGTGGTAGCAAGAAAGGCCTTCTGACAATTCACAACTACATTTTATCTCAGGAGCCTTCACAGCTGGCCTCATACATTACATTTAGTAATATCACCATCATACAATACCATCAAACCCACTACATACATTGGGGTCTTGTCCAGGGATAATTAGCCCAACAGTAATATTAGGATCTCCTGGTTGGAGAAATAAAATTAGGGGAAAAAAATTGTGAAATTCCCTTTAAAATTAAAAGTGTCCCTGCAGATAAAAGTTGGTGAATCTTCACAGCCAGTGATAATTAATTAGTTAACTGGTTAGTTAGAATTAGTTAGACTATAGTCTTAAGAAGTACTTAGTGTATTTACTGGTTAGAGATTTAGCTTGTATATTATTATATTGTCTGAAAAGTATGGCGGAGCTAGCAAAATTCCGATCAGCTGCTGTGCTGACCGCAAAGGAGATGGGAATGGATGGTCAGATTTTAATTCAATATGTAACGGCTGAATGTGATAAATATATTGAAAGGGAAGATAGAAAGGTAGCTGAAGAGAAGAGGTTACAAATTGAGGCTGATAGAGAAATTAAGAGGCTGCAGATTGAGGCAGAAGAAAAACGACAGCAAAGGGAGGCAGAAGAAAAAAGGTTGACTGCCGAAAGGGAGGCAGAAGAAAAACGACAGCAAAGGGAGGCAAAAGAAAAACGACAGCAAAGGGAGGCAGAAGAAAAAAGGTTGACTGCCGAAAGGGAGGCAGAAGATAGAAGGTTGCAAAGGGAGCACGAATTACGACTAAGGGAGCTGGAATTACAAGGCCCGGCTCCTGAAAATGGTACCAGCCCTTTTGCCTCAGATGCTACGCCCAGTCTGGGAGCCTCAAACTCAGCTATGGGGTTTCATTTAGACCATTTTGTTGAAAAAGACGATGACATAGAGGGGTACCTAGGACGTTTTGAGTTATTAGCTACTACATATGGGTTAGAGAGAGAGAGGTGGAGTTTAAAGCTATCACAGGGATTGAGAGGTACTTCTTATGAAGTATTTGCCAAAATGAACAGGGAAGACCAAGACAATTATGACATGTTAAAGCAGGCTTTGTTATTAAGGTACGAGAAGAATGGTGAATTTTATCGTAAGAAATTTAGAAATGCCAAACTGTTGTCTGGGGAGACATACCACCAATTTTCTGCTAGACTAGAAACCTATTTGGAGAAATGGACGGCTCTGGGGAAGACCCAAGATCTTAAAGAAATGATCATGATTGAGCAATTGAGAGAGTCCATGGCTCCAGACATGAGAAAATTTCTCATGGAACAAGGTGCAGAGAAGTTGGGGGAAATTGTAAATGTTGCTGAGAGGTATCAGGCAGCTCAGGCAGAGGTAAGTGGTGCTAAAAAGAAGCACATAGACAATTTTAAAGCTCCACAGCAATTTAATAAATTTGATAATAGAGAGCAGGGAAATAAAGGTAGGACAAACTTTGAGCGGCCAAGAAATGACTATCGCGACAGAAACTCACAGTTCAATGACCAAAAGTTCAATGAAAGAAAACCGTTGAACCAAGGAAAAAGATGGTGTAAATGGTGCAAGAAGGATAACCATAACACCGAATTTTGTAGAAGGAAACCTTCAAACATTGCTGCAATGAAGTCGGGGACGCGAAGATTAAAGGTTAATCCTAATGGACAACAGGAACCTTATCACCCCCCAGTTTGTGAGGATGTTATTTGTAATGGGGTCACCATAAGGTGCCTTTATGATACAGGTTTGGATTATGATTCAGTTTGAAGTCTAGCCTAGTGGACCCAAGTCAGTATACCACAGAAACAGTGGAAATACAAGGGGCGACTAAGGACATACCACTCATGACACTTCCCATCGCAAGGATAACGGTGAAAACTCGCTATGTGGAGGAGAAATCAGAGCAGCAGTGATAGATGAACCAATCTACCCTCTGATATTGGGGTGTAGATACGTCTTCTTGGGGAATCCCGAGAAACCTGTGATCATGGCGACAGTGCAGACCAGGTCATAGAAGAAGGAGGAAGAAGGTGAACCTATAAATGCTCATCCAGAGGAGATGAGGAAGGCGCAGGCTGAGGATAGGACACTCAAGCCCTGTTTTAAAAAAATTGCCCAAATGCCACACACCTCCGAGCAAGGGGGAATATTTCATGAAGAACAAACTCTTATACAGGAAGGCCGGAACTGGAACAAATGGTCACAACCAGCTGGTTCTTCCCACTTCATATAGAGATAAAGTGATGGAACTCGGGCATGCGATTCCCTTCAGTGGTCACATGGGGATCAGCGCCACAGGACAGCGTATAGCTTGTCATTACTTCTGGCCAGGGATAACGGAGGATATAAAAAGATATGTCAAATCCTGCCCAGAATGTCAAAGGGTAGCTCCAAAGCACTGGACTGCTCCTGCAACTCTAGGGGAAATGCCCATAGTGGGAACACCTTTTGAGAGGGTTGCAGTGGATATTGTAGGACCTCTCACTCGGACCAAGAGGAGGAACAGTTACATCCTTACTCTGGTGGACACTTGTTCTATGTGGGGAGAGGCGGTAGCCCTGCCATCAATTGATTCAAAACATGTAGCAGAGGCACTACTTACAATATTTACCCGATTAGGATTCCCGCATCAAATCTTGACGGATAATGGTTCTCAGTTCAAGGGGAAACTAACGGAAGAAGTTTTTAAGCTATTTCAAGCCAGACACTTTCATTGTAGTCCGTACCATCCACAAGGGAACGGCCAGGTAGAGAGGTTCAACGGGACTCTCATTTCTATCCTGAGAAAGCTGGCACACGAAAAAACCGGATCTGTGGGATCAATTCCTGCCCGCCGCATTGTTTGCGTACCGGGAGGTACCACATAGTTCAACCGGGATGGCTCCCGCAACTCTGCTATTTGGGAGGCCAATAAAAGGTCCATTAGAAGCTCTATTAAGGACCTGGACAGATGAGAAGGCGGAAGAGACTGTTACCTCATCGTATCAATACGTGAACGAACTGACCACTCGTTTGAAAGCTGGATGGAAACTGGCAAATGATAATTTGAAGCAAGCCAGGAAGAAACATGCAGCATATTTTAATAGGAAGGCAAAGGACAGGGAACTGGCAGTCGGAGAGAAGGTGCTGCTTCTACTACCCGGAAGCCAGAATAAATTACAAATTGGTTGGCAAGGTCCATATACGGTTCTAGAGAAGGTGTCTAGAACAAACTATAAAATTGACAAAAAGGGGAAGGAGAAAGTTTATCATGTAAACCTGTTAAAGAAGTATCTGGACAGACCACTCCAGGAAAGCACCCCTTATTGACCTTGGCTATTGCAACCCAGATGCAAAAAGAACCACTCACCTCACATGAATACCCATTACATCCTTGTGAAACCGCAGCACAGGTAAAAGTCAGTAAGCACCTGACTAAAAACCAGAGGGAGAGAGTTCAACAGGTTCTGGAGGAACATACAGATGTATTAACAGATAAACCAGGCCATACAAATTTGCTACAGTATGACATGAAACTGGTAGACTCAAACCCAATCTGTATGAGAGCCTATTCTATTCCGTTCGCGAAGGAGAAGGCATTGAAGGAAGAAATAGAGTATTTGTTGAAGGAGGGGATTATTTCGCACAGTGAATCATCTTTTAGTTCTAGTGTCGTTTTGTTGAGAAAACCGTCTGGGGAACACAGACTGTGCATAGATTACAGGAAACTGAATGCTGTCACAGAAGGACAAGTGGATCCATTACCAGACACAAAACAGTTATTTGCCAGACTGAACAAGGCAAAATACTTTTCAAAGGTGGATCTTAGTAAAGGCTATTACCAGATCCCAGTGAAGCCTGAAGTGAGACCTTATTTGGCTTTTAGCACTTCGGATGGACATTATGAATTCAATATGCTACCATTCGGACTGAAAAATGCTCCGAGTGTGTTTTCAAGGATGATGCGCAAATTGTTGGATCCCCTGAATAACCCATGTATCACGAATTTCATGGATGATATTCTCGTCGCCACAGAGACATTTGAAGAACACATTGAAGCTCTGGAGATGTTGTTTGATAGACTTCGGGAGGCGAACTTAACTGCTAGGCCAACAAAATGTTGTATTGGATGCAAAGAGTTGGAATTCTTGGGACACACTGTATATCAGGGTAATATGACCCCTGATCCTAAGAACTTGGAAAAACTGCAGAGAGCACCTAGGCCGCAAACAAAAAAGGACGTGCGATCATTTGTGTCGTTATGCGGATTTTATCAGAAATACATCAAGAATTTTAACGCTATTTGTGCTCCTCTGACTGATCTGACTCGCAAGGGACTTCCAGATAAAATTATTTGGACTGCACAATGTGAACTAGCGTTCCAAGAGTTAAAGGAAAAACTCACTAGCAAGCCTATTCTCAAACTGCCTGATTTGACACAGGACTTTGTCTTAAGAACCGATGCAAGTAATGTAGGACTAGGAGGGGCTTTGTTGCAAAGATCATCTTCACCTGATGGGGAACTGAAACCAGTCGCTTATGCAAGCCGTAAATTGAATAAGGCGGAACAAGGATACTCCACAAGCGAAAAAGAATGTTTAGCGTTAATCTGGGCAATAAAGAAGTTTCAAATCTATCTGTATGGTAGGACTTTTGTGGTGGAGACGGACCATCAGCCTCTCGTATTCTTATCTCAGGCTAAGCATGAAAACGCAAGATTGCTGAGGTGGTCTTTATTGCTTCAACCTTATCAGTTCAGTATCCAATATATCCCAGGCAAATTGAATGTCGGTGCAGATTTCCTCAGTCGGCACCCCTGTGATCAAAATTAGAGTAGTGGCAGACGTGAGGAGTAATTTTACCTATGTGTATCGCTGGTTTTGGAACTTGCCATAGGCATGTTTTCAAGTGGGGAGATGTGTAGTGAAATTGACAGAGATACAACGGTAAAATACCTCCAAAGATAACATGTAAGGATAAAAACATAATGCGTAGGCTGCTGATAGTACATGATCGCCCAGACCGCGGGTCATCACCCTCCATAAAAATTGACTTGCTAGACAGGAGGGGAACGGCGGATAAAAAGGAAAAAAATATGACTGGAAAGATTGCGTGAGACTAGAAAGGCTAAGGAGACGCAATTGGGGGTGGGGGGGGGGGGGGGAAACGGAGAAAAGTCACGTTTCCCAAGTTGACATAAAGCAAGGAACTCGACAGAAGGGACCTTGGATATGTTACGCCACAGTCATTTATTGGTCGCTTTTGCGATACCAAGCCTTTGATTTGAATTCAGCGGCAGAAAGCAGATGTTTGGAATATTACAAAAATTAAAAAGTAACTTTTTCGTAATATTAATGTTAGGAATATAAAAATTAGCTGGCCGGATGGCCCATTCTGAGAAGTGAACTAATATGTTCTTAATTTTACAGACGGATAGATAATATTGAAGATAATGACAAAAGACAGTGTTGTTCACATCAGCGACAGACTGTATGGAATAAAAAGTGTCGCTATTTGCACAAAAAAAACACGACCTCGAGACGCAGGTGTTCAAATCTACTTAGTAGGGAAGCGAAGGGACATTGGTGGGAGCTGTGTCTAAATATAACTTTTAACGACAAAATTTTGGAGGGGAGAGAAAGGTTGGTTCAAAAATCAAGTACGTTTTGAAAAAAAAAAACAAGTAGAGACGGACAGACTAACAGATAAACATCCATACTTGACTGAAGCATGACTGAAATGACTTTAGGGTAGGAAATTTGAATTTGAAATAAACCTAGGCAGTGATTGGCCACAGACAATCATTTTATCGGCGCTCAGACGCGCAAGTGGGGCCATTCCTCAATAGTTGTTCGATGATAGACACAGTATTTTAAAGTGTGGTGATTTCCAAATGAAAGAAAGTGAAATAAGTTCAGGGACGCCATACTATAGCCAGCAGCTCAGCTGAGTTTTGCTAGCATTTCTGTGTTCTTTATTCATAATCTGGTAAGATTGAAATTATTTCTTTGTATATTTTGAATATTGTTTAATGTTCGAGTGATTTGATACTGCCATATCATAATCTAGCCTTACAAACAAGTAGGGATTTGCTCTAGACCCCCCGCCCAAGTCAGGGTCTAGGGACCAACAATATACATAAACTCCAGCAAGGGTTAGGAAAGACAGATCAAGTGTTGAGAATAATGAAACATATTACCTATCCACTTTTAGGGAAGGAAACTAATAAATATTTTTCAGAATCTATAGTCTGGGAGGACCTATCTGATGTAAAACCACCATGGTAAATGTGCTGTTTGGTCAGAGAGATCTGACCTGTCTGTATGATGTGGTTGTTGTGTCCGTGTTGTGTCCAGACGTGGGTAGAGAATAGAATTTTGACACATAGCCAATACTTTGATTGCAGAGCTGTGAGTTTCAGTTGTGAACAAGGCGGTGTCCATTCAGTTGGTGATTTTACTCGAGTGTATCTGTGCAGTACGTTGTGACAGAGACCACTATTATTGCCCGCCAGCACGGAGAGGTGGGACCACCAGATTTCAGCACCAGAGCTACATATGCAAGATGAGTGAGCCTCTGGTCTGCTGGAAGTTCACCAACGCCTTTTAGTTACTAATACCCCATAAAATTCCTGCAATTTACTGGACACTGTGTAGTCAATATAGACAGGTGTGATGAGGCCACCCCAACAGCACAAGCATTAACTATCCTCCCAAGTAGATGACTACTAGAACATTTTAATAAAACTAACTAGTCTAGTACTTATATATGTACACTCTTGCATTTATTATGTAACATTCCATGCATTTCTTTCATAATTTTTAAATCCTTTTTTAAAAAAAAAAAAGTTCTGGTCAACATAAAACTTGATCCAGAACAAATAAATGTAATATAATTCTATCAAAAATTTTACACTCTTGAGTTAGTTCAGTGTATTATAATATTTGTTAAATATTATTAGTCTGCTTAAATATCGGTGGGTGTATCTATAACTATCACACCACATTACACATCATTACCCTAGACATTTTACATAGCTACATTCATTAAGAAAAAAAATTGAGTGTGAGGTCGTAGTGGTAGCAAGAAAGGCCTTCTGACAATTCACAACTACATTTTATCTCAGGAGCCTTCACAGCTGGCCTCATACATTACATTTAGTAATATCACCATCATACAATACCATCAAACCCACTACAGGCGGACCAAGAGACGAACGGGGAAGGCTAGGGCTGGCAGACGCGGCTCGAAACGAGAAAAGTTCCCTGCATCAAATAAGGTGTGAAACTTAGCATGTAGCTGTTACTTTGCATTTCATTAACTATATATTGGCATCGCCGAAAATGCAGTTTATCATTCGTTGCCAGAGATTTGAGGGAGTACTAGCTTATAGTAGAATCTAACAAGATTTCTTTTGGATTTTCTTCTATATTGGAGTCTAATTCATTCTGTGCTACGGTAAAATATATTAGCCTTGAGTGATTGAGTCGTTTAGTTCCTTCATTTATTTCACTGGATTTTTGTGTTAATTTAAACATATTAAATAAACCCATCGCAAAGTTTTCCAGTCGCAAATTAAATAATATAACTATCCGTTATTGCCCGAGATAATAGATGTGCAACATAATCTTAAATGCTAGGCGAGCGAAATGTTTTTTTAACCTTATATTTCTATTTCATCTTGTGTAAATTTTGAGTAATTAACTGTTCATAGCTAGTGGTAATTAAATCGATACATTGGCTATTCACTCGTGTAATTTCTTAAATATAAATAATTAAATACCAGAGTGATTTTACAGGCCTTACCGAATAACGCGGGTGTTAGATTTTATTATAGTATATTACCTGTTATCTATCTTCTCTTTTATACAGGGGATCATACCTTGCGATCCAACGGTTTTTAATATATAGAGAGTCATGTTCATATGGCTTATGGCATCCCCATTTATATGTTCCTACAAAACATAATAACATTGACTATACCAAAATCTGATTATTGGAGACCCTTATAAGTTCTTCGCAAAACCAGAACGGTCAAGTGTTCACTGGTGTTAAAAATTTAACTGGAACGGGACAATGCCAGATATATTATATTAAATCATATAAAGTTCCCTGGCCTGATGAGGCAGAACTTTCTGCACGAACTTATTTAATTAAACCCATATGACAGTAAACTGTGTTCCTACCACCAACTTCTACAGAGAACATTTTTGGCTATTTCTTTTCCAAGAACAGCCTGTGAGTAACATTCTACTGTTGAGATATTTCCCAGTCATTACGACAGACTCCTAGAAACAAACTTAGTCCCTGTAACAATCCCTGCAATCTGACGAAGAATCCTTGCCAGGAAAATTATAATCAACACACCATTTCAGCGAAATCTCCGAGCGAAATTAGCAGTGGCTATACGGAGCTTTCTGGGGCTTGACTGGACAAAATAATAAGACATATATAATAGTCTTAAGAACTGTGTGTGATTAATTCTATGGACATATGCAGCCGACAGAGGGGGTAAGTGTGAATGAAAGTGAGCTCGCTGAATGAAATGCGAGAAGGGAAAACGGAACGAAAGAATTTAGTTTACTTAAGTTTACTACTAATATAACACCTTCTTTTATATCTATCTCTCCTAAGTCCGAAGGCCCACGGGGCAGTTAAACTAAGGACATACCGGTTACCCGTCCCGACTAACCCCACTCCCATTGTCAATCCTTTGTTTTGATCTTTTGGGTAAACAACCTCGGGTGGGATCCTTTTCCTAGTCTGTCCATGTTCCAGAGGGAAGGTCTATGAGAAATATATTGTTTATTTATTTTCCCTTTATGTAACTATAATTTCACCTGATGACATGATAACGATGTATTCACTGTTGTAAACCTATTTTATTTTTTTCTAAAGTTATAATAAACTAAATAAACCTTTAAGCTATTAGTTTTTTTGGTCAAAACCCTCCCCTGATATATATTTATATGTGCCCATAGTTACCTGTTCGTTTCTCCGTATGTACGTATTTATGTCCCAAAAATGTTTGAGTGTGCGTACGAGAGGATAGTGTATTAGATTCAGTATCTAGTGAAAAAATACGTCTCCAGTAAGTGTGTCGTACTAGATAGGTTGGATTGAAACTATTATTAAATCCAAGACAGTATTTTTCTCCCACACCTGCACTCCTCGTACACAGGACTATTTCTCACACCTTTCTCTCACATAGCTTTCACCATCTCACCTCGGCTCGATTGGGACCATAACAATAAAGCCTATCTAAAACTCACGACAGTGATGATCGTGCTGGTTATGATAGTGACGGTAATGATGGTGACAGTAATGATGGCGACGGTAATGATGGTGAAGGTGATATGGTGACGGTGATGATCGTGCTGGTAATGATCGTGAAGGTGATCATCATGCTGGTAATGATCGTGAAGAGGATAATAGTAGAAGGTAATGACATTGACGGTAATGATGGTGAAGGTCATAATGGTAGGAAGTAATGATGATGAAGGTGATGATCGTGCTGGTAATGATCGCGAAGGTGATAATGGTAGAAGGTAATGATGATGAAGGTGATGATCGTGCTGGTAATGATCACGAAGGTGATAATGGTAGAAGGTAATGATGGTAAAGGTAATGGTGGTGACGGTAATGATGGTGACGATGATAATGGTAGATAGTAATGATGTCGAAGGTAATGATGATGGCGGTAATGATGGTGAAGGCGATAATGGTAGAAGGTAATGATGGTGAAGATAATAATGGTGAAGGTAATGATGGTGAAGGTAATTATGGTGACTGTAATGGTGGCGAAGGTTATGATGGCGAAGGTAATGATGGCTAAGGTAAGGGTGGTGAAGGTAGTGATGATAACAGTAATGGTGGTGAAGGTAATGATGGCTTAGGTAATGATGGCTAAGGTAATGATGGTGAAGGTAATCATGGTGACGGTAATCATGGTGACGGTAATCATGGTAAAGGTAGCGAGGGTGAAGGTAATGATTGCTAAGGTAATGATGGTAACGGTAATGAGGGTGAAGGTAATGATGGCTAAGGTAATGATGGCGAATGTAATGATGGTAAAGGTAACTAGGGTGAAGGTAATGATGGTGAAGGTATTGATGGAGAAAGTAATGATATCTACGGTAATGATGTCTACGGTAATGATTGTGAAGGTAATGATGGTGAAGGTAATTATGGCTAAGGTAATGATAGCGAAAGTAATTATGGTGAAGGTATTGATGGTGAAGGTAATGATGGCTAAGGTAATGATGGCTAAGGTAATGATAGCGAAAGCGATGATGGTGAAGGTAATGATGGTGAAGGTAAGTCCCACTAGGACAGAACTGAGTAAACCAAAGCGTGCACACACTCACACATTTACGTACAAAGCAAAGGAAACGATAATAGCACGCATGCGGACACGCACATACACAAACACACGGAAGAAACCGAGAGGGAGGGAAAAAAAAGAAAAAAAACTACAGTTCAACTTGGGATCAACCCCGGGACGTGAGGGAGTGCATGAAATCTGAACTTGAGAACAATAGTCCCAAGTTTTTTGTCAGTTTCTGTCAGCGAGAATCTCACGTTCAGTGTTATTTATTTTCGACCGACGGAAAATAATCAATACAAATTTTTTTTCTTCAGACATAGCTTTACTGTCAGAAAAATTATCTTATGTCTTCAATGGAGCTACCAGTGTTTGTCTAGGTAGACAAAGGTGATAACATTAACATAGAAAAACAATATGTACCTTGACTCAAGCCTTTTTACTGTGCCTCTATCAAACTGTCTACTTCCCTCTGAGCGTCCGATTAACAGAGTGGTTAGAACGTTGGTTTCTCGCGACAAACGTGCCAGGTTCGTTTCACGGTATCGACATGCGCCAGTCTACTCAGCTGTAAATGGGTAGGCTTACCTGCCTTTGCTCTTGAGTCAGGGAAGGAAAAGGCAGCGAGGAAGGGAACTGGTCACCTCAATTCTCGATGCTGGACCTAGCATAGTGACGTCTCTAACACTTCACTCACCTACGTCTCTGCTATGGGACTATACTACCTACCTCCCTTTAGTCTACTGCTGCTTCTTCTCTCGCTTTCATACAACCAAGGCCGTAGATAGGGAGTTGGGGGGTTCAAACCTTTAGGGTTTGGTGAAAAACATTTGTGGGGAAATTATACTGTACCCAAATAGTGCATAAAAATTTTTTTTTATAAACAATTATTAAGTCCTATCTACGGCCTTGCATACAACCACACCTATTTCTTGCATATACAGAAATAAATAACGATTTAACGGGGTCCTATATTCCGTAGTTGTTATGGTATCGTGAAAAATGACCATGTCATATGAAGCACTTCTTTGGGGTGCTAAATTGACTCTATGTGTTTTCACGATTTACTTTCGCAGCAATTCCCGGTGAGCCTATCACTTATATTTATTTTCTGTTGTCTTGTGTCTTCCTTCTTAACGTGTAACGTGTGTCTATTTATTTAACTACATTTATTTATTCATTTATTTACTATTTCTCTTCTCAAGTTGGCAAGTCTGCCAAGGCTTGTCTCGTGACCATACGGATTCTCCATCAAAGTGGTTGGCAATGGCTAGGCTGTCACTCAACTCTTCTCGTGGAATCCACATTCTTGAATGACAAGTTCTATTGTTTGCATCTACAGATGGTCACGTGTCTGTCTCATGACGTGGTTAGGAATTTGTTTCTGGGTGGAGAGACATATTCGGGGACTTTGTCTTGGAAGCTTCCCACTGGCAAAGGGGCGACCGACCACAACCAGGCGCGTCCACGGGTGGCGGATAGTGGAACGACCTCCAGAAATGGTGTGTCAGCTGCGAATTAAGTCAGTATTGCTGGACGAATAAGCAGTCGCGGACCAAACGGCGATGTCCTCCCAGCAGGACGGGGAGGGGTAACAGGTGGCACTGATACCCCCACTGAAATCCCCCATATGTCCTATGACGGGTGCATCAAGCGAGTAAGAGCCGTTATAAGCTCTAGCCACAGGGAAGGCAAACCTCGGTAAACAAACCAACCTGCTGCCTTGCAGCTACCACCGGGAGATGGAAAGGGTATGGGAGACAACCCTGAACAACAAACACAACCCGGCCTGCCGAAGACGGAGTGTGTTAGCTACGGCGCAGACACCGAAAAAAATTAGGACACACACGCTTTTGCAGTATGGAGTCATGCGACAATCTCGACTTACGTCATGGCGTCGCTTCTATCAGCTACAACCGGGGAGGAGCGGAGCCGGGCCCCTAGCCTCGAAAGGGCCCACCCAAGCAACCGGTGCCTTTGCCAACCAAATGGTCGGGGGAAGGCAAAGTAGAGCAACTGACCAACCAACCCACTGCCTTACAGTGGCTCAATGGAATGCAGAAGGAGTGAGGAACAAGAAACCGGAGTTACAAGAATTCCTCAGGGAAAATAACATTGATATAATCTGCATCCAAGAAACTCACCTAAAAGATACCCAACGATTCTTCATACGTGGATACGAATCCTTCCGCCAAGACAGGGCAAAAAAAAAACTAAGGGAGGAATCCTCACGCTGATTAAAACCTCAATCCCAGCAGTAGAGATACACAGATCTGGTGAGGACGAACTTGAATACATAACAGTCCAACTATTGCTGCCCAGTGGAGACTTAATGATCACAAACTGCTACAGCCCTCCAACCACAACTCTGGAGCTACACAAAGTGAAGCTTGCAGCATCAAGACACCTCATTATGGGCGACTTAAACAGCCACTCACCCAGCTGTTGCTATGAAGCAACAGATCTGAGAGGAGAAGAGGTGGAAGATTGGATGGTAGAGAATAAACTAATCCTAATAAACCAACCATAGGATAAGCCCACCTTCTATTCTAGAGTATGGAAAACAACGAGCACACCAGATCTTGCTATGGCTACAGATGTGTTACCAACAGATTACTGGTATATATATATATATATATATATATATATATATATATATATATATATATATATATATATATATATATATATATATATATATATATATATATATATATAATATATATATATATATATATATATATATATATATATGCAATGTATATATTTATTATTATATTATCTGTCGGAGGGAAGGTATTTGTTTTTAGAATCAGGATGCTTTCCTGTTCAAAGATATATCACTCATGATTGATTGATACTGTTGTTATATGGATTATCTCCCCTGGAGATCGAATTTGGCGTATGAATCTGGATTTTGTTAGTCTGTGCCTTGTTGGACCAGAAAAACAGATTGTTCTTGTTTAGGTTTATGCAAGAATGTTTATGGTCCGAGTCTATGTTTACTCTGTGTCTATTTCAGACGATTCGGTCTTATATCGTGATATCTTGGTATGTCTATGTGGAACTATTTTTCCTTGTACTGTACTTTGGGGTCAGGTGCTTTCGGCGCATGAAGGTACGTTAAGGAGTTCTTCGGTGATGAAGGAGCCTGGCGGGATGTCATGTCTTAGACCTGTCCAAAGTTTGTGATCTCTTCGATTCATTATGGGAACGAAGATAGTTTCTTCTAGGATTGTTAAATCCATGAGTTCCCCAGTGTTGATTCAGTAACGCCAGGAGAGTGTTTGTGTTTGCTAGTATATTTCGTATGGCAAGGTAAAGAACTGTTCACTGAACTCTTTCATTCCTAGGCTCAGTTGGGCAGACGTCGATATGAATTTACCTATGTATATGTCGGGACGACATGTTATCTAGCAGCACTGTATATGTTTATATGCAGCAACTATGAGGACAGAATATGCTGATTCTTGTAGAATCATTTATTGTTGATGAACAAAGCTTCGATTGAAGATTTACTATACATCCGTATAGTGAGCGATGCTCAACAGGGAACCAGAAGCCATTTTGGAATCCAATGTATTTTGGGAATCCTATTTATTGTCGATCATCAATCAGAGAACGGGAATGCCCCCTTATTATCAGGTGATGATTAAGAGATCACAGTTGTAAAGAAAACCCAATACTAGTGGGTTAACATTATCTTCACATAGATTTGCTGTACTTTTCCTAAAGGAATCTTTGCTAGAAAAGAGGTCCTGTTTAGGAGTCAAGTTTGAACAGTATTTATTCACTGACATGCTCGGTCAGTAAGGCCTGATGATTGTATTGATAAACAATGGAAATCTAAGTGCTTGTTTACAGATGTTCCATTGCAATGTTATTCAACATGAATGCTAACTTATGATGGTAGACCATTGATCAACAATATGCCATTTATGTCAACCTGTGTTCCTGTAACGATGCTCGTACTGTCCATGTGTACGTCCTATTAAATAATATGAAACGACCACAGTAGTCCAGCCATCCTTGACTTCCACCTGTGATTGGAGTGAGTGACCTGTGCACCTGTCGAAGTGTCATCCATTCGCGTTTGTCATCATTGATGTCTACACTCACCCATTACATCAGAATACGCACTTAACAGTACACCTTGTCAGGGCCCCAACAGTAGGTAACCTGACCCATTTACAGAACATTGTGACTGGACGAGCTATTCACACAAAAAAACCAGTCCATACTAATCTGGTGCGAGAAACAAAGCTTTATCAGTGTGATGTCCAGTATAACGCCTTTATCAATGTGGTGGCACTTCACCAACCCTACTAGTTGACAGATAACCAATAATATAGACGTTATCAAGATGACATACATCGACTCACCACTAGAACAGTAAATAACCAACTGGGGGGAAGTGACCATGCACCAGTCACATTACAGATATCTGAGGTAAGAAGTGCAGGACAAATTAATATGTCTCCTAGCTGGAATTTCAAAAAAGCAAACTGGGGATTTTTTAAAGAACATGTCGAACATTACCCACTCAAATAATGTCAATAAAAACATTTCCATCATCAGTGAGGCAATCATCCAAGCAGCAAAGAATTCAATTCCACGAGGTAAACGACGAGATTACAAACCATACTGGAGTGACAATCTGGGAAAACTCCATAGTGACTTAAATAAAGCACGGGAAACTATGGAGCAAAGTCCCACATTAGAGAACACCCAGAGACACAACAGCATAAAACAAGCTTTTAATGAACAAAAGAAAGCTGAAATCCAAAGGAGCTGGCACCAGAAGACCAGCAGTCTCAACATGGAAAAGGACTCGAGCAAGCTGTGGAATCTGACAAGAGTACTAAATGAAGAAACAACAACCAGCTACTGCAAGACTGTCATCAAGGAAAACGAAAAATACCACACAGGAAAGATGGCAGCAAACATCCTGGCAGATTTCTACAAGGAAGAAAGCACCACATCACTTCCACATGCACGTATCCAAGAAGTACGTAAAGAAGTAAAAGAAAAACTGAAGCACCAAAACCCAGATTCCTGCATGAAGTCATCCCTTACTTTGAGAGAACTAAATGCTGCCATAACAAAACTAAAGAACATGAAAGCTCCAGGAAAAGATGGTATCACAAATGATATGATCAAGAACCTTGGACCTGTAGCCAGGCACAAGCTCCTCCTAATCTTCAATCAATCATGGAGTACTGGAAAATTCCCAGATCGATGGCGAGAAGCAATCATTGTTCCCATCAGAAAGAAACAAAAGGAGAAAACAAGCAAGTCCAGCTACCGATCAGTTAGCCTTCTGAGCTGTCTGGGTAAGGTATGGAAATAATGGTGAACTCAAGATTAATGAAACATCTGGAAAAAAACCATCTGCTTGATAACACACAGTCAGCATTCAGGAAAAACCGCAGCACCGAAGACCAGCTGGTATATCTAGCACAGGAAATAGAAAATGCCTTTCAGGAGAAAAAGAAAGTTCTGGCTGTTTTTGTAGACTTCACAAAAGCCTTTGATAAGGTATGGAAAGAAGGACTCCTCCTTAAGATGCTCAACAACAAAATTGAAGGGAGAATGTTCAGCTGGATACGGGACTTTCTCCGATACCGCACAGCAAGAGTAAAACTTGACGGGAATCTGAGCCATCGCGTCACTCTTCAACAAGGTGTGCCACAAGGAGGAGTTATCTCCCCCACACTTTTTATCATATATATAAATGATATAGCAGAGAAACTGTCCGGGAATATCTCCAGGGCTCTTCATGCTGACGATTTTGCTGCCTGGTGTGCTGCTGAACATTTGCCTACTGCAAATGCAAGCAGCGCTAAATACCATCGGTAAATGGGCATCAGAGTGGGGAGTACAGATAAACCTCTCCAAGACAGTAGCAACCTGCTTCTCCCTGTCAAATCGCCAAAAAACGATCAAACTGCAACTAAATGGAAGTGAGCTTCCAATCGAGGTAAATCCAACATACCTGGGAGTCAAGTTGGATAAGAGACTCACCTGGAAGCCACACATAAATGCAGTAGAACAGAGAGCAATAAGAAAGCTCTCTATTATGAAGAAACTGGCTGGCACAAGCTGGGGGGCAAATACCAACATACTAAAAAAAAGTTTATACAGGCACAGTCAGGCCTGTACTTGAATATGGCATGTCAGCCTGGGCCACGGCATCTAAAACAAACACAGAACGTCTAGGGAAAGTACAAAATTCAGGCCTTAGATTAATCACTGGAGGGATGAAGACTTCTCCAATCCAGACAATGGAGAGATACACCAACATCCGCTCTCTGAATGACAGACGTGAGGAAAAGGTATTCACTCACAGTGAGAAGCTTCTACGAATGCCAAGTCATCCAATGCATGCCAAACTCCATAGCTTGACAAAGAACAGGCTGAAAAGAACCAGCTTCATAAACATCTCCAAACATCTGCATCGATGCCATGAAGACCTCCTCCCAAAACAACATACTGAGATTGAAATGTTAATTGACTATGAGGAGCCAGACGACTGCCATGGAAATGTATCTATCTTCACAGAAGTCCCTGAAATAAAAAAGAAAGGCCTCCAGACCCCTCAACAACTAAAAACCTTGGCTCAAGAAATGATTGAAGAAAAGTACAACCCGAAAGAGTGGACACACGCATACACAGATGGATCCGCTGAGGGAGCAGTAAAGAACGGTGGTGGGGGCATTGTTATAAGATTCCTAAATGGAAAGATCATCCGAAAGGCCTTCTCAACTGGAAAGATCTCCTCCAATTTCAGGGCAGAAGCTATGGCACTACTGCAAGCCCTGAAAATCTTCACCAGACCCGAACAACAACCACCAGCTAAGATAGTAATCTTCACCGACTGCAGATCAATACTGGAATCAATACAAAACACCAGAAATGATAACATGATGAATGAGATCAGATCTGAGCTGAACATCATCCAAAAGTCATCAACCATTGCCCTTCAGTGTTTACCCTCCCATTGTGGAATTGCTGGTAATGAGAAAGCAGATGCTCTATCAAGAAGTGGCAGTAAAATGGAACAATACAGCCATCCATTGCCGTATCGGGAAGCAAAAACCATAATCCCCAACAAGTACAAAAATCAGTGGAAGGAGGAAGGGGATATGTACAGCAGAGATGACCCAATACACCATCTAAACAGATACCAACAGACCACAATGTTCCGCCTGAGAACCGGCCACTGCAGATTACTAGGACATCTCTATCGCCTCAAGATATTCCACACAAATGAATGCTCATGCGGAACAGGAATCCAGACCCAGAACACATTCTCCAGAACTGTTCAGCCCACGATGAACCGCGACGTGTGACCTGGCCAAGGGGTGCTGAGCTCCAGCAGAAGCTATGGGGCTGCCGCGCCGACCTGGTAAAGACTGTGGACTTCGTCCTGGCGACAGGCCTGCAGATTTAGCATGACTACAAACTGAACGCAGAAGAAGAAGAAGAGGAAGCTTCCCTACCCCCATCCAAAGCCATTTTGTTATAATACGCTGTAAATGATACTGGATATATTGTTTAAAGGGTTCGGAATAAATTGGGATGTGTGTGTGTGTGTGTGTGTGGGGGGGGGGGGGGGGGCGCCTCTGTCCCCCCAAAACTGAAGGTCCCACCAAATACGTCACTATGTCTGCCTGTCCGACTGATTTATTTCTTGAACATATAGAACCTCTGTAGTGGCCTGTTCTTAAACTCACATTTATCATGTGATCTCTTCTTAGTAAAGAGAACTAGGCTTCAGCTAAATCCATTACGGGGACACTATGCCATTTTTAAAGCTACTGTTAATAGCACTCTTGGCTTCACCATTATCCCTGCTGTCCACGGTAGTCAGTAGAACTGCCTTTAATGCTGTTGCCTCAGCTTGAAGTTCTTTGACAAATTTTGTCAGCGGACATATAAAGATGTGGATTTCCTGTCCATTTTTATTTTTTTATGTTTGTGTCTGTGTACTTTATGTTTTATTTTGTTTTTGTAGCTCTTGTTGCTAATATGCCCGTTTACATGGCCCAGTCCTCTAAAATGTAGGTCTCTAAAATGTAGGTCTCTAAAATGTATTCTGTAGTTACCTCCTGCCTTTTCGCATTCATTTGGCTAACTTTTGCTTTTTATCACTTCCAGTTTGTTTGTCAATGAACTCTGGGAATCTTGTTCTTCTCTATGGTATGAAGGTGCTGTTTATCATTAGAGGATCTGCCTTCGTTTGTGGAAGGTCTAGTACAGGGGTCGGGAACCTTTCCGTGACAAAGAGCCAAATAATTAATTTTGTCTCCATTTTAACAAATTGAAGAGCCACTTGAAAAAAAATATCACATTCACTAAGAGTTAAGCAGTAGAGAGCCGCGAGCCGCACGAGATGGCTCAAAGAGCCGCATGTGGCTCACAAGCCGCGGGTTTCCGACCCCTGGTCTAGTATAATGAGGGCGAGATTGCTTATTGTGCAAAGCAGCTTCTCCAGAATCTACCGCGGCTATATAATCTCAGTTTGTTATTCACTGGGTGGCTTATGAGCCTTTTACATCTGTCTGCCTGTTGAAGTACTCAGTAATCTTTAATGTCATTCATAACGTGAATTTTGTAATCTTGTTCATTTATTTGATTTTACTGGGTTAATTTCCTTGCTCCATTTATGATTCTCTCAGTCTGGTTGCGTAGAGTATACTGGCTGTTCCGTTCAAGATGGATGCTGACACAGATTTGGAAGTTCATGAACTGCATCGTCTCATCAGACCGTTTGTCTAAAGGCGTATCTTCCTTGAGAATATACAAACAGATCGATCCCTAGTTGAGCAGGTGATTTTTGTCACCATCTCTTACTCTAGCTTACGTGTGTATGTTAATGCTAATATAATAGCTATTTTTAAAATAGAGCTCAGTAAAGCGTATATTCATACATCTGGTTACTTAAAAACCCACTCCAAAAAATTAGTGAATGAAGCAGTTAACAACTGTACGTGCTACACAAGATGAAAACCAGAAAAGTGGTCCTTCCATTTTGGACAAACGTTCTCGTAAGCAATAGAAGTAACAGTGTCTCAATATTCCACGAGCCAGTTCTTGAACAAACTTCTGGATAAAAGAAGGCGATTCTGCATTCTAGTTTCCTTCTGGCATTCAGTGTTTCATTCCATGATCCTCCTTGTTAGATGGCTTTCTTCCTTTCCAAATGGTTCGCTTGAATTAGGTCGGATTCTTCGTTTTTGCATCTTTCATATTCTGAGATTATCAGGCCCGGTTACATCGTTTCTTCTTCACCTTTGACGACATGTCTGTTTGAATGGAACAGTGCTTTGATTTCGTGAGTCATATAAATTATACAAATATTTCAGCAGGTAAGGAATGTACGATGAATGGAAAGTGTGCAGTGAAAATCACTACTTGCTAATGCCAATCTGTTGAGATGTCATTCAATCGCTATTAAAGTATAAATAAGTCAAATGAATGTTCACATACAAAACACTGCTTTGATTATATCCGAGTAATCTCTCCTGTTGTTGCCCTACAAGACGCCACCAGGCGTGATGGCCACTGACTGCTCTGACGGTCGGCGGCTAAGGATCAAAGAAGAAGAATCTCTCCTGATCCCGTGGCCGAGTAATCTCTCCTGATCCCGTGGCGGGTTGGCGGTCCTCTCGGGACTAACCCTTCTGGAAACTTCATCATGCTGGCTGGCAGGCACTAGTTGTTTTTATTTCCCAGGGTTGGCCAAGAGCTCAGTTAAAGACTTCTACTTTTCTTTCAGGTTGGTAATTGCGCTGAACAAACTGACGGACCTCGGTCTAGTTTCAAAACTAAAACCCACATTCACACATATACACAAGTATTTGTCACTTGTCCAAATACCAGTCTACACGTCAGCAATTCTCACAACATTTTTCCAATCCGAAATATCAATGAAGTGGTTGGCTGTCATTTCTATATCTACCACTGTCGAGAACAACTGAATAGGCTATATATGTGCCCCTACACATAAACAGAATCCTTCCCTCCCCCATGTTATTACTACTTATTTGTTAACTATCTCTCTATCTCGCTCTCTCTCTCTCTCTGTTCAAATACAGTGAAAGACGCAGTCAACGCCTTAACAAAATACAAGTGCCCAAGCCTAGGCTTGACTTATTCAAGAAAAGCTTAGCTTACTCTGCTGCTCATCTCTGGAACTATCTTCCACATTATCTGAAAGATAACAACCTCAGTCCCTATTCATACAATCGTAAACTTTTCGATTACTTTATGAGTTCTGATTATCTGCCCCCCTAATGTGATTATTTTTCCGAACAAATAATATAATATCGAATGTAGGTTTAATGATGATGACAGTGCTTTTCAACATATTTTGTTTCATGGTGATACTTAGTTTGTATTTTTCAACATACTTTATTTCATGTTTATAATTAGATACTGTGAATGTGAGTATGCTATTATTTTACCTTTACAACGTTGAATTCCTTGAATTGATGGGTAAAATGTATGTGAGAATAAATGAAATCAGTATAAAAGACGAGAGAAAGGAAGGGCAGAATGTCAGACGAGCCTGTGTGCCCAATTCTCAACCCTTTGAAAATAAAGTTCGTTCGTTCTCTCTCTCTCTCTCTCTCTCTCTCTCTCTCTCTCTCTCTCTCTCTCTCTCTCTCTCTCTCTCTCTCTCTCTCTCTCTCTCTCTCTCTCTCTCTCTCTCTCTCTCTCTCTCTCTCTCTCTCTCTCATCTATGAATATGAATTTTTTCATTGTATATTTGTACTCGTTGTGCCCATTGTTTATTTTGTATGTGTGTGTGTGTTATTTTTGTATCTGTTGTAAGGCATTTCTCATATGTTCACTTTAATTGTTATTACAAGCTCTCACTTGGAAAAAATAATTTTAACAAGCATAATTTATCTACAATTCATTAAGATGCTTTCGGCCTCAATTTCCCAATCATTCAAACTACAAGATCGTTTCGTGCCCTGATATAACCAACAGAATAACTTCTGACTGACAGGAAACTATCTTGCGCAGATGCGGAAAATAAAACAAACTGTTTATAAAATGCTGAGCTTCTCAGGATGTAAACTTCACAAGCTCGTAAATTTCATGTTAAGTTAACCATCTGGAAGTTAAAACATAAAGTTATGAGAAAAAAATATGTGACCAGAGTACGGAGGTGATAAGAGAGAGACAGACAGAAAGAGAGAGAGGGAGTGGGGGGAGGGGGGAAAGGGGGGGGGAACCGGTTGTCTGCAACTACCGCAAATTTAGAATTTAGAATTTAAAACTATGTTAGCCTGACTACACCTAAAGTGGTAGGCCCAATATTTTCCAACCTGGCAATCTAAACCTTAGACAGGCGGTGCATGCAACACGAACCAAATTCAAATTTATGAACACACAACTGTTTAAGAGTCGTATGACACGTCAAAGCGGGGCGATTGAGATCGTCTTTGTTTGAACGTGTTACATTTGACATCTATTGAGGACATCTGTTACCGTCTAGAGGAGGGACCATATCTCGAAACATGACTGAATGTTGGAAATTAAATGTGTGCTTGTGTTCTTGTATTTACAGTATTACATTTGTGCTTGTGTGTACGTGTAGAAAGCGCCATAGTCAAGCTGTGAGTGCTGCCACCATGGCAATACAGATACAAAACAAAAGTATGTTTAACTGAGATTTATAATGACAGTTGAAAGCCAGAAGTAATACCTTGGATACATAGAGAAATAGAAATCTCCCTTCAGAGATTCACCATCACTGAGATGTTAACTCTTGGTGATATATATATATATAGCCTACAGAGAGTCACAGAAGTCTTGGTGATATATATATATATAGCCTACAGAGAGTCACAGAAGTCTTGGTGATATATATATATATAGCCTACAGAGAGTCACAGAAGTCTTGGTGATATATATATATATAGCCTACAGAGAGTCACAGAAGTCTTGGTGATATATATATATATAGCCTACAGAGAGTCACAGAAGTCTTGGTGATATATATATATATAGCCTACAGAGAGTCACAGAAGTCTTGGTGATATATATATATATATAGCCTACAGAGAGTCACAGAAGTCTTGGTGATATATATATATATAGCCTACAGAGAGTCACAGAAGTCTTGGTGATATATATATATATAGCCTACAGAGAGTCACAGAAGTCTTGGTGATATATATATATATAGCCTACAGAGAGTCACAGAAGTCTTGGTGATATATATATATATATAGCCTACAGAGAGTCACAGAAGTCTTGGTGATATATATATATATAGCCTACAGAGAGTCACAGAAGTCTTGGTGATATATATATAGCCTACAGAGAGTCACAGAAGTCTTGGTGATATATATATAGCCTACAGAGAGTCACAGAAGTCTTGGTGATATATATATAGCCTACAGAGAGTCACAGAAGTCTTGGTGATATATATATAGCCTACAGAGAGTCACAGAAGTCTTGGTGATATATATATATATAGCCTACAGAGAGTCACAGAAGTCTTGGTGATATATATATAGCCTACAGAGAGTCACAGAAGTCTTGGTGCAATTTTCAGCTTTAATAATTTCAGAAGTATAAATGCTACAAACTTACTGTAAGCATCATTAGTAAAAGTTTAATTATTTAAATTTCTTTTACACTTATTTCGTTTCGTAAATGTTTAACAATACATTTTAAATTGTTTGTTTCGGTCCCTCTGATTGAAGATGACAAACTTTGAAGAAAAAAAAAAGGCTGAACTCAAGTTCACAGCAGCATTAAGAAGAAAATTCGTTTCCCATTATAAGACGGAGGCTCCCAAGAGAAATTTAAATAACAACTGGATGAAAAATAATTCAAGGTCACTGGCTCAGTTCACGAGAAGCCTAGACCCCGGAGATTGTGGGTGATATTGAGAGGATCTTTGAACAGAGTCCCAAACAACCAGTGCGCCGCGTGTCTGCTGAATTAAACATTCCAAAAACCAAACAATAAAATTTTTGTTTGTTTGAGAGTTTTGCCTTCTTGTGGCGAGGCGCGTTCCTTTCAACCTAATTGGTTATATCAGAGCGCAATTTACTAGTAAAAAATAAGTGTACTCCGTTAACTGAAGCGATGTGTTGATAAACTCTAAGCCCTGAAAAGGGCTACTAGCTTCTATCAGCTAGCATGAAGAAGCCCTGAAAAGGATTGCTAGCCCAGTCAGCGTCGATAGATACTGTCCTGAAAAGGACTGCTAGCCCAGTCAGCGTCGATAGATACTGTCCTGAAAAGGACTAACATTATCCTCCTGCTAGCATAAAGCCCTGAAAAGGACTTGCCCTATAAAGGACTCACCAGCTACGCCAACGCTGCCCGTACTTCCTCAGTTTTCAGCAAAACACCGGTTGTATGTCAATAATAAAAAAAAAATTTCTGGGGCATCCTTTATATATAATATAATGTATATCAGAGAGAGAGAGAGAGAGAGAGAGAGAGAGAGAGAGAGAGAGAGAGAGAGAGAGAGAGAGAGAGAGGAAGGTCGTACTGACAGGAAGGGAGAAACAATTGGGGCCATCTGGCCTGGTCTTATCTCATGGAATTGGGGTGGGGGGGAAGGCTTATCTCACGGAGTTAAAGGGGGGGGGGGGGCGCTCACCTCGACAAATGATGCATAATTAACCTCACCTGGACTCTCTGAGGGTCTGAATAGACGCTATGTCTGTGTGTGTGTGTGTTTGTTTGCAGGCAGAGAAATAGAGAGGAGAACGAGACGAGAAGGAGAAACTGAATAGCGCATGTATGAGTTAGGCTAAAGTAACAAAAATGTATTGAACAGGTTTGATATTGTATGTACCGTTAACACTGCTCACTACGAAGACCGATACTCGTCACTGCTATTCTAGACAATTTAATTAGCTCTCTCTAAAACCATTCCGTTACACATTCTCTCCCCTTCCGTAGTTAAATCAGCAAGTATTAACTAGAAACTACCAAACCTGATACTTCGAAATACTCAACAGCGCTCATAATGCCGTTTATTCTCAAAACAGAATCGACTCAACTGGTAGGAAATTCAAAATATTGCTCCGACATCTGTTATGAAATCGTCACGAAACTACACCACAGCAATGTCAACAGAACAAGGGCCCAACAGCGACATAACCCACTGGTAGCAGGCGAGGCCAGTGAAAGAAGCAACACGGAAGTCGAAGTAAAGCCAGCGCGGGTTTGTCAATCAGAAAACGAGAGGCGGTGATTTGTTGGAGAAGTAAGATTTAAGTCCTCTTCAGCTCGTGCGGGAGACTCCCAAACCATTGCGTTGGCCACGAGTTGATCCTTTAGCGCAGTGAACGCCTCCCAAATCCCAGGTACTCTCCATGGTCAGGGTTGCTCAATAGTTTACTTTTTTTTATTTACTCCTGCCGTGAAGTGTCGCTGGGAGCTTCCACTCTTGAGCTAAGTGTGTGGCGCTGGCTGCTTTGAGCCCGTGTTGTCATCATCATCATCGTCAGCTGCAAGGATCTCCAACATTTTCTGTCTTTTGTCTTGATGGTGTTTGTCGTGAGTTTTAGATAGGCTTTATTTTTATGGTCCCAATCGAGCAGGGGTGAGATAGTGAAAGCTATGTGAGAGAAAGGTGTGAGAAATACGAGGAGTACAGGTGTAGGAGAAAAAATACTGTCTTGGATTTTATAATAGTTCCAATCCAACCTATCTAGTGCGACACACTTACTGGAGACGTCCTAGATATTGATTCAATACACTATACTATCGTACGCACACACAAACAATTTTGTGACATACATACGTACATACGTATACACGAACACGTAAACTGTGGGCACATATATAATGGGGCAGGGGAAGGTTTTGGCCAGAACTAATAGCTAAGGTTTATAAAATTTATTATATCGTTAGAAAGAAAAAATAGGTTACAACAGTTAATACATCGTTATCATGTCATCAGGTGAAATGGTAGTTACATAAAGGGAAAATAAATAAACAATATGTATTCTCATAGACCTGGGAAAAAACTAGGAAAATAATCACACCCGAGGTGTGTTTACCCAACAGATCAAACAATTTGATTGACAACGGGAGTGGGGTAGACGGGACGGGTATCTAGAATATGTCCTTAATTTAACTTTCTCGTGGGCCTTCAGCCTTAGTGAGAGAATAGATAAAAGGAAGGGGTTATATTAGTAGTAAACATTTAGAAACTAAATTCTTTCATTCCGTTTTCCCTTCTCGCATTCATTCAGCGAGCTCGCTTTCATTCACACTTACCCCTCTGTCGGCTGCATATGTCCATAGAATTAAATCACACATACTTCTTAAGACGAATATATAGGTCTTATTATTTGGTCCAGTCCAGCCCCAGAAAGCTCTGTATAGCCACTGCTAATTTTGCTCGGAGATTTCGCTGAAATGGTGTGTTGAGTGTAATTTCCTGGCAAGGATTCTTCGTCAGATTGCAGTGATTGTTATAGGGACTAAGTTTGTTCTTCCAAGGATTCTGTCGTAATGACTGGGAAATATCTCAACCGTAGAATGATATTTCCAGGCTGTTCTTGGAAAAGAATTAGCCGCGAATGTTCTCTCTTAGAATTGATGGTAGGGAAAATGGTTACTGTCAGTATGGTCTTGATCTAATAAATTTGTGCGTAAGTTCTGCCTCAAGAGGCCAGGGAACTTTTATAGAATTAAATACAGAGAATCGTATGGCATTGTCCGTTCCAGTTTAACTTTTCACACACGTGAACAATTGACCGTTCTGGTTATTCAACCACTCTCATGGGTTTAGAAGATGGACCTATAAGGATCTCTTAACATCACATTTTAATGTCAATGTTTTTGTATGGTTTTGAACATATAACTGGTGATGCCATAAGCCAGCTGAACATGACTCTCTAGGTATAATAAAACCGTTGGATCGCAAGGTAAGACCATCTATATAAAAGAGAAAATTGATAACAGGTAATATACTATAATAAAATATAACACCCGCGTTATTCGGTAATACCTGTAAAATCACTCTGGTATTTAATTATTTAATTTTAAGAATTTATCGAGTGACTAGCCAGTGTATCGATTTAATTACCACTAGCTATGAACAGTTAATTACTTAATATTTACGCAAGATGAAATAGAATTATGAGGTTAATAACCAATTCGCTCGCCTAGCGTTTAAGATTATGTTACACATCTATTATCTCGGGAAATAACGGGTAGTTATATTATTTAATTTACATCTGGAAAACTTTGTGATGGGTTTATTTAATAGGTTTAAATTAACACAAAATCCAGTGAAATAAATGAAGAAACTAAACGACTAAATCACTCAAGACTAATATTTTACCGATAGCACAGAATGAATTAATGAATATAGACTCCAATATAGTAGAAATCCAAGAGAACTTTGTTAGCTTCCACTATAAGCTAGTACTACTTCAACTCTCTGGCAAACGAATGATAAACTGCATTTTCGGCGATGCCAATATATAGTTAATGGAATGGAAGATAATAGCGACATGTGAAGATTCACACCTTATTTGAAATCAGGGAACTATACTCGTTTCGAGCCGCGTCTGCCAGCCTAGCCTTCCCCGTTCGTCTCTTGGTCCGCCAGCTATTTTCCCCGTCTTAGTCGGTTCGCATGAACGTGTGACCCGAAGGTGAGAAAACTGCTTCGTTCTTCTGGGACCACCCCAGTCTTTTGATACTGACCGCTTACGTCTCTTGGCAACGCCCTTCTAGACGGGATGACAGAAAAAGGTAGGGAAATGCTTGCTTTTCATCGCTCTAGAGATAGGCAGTAGGTGTGGCTAACTAAACCTAAGGCAAACGAAACTCCTGGATCCTCGCATGATAACTGTTTGCATATTAATTATCCAACGTGGGTAAAAATCCACGTGGAAATGATGCATACTAATTTGCACGCGTGGTAGAGTTCCACGTTGACGATTTAACTACACACAAATTCAGGGGCCTCGATGCTATTCAAGGGTACTCTTGTTATCATCCGTCAATTCAGGGACAGCTGGATTTTCATCCGTCACAGTGTTCTCTGATGGACTTCTTGTCCTCCTCTTGATGTTATCTTCCCACTTATAGTGCTGTCTTCCTCTTGCCTTCAACTCTTCCTTCTATTATGATCTTCTGCAAGGTGTTATGTCTTTTTATATGGCTAAATACTTTAGCTGCCTAATTTTGATCTCCGTCATTAACTCTCTTTTCATAACTAATTTTCTAGGATCTCTTTATTTTCTTTCCATGAGATGCGCTCCATTGGTCTATATACCTCAATTCTTCCTTCCAATTGCTTGTAGGAATTCTTTAATATTTATCATTCTGCCTGTTAGTCTTGTCAGCACCCTATAATCAGATCTTTAACTCTTGTATGCCGCACATAATGTTAATTGATCGGGCTAAAAACTGCTCAGATGACCAAACCATCTTATTATCTGTCTCTCTATGTATTTTATGCAGGATGTAGTTTCTAGCATCCTCTCCAGTGGTCTGTTCAAAGACCATGTTTGGCGCTGATAGCTAAGAGTTGGTAAGAATATACCATTTATCAATTGTCATTTAGCTTGTATACTGACATTCGAATACGTGAATAGTGAACTGCCCCTTCCCCCCCCCCCCAACACCCACCCCAATGAATAAGAATCAAAAGGGGAAAAACGAATCTTAAACCTATAACAAAAACAGATACATTTTAGGCACTCAAATAAAACAGAACAATTATACTAGACAAGAAAAAGCAATAACAGGCAGAGAATAACTAGATAGAAATGTACGTCTTAAATCGAACGAGCAACTAAGCTTCTGGTAGTTTGTTGTACCGCGTTCATTTCTCCCAGAGAGGTAAAGCATCCCCTTGATGAACCTGGATTGGATCTCTTCTATTCTTCTTTGATCCTTAGCCATCGACCGTCAAAACAGTAAGTGGCCATCACGCCTAGTGGCGTCTTGTAGGGCAACAACAAATTGATTCCACTTTGCTCGGTCGGTGGCCATCCTTCGTACAGTGCCCCAACTCTGGTTCATTCTTTGCATCTCAGCCTCCACAGTCCTCCGCCAGGTTGTTTTTGGTCGGCCTCTCTTTCGTTTTCCTTCAGGGGTCCAAAGCATAGCTGTTCTTGTGATGGCATCGGGGTCTCTTCTGAGAACATGACCAACTCAGCTCCAGCGTCTGCCAGCTATGATGGTGTGCATGTCCTCTTGCTTGCTCCGAGCAAGCAGATCTTGGTTGGTGATGGTATTGGGCCAAAAGATTCGGTGAATTTTTCTTAGGCAAGTTGTGTGAAAAGAGGACAATTTCGACATTTCCTTCTCTGTAACTCTCCAGCATTCCGCACCATAGAGAAGCACAGAAAGCACACAGCTCTGATATAATCTTAATTTTGTGCTTGTGCTGTATTGAGAGGACTTCCAGATGTTGTTTAGGCTAAAAAAGGCTGTTCTTGCCTTATTCATTCTGATGTTGATGTCTTTGCCTGCCCCGCCGTCTGGTGTTACAATGCATCCTAGGTATGTGAAGGTGTCTGTCTGTACCAGTTGCTGATTCCTTACTGATATGGGCTCAGAGTTGCTCACATTGAGCGTCATGACCTCTGACGTCTTTAAATTGATGTTCAAGCCCACCTGCTGGCTAAACTTATTAAGTCTATCCGTTTTTTCCTGGATGTGTTGATGTGAATGTGCTAGTAGTGCAATGTCATCTGCATATTCCAGATCTTCCAATGTAGAAAATGTAGTCCATCTTATTCCTTTTGGACTGCCCTCTATTGTCTGGCGCATCACCCAGTCTATGACTGTTAAAAATAGAGTGGTGATAAGGGGCATCCCTGTCGTACTCCTGTCTTCACCTCAAAGGTTAGGTTGCTCTGCCCAACACTACACGTAAAGTTTGCATAGAGGCTTTTTATGATTGACACTATGCAGCTTGGAATTCCATAAGCCCTCAGTACTTTCCATAAACTGTCCCTATGTATGCTGTCAAAAGCCTTTTCAAAATCAACGAAATTGATGTACAGCTGTCTTTGCCATTCTGAGCACTGCTCTATAATGTTCCTGAGAGTGAATATATGATCTAAACATCTTCTGTTTTTTCTAAATCCTGCTTGTTCTTTCCTCAGTTTGTGGTCTACTGCTTTTGAAATTCTCTGTATAATTATCCTGCCTAGTATTTTGCTGGGAACTGAGAGAAGAGTGATTCCTCTCCAATTATTGCAGTCTGCAAGATCTCCCTTCTTGGGCAATTTGACAATTATTCCTTTGTTCCACTCTGATGGTGTTGTCCC
The DNA here is from genome assembly GCA_024509875.1 of Oreohelix idahoensis. Classification (NCBI taxonomy): domain Eukaryota; kingdom Metazoa; phylum Mollusca; class Gastropoda; order Stylommatophora; family Oreohelicidae; genus Oreohelix; species Oreohelix idahoensis. Next base: position 77,127 of record JAMPIV010011482.1, on the reverse strand, counting down.
CGTTTTCCAGACTTGTACAAATAGTGGTTCTAATAGTTCTGCTACTAGCTCAGGGTCTGTCTTAAATAGCTCTGCATTTAAGTTATCATGGCCAGGAGCTTTTCCGTTCTTTAACCCTTTGAATGCTGTGATGATTTCTTCTTTTCGTGGAATGTCTGTATTTACATCTAGATCGTTTTCAGCCTCAGGAACATTCAATTGTGTCTCTGGTGGTTCCTTGCTCAGAGTTTCTCTAAAGTGCTCTGCCCATCTTGTTTCCTCTCCCTCTGCTGTCGTGATGAGATTTCCTTGCTTATCTCTTACTAATGTAATATTGTTTGCACCTCGTTTTCCGCTGATGAATTTAGTTATTTTGTATACTGTGCTTTGTTCATTTCTCAGTGCTGCCTCTTCTGCCTGTCTTGCAAGATCCTCTAGGAAATTCCTTTTGTTGGCTCGGGTTTGGCGTTTAACTTCCTTGTCCAGCTGACTATACTGTTCGCTATATTGTTGCTTTAACCTGGGGGACTTCGCTTCTGTTTTCTTTCTTTTCATTTCCTTTCTCAGTGTTATGGTGTTTAATGTTTCTGGTGTTATCCAGTCTTGCTTCTTCCTTTCCTGGAATCCCAAGCATGATTTGCTGCTTTCTTTATATATTGTTGAAATGGTGTTGAATTTCTGGTCTACATCATCAGTCAATGTCTTTTCGTGACTTTTGGCTAATTGATATCGTTTCTTTATGTCAGCCGCAAAAGCTTTTCTGGTAAGGGGGTCCTTCAATTTGCTGATGTCAAACCTTTTCTGTGCAGTTACAGTTGGTCCAACCCTTCTTAGTTTCACTTTCAGTTTTGCTACTACTAAATGGTGATCACTTCCCACATCTGCACCTCTTCTTACCTTCACATCTTGTAATGCATGTATCCATTTACCGTTAATCATGATGTGGTCTATTTGGTTTCTGTCCCGACCATGTGGTGATTCCCATGTTAATTTGTGGATTTCTTTATGTGAGAAAAGTGTTCCTCCAATGACCAGGTTGTTAATACTACAGAAACTTATTAATTTATCCCCATTTTCGTTTGCTGTTCCGCTGCCGCATTTCCCCATTACTCTTTCATTATATGTATTGTGTGTACAAACTTTCGCGTTGAGGTCTCCCATTACTATAATAAGATCATATCTAGGTGTGTCTTCCATTTCTTTCTGCAGTTGTTGATAGAATTCATCCTTGACCTCTTCATCGCTGTCATTCGTTGGTGCGTAGCATTGTACAAGGTATTATTGTAGTATTGGTGAATCTACCTCTCAATCTTAATCTTATCAGTCTGTTGTTGATGAGTTTCCATTCCAGTAATGTCCTTTCTATTCCTTTCTGTAGAATAATGGCTACACCTTCATTGTGCTGTCCATCCTCTCTTCCAGAGTAAAGTACTGTTTCTCCTGTTGCTGTTTTAACTTTTCCTGCCCCTGTCCATCTGTTCTCGCTTATCCCTAGAATGTCTAACCTATAGTTTCTCATTTCTGCCGTGACCTGTTTAATTTGCCCGTCTCATTCATTGTCCGGACATTCCAAAATCCTATTCTTGTATCATGTTTTGCGGTCAGGACGTCCGTTCTCATGTCAGTGGCTTCCTTTCAGCTTTCACCACTGACAGCCATACGAGCCTCAGACTCCGGATGTCCGTCCCGCAGCAAAGTTTGTTTATTCGTTGTTGTTCCCTAACTTCAATTTCTTTTTACATAGACAGGGGTGTCAGCCCTATGCTACAACCCAGAACCTGGAGGATCAAGGTGTCTACTTTCGTCTGACCCCTGCCCGCGCAAACCTGTCCAGCTTGGTAGAACCTTCCAGGAGTAAAACTCCTGCTGGCATAGCTCTGGGGGTAATCAGGGTACGCAAGCTGCCATACCTCGACAAGGTATTGACACCGGTGATGGCAGATTGGATCTCTTAAGTGCCTACAAACCCTCTTCCTTTCCCATTGTCTGGTGTAATTTTTTTTTTTTAAATCTTTCTAGCAATTGCTTGTTAAAAGGTAACACTGCGCCAGGACAGCCAATCTGATCGGACATCGATTATTCACGAGTAACATGAATGTCGCAAAATTGGTTTCAAGTCATTGCAAACGTGTTCAGTTAGATTTATAAACCCGTCAACGATCGATTGACCGCTTTCAAAATGGCGGCGTATCAGCGAAATGTGTATCAGACAGAGGAAATCGCCAAGGATAAATAAAAGCAGAAGGGAATCAGTATGAAAAGGATTTTACATTTTAGTACAGGGAAGGATTGTGTATAACTGCATATAAGAAGGAACGGTAGGAAGTTCTCATTTACGGAGATACATGCGTATTTCGGCTGCCCACAGTTACGCTAACAGCTGGTAAACCCACTTCTGTTCTAAATATTAAAATCAACAAATAACAGTTTGGGAAATTACAGGGATAGGAAGATAGAGATTTATCGGCTGGATAAAACTAGATAAGATGGAACAATATGGATATTAGATATGCTGAGAATGAGAAAGGCAAAATTTCAGTCGACGCGCAGATCGGCTGAAATCACTGTTCGGGAAAGATTTTTCAGGCTTAGGTTTAAGCTGTGACGTCGGTACCCTCCGATACGTCCGCGCTATACGTATTTAAAGCGTATCGGTAAAACTGGAGGGATACACAACGAAAGAGGTTTGAGACAGACTGGAGGCAGAGTTTCGCCACTACCCATGAATTGTGAGCGGATCGCCAGAAACATTTTTAAGTCCAGTATCTGAAGTCTGAGGGTAAGCGAAATTATGATAACTACCGTGTATAATATTTGTTATTTCAGGTTCATATAGAATTCACAAAATATGCCTGTATAATAGTCATTGATATAATGTATTGTATTTTTAATATGATCTAAACATGTGCATTGTGGATGATTGTTGCTTGTACAAAAATTAATCACAAATAGCCCCACAGCCTAATGAAGATATATTTATCATATTGCTTTATCGCTTACGAAGATAAAGGCAGTCCCATGGCAGAGATTGTCATAGGGAAATGAAGTGTTAGAAACTTCATCATGGAAGATCCCAGTTTACGAGGTTAAGGTGACTAGTCCCCTTCCTCGCTGCCTTTGCCTTCCCTAGTTCGAGCGCACAACTGAGTGCCCATTTACAGCTGGTAAAATGGAGTGTTCCACAGCCAGGTTTCAATTCCAAAACTATGTAATTGTACTACCGAAGAAAGCAACTTGATCGCTTGGTCACTCTCTTTACTTAGGTATTAATTTTGTGTAGATGCTAAGAATGGCATTAGTATTTGAATTTGTACCTGATGTGATTTGGGAAGATCAAGTTATAGAATATGAAGGGATGTATAGGAGCGGAATAAACCAGATGATGTTTATTACTGATATGTTAATATTAATTCTGTATCATTGAAATGATGTTAATTACTATGACTGTATAACTTTGACACCTGATGACTGACTAGTCTGACTTATGTGCTAGTCAGTTACACTTAATTGAAATGTTAATATTAATGTTATATCACTGAAATGATGTCCTTACTTACTATGATTGTATAACTGTGACATCTGATGACTGACTGGTCTGACATCTGTGCTAGTCAGCTACAAGTCTAGCCAGATACTAGCCAAGGCTGATATGTTGCAGGTTCCATGAAATAACTCAAACCAGACTGTCCAGTATCAGAAGCCTGTGTCGTCATCAGAGGCAATCCCACAAAAGTGCAGGACCCCAAAGAGTGAACTTCAACTGGTCATTGGCATCCCTACTGTTGGGCCTACCAAGTCTGATATCAGCAAAGGACAGTTCAGTGTCAGCAGTATCAAGTTGAACAGATAAGTGTCACTTAGGACACTGACTACCACAATATATGAAACACATTAAATAGTCAAGTGATGACATTTATCAGAGGACTAAGAACAGTGATATATTTAAAATGAATGCAGTCTAAATAGACAATAATAGGAGTTGTGTGACTTAATTTTATATATATATATATATATATATATATATATATATATATATATATATATATATATATATATATATATATATATATATATATATATATATATATATATATATATATATATATATATATATATATATATATATATATATATATATGTATTTCAATGCTCTTTTCCAACTAGTAGCAGTAGAATATTAGTGTAATTATTAAACTATTTTAACTGTACCTGAGGATTTATTCACTTCTTCCATTTGTGGTTTCAGTGAATGTACATTTTACTTATCCCCTAGAATATAAGTAATCATAAGATAGTCACAGGGAGGAGACACCTTAAATCCTGGTACTACTTCTTACTAACTGGGCCAGGGTTTTCACAGTCTGACTATTTTTATGATAACAATACACCAGTGCTTATTTCTAAGACTGGGGTATTACTTGTAAGGTCAGAACTCTTTACTGGCATACTCTTACATAAATAAATAATTTTAAATAACCTCCCGCTACAGTGGGGGCTCGTCCGGGATATATCTTTGATATTCCTGAGCCATCTTTCTATTTCTGCTGTGTAGGAAATTTTTTTTTTTTTGTAAATTTTTTTTTGGAAAGAGTAAACATAGTAGGAAGAATATATAAAATTTTTTTTGTAGGAGTACCATTGAGTACAGATAAAGAAAGCTGTTTCATATATGGTGAAGTCAGTTTAATTAACTTTAATTTTAAATAAGTTAATTATATTGTAGTAAATTAGTTTGAGTAAGATCGCTTGCCCTACTAGACTACAGATACATCATGGCTGACTTGGTCAAATTTAGGTCTGCTACACTGCAGGTGGGAAAAGAGCTTGGCATGGATGGTGACGCTCTGATCCGGTATGTCACGACGGAATGTGAAAAGTACACCGAGAGAGAAGCAAAGCAATTAGAAGCAGAAAGAGAAGCCAAGAAATTGGAAGCAGAAAGAGAAGCCAAGAAATTGGAAGCAGAAAGAGAAGCCAAGAAATTGGATGCAGAAAGAGAAGCCAAGAAGCCAGAAGAAATTAGAAGAAGCTGAGAGAGAAGAAAGGAGGCTACAAGCAGAGGCTGAGAGAGAAGAAAGGAGGTTACAAGCAGAGAGAGACCATGAGCTGAAAATGAGACAGCTTGATCTTGAACTTCAGGCTGGGACTATCACCCATGGTAATAGCTCACCTCATTCTGCGAATAGCTCTTTTCAGAACACAGCAAATGGGGCCATGAACTTCCACCTAGATCCATTTGTTGAAAAGGAGGACGCAATTGAGTCGTACCTGGATAGGTATGAAAGGCTAGCCTCTACATATGGACTGGAAAAGGAAAAATGGAGTCTAAAGTTATCCCAGGGATTGAGAGGTATTGCATATGATGTGTTTCTGAAACTCCCCAAAGAAGATCAGGAAAATTATGAAATACTAAAGCAAGCCTTACTGATCCGGTATGAAAAGAACTCTGAGGCATATAGGAAGAAATTTAGAACTTCTAAACCTCTACCTGGAGAAACATATAACCAGTTCTCAGCTAGGCTAGAAACGTATTTGTTGAAATGGAGTAGTTTAGGTAAGTATCAGAAAACCTATGAGGATCTGAAAGAAATGGTTATGTTAGAGCAAGTGAAAGATTCCATGTCTCAAGAAATGAGGAAATTCCTGATGGAACAAGGAGCAGAGAGGCTGGAAGACATTTTGAAATGTGCAGAGAGATACCAAGCAGCTCAAGCTGAATTGGTAGGAACAAAAAGAAAGCAGGTAGAAGGATATAAGCCACCACCGCAGAATACCCAGTTTGACCAGATGGATCAACCATACAGAAACAAGCAAAGATTTGATAATAAGGACAAGAACCCTCAGACTCAGGAAAATAAACCCTACAAACAGGGAGATAAGTGGTGCAAATTTTGTAAGATGAGCAACCACAACACTGATGAATGTGGGAGGAAAAAACCCCTTCATCATGCTGCATGTCTACAGGTGAGGACTTCTGTTAGGAAGGAACTGACTGTGAGTCAGAATAGCCTCCATCACCCACCTACCCAGGAGATAGTGACTGTGAATGGCAAACACGTCACAGGAATGTATGACACAGGTTTGTCCTATGACGCAGTCGTGTGTGCATCTCTGGTGTGCCCTGAACAAATCACCACAGAAACAGTAGACATTCAAGGGCCACTAAAAGGAACATCACCCCTTACTTTACCCATAGCAAAGATTCATGTCAGTTGTCGCTATGTGGAAGGGGAGATAAATGCAGCAGTGTTAGATGATCCCTTTTACCCCCTAATGTTGGGGCGTAAATATGTTTTCTTGGGAGACCCTGTAAAACCTATGGTTATGGCAGAAACCCAGACCAGGTCTGACTCCAGGAACATAGAGAGGGACACCAAATTAACATTTCATTCGACTGAAATGAAACGGGCTCAAGAAGCAGACAGCACGTTGAAGCCTTGTTTTGGCAAATTATCAAAAACACATAAAGCTCCAAGGAAAGGACATTTCTATATGGAACATGGACTCTTGTACAGGAAAGCTGGCAGAGGGACGAAAAGTCATGGTCAAATTGTTGTACCATCCACCTATAGGAATAAGGTTATAGGCTGGGGACACATATCAACTTTGAGTGAACACCTGGGTAATGGTGCCACAAAACAAAGAATAGCCACCCAGTTCTACTGGCCAGGTATTACGGAAGACATAAATCAGTATGTAAATTCCTGTCCAGAGTGCACCTATGTAGATTCAGAAAGTCGACGGAAGAGTCTTCATCAAAAATCTACAAGCAAACCAGCAATCAGGGGTACTCCCGAGATTTGCACGGGAGAGGAAAGGAAACATCCCACACAGGTTCAATTGCAGTCTGAACCCCATGCGCTGGAAAAAAGGAACAAATCACGTAGCGAAAATCAAACACCTACGGATTTGCGAGGAAAAACCACATCCAACTATCAACGAAAAGAGGGCGGTAAACTTCATGGGAAACCTACCGACCCCGTTTCACCAGCAGTAAGAGCCTGGATGAAAAACCGAACAGGAAGGAGAGAGATAGTAAAGGATGAATATATTCTTGGAAAACAGAATGTGGGCGCAGATTTTCTCAGTCGCCATCCCACAGAGTTGGAGCAAGATAGAAGGAAGGAAAACTGACTTTGGAATGGTCGATTTGCAATTGTCTTGTACCCAATAGTTAAGCTAGATATCATCCAGCTTAAAATATGGGGGAGCTATGTCGCAAAATTGGTTTCAAGTCATTGCAAACGTGTTCAGTTAGATTTATAAACCCGTCAACGATCGATTGACCGCTTTCAAAATGGCGGCGTATCAGCGAAATGTGTATCAGACAGAGGAAATCGCCAAGGATAAATAAAAGCAGAAGGGAATCAGTATGAAAAGGATTTTACATTTTAGTACAGGGAAGGATTGTGTATAACTGCATATAAGAAGGAACGGTAGGAAGTTCTCATTTACGGAGATATATGCGTATTTCGGCTGCCCACAGTTACGCTAACAGCTGGTAAACCCACTTCTGTTCTAAATATTAAAATCAACAAATAACAGTTTGGGAAATTACAGGGATAGGAAGATAGAGATTTATCGGCTGGATAAAACTAGATAAGATGGAACAATATGGATATTATATATGCTGAGAATGAGAAAGGCAAAATTTCAGTCGACGCGCAGATCGGCTGAAATCACTGTTCAGGAAAGATTTTTCAGGCTTAGGTTTAAGCTGTGACGTCGGTACCCTCCGATACGTCCGCGCTATACGTATTTAAAGCGTATCGGTAAAACTGGAGGGATACACAACGAAAGAGGTTTGAGACAGACTGGAGGCAGAGTTTCGCCACTACCCATGAATTGTGAGCGGATCGCCAGAAACATTTTTAAGTCCAGTATCTGAAGTCTGAGGGTAAGCGAAATTATGATAACTACCGTGTATAATATTTGTTATTTCAGGTTCATATAGAATTCACAAAATATGCCTGTATAATAGTCATTGATATAATGTATTGTATTTTTAATATGATCTAAACATGTGCATTGTGGATGATTGTTGCTTGTACAAAAATTAATCACAAATAGCCCCACAGCCTAATGAAGATATATTTATCATATTGCTTTATCGCTTACGAAGATAAAGGCAGTCCCATGGCAGAGATTGTCATAGGGAAATGAAGTGTTAGGTGACTAGTCCCCTTCCTCGCTGCCTTTGCCTTCCCTAGTTCGAGCGCACAACTTTGTGCCCATTTACAGCTGGTAAAATGGAGTGTTCCACAGCCAGGTGTCAATTCCAAAACTATGTAATTGTACTACCGAAGAAAGCAACTTGATCGCTTGGTCACTCTCTTTATTTATGTATTAATTTTGTGTAGATGCGAAGAATGGCATCAGTATTTGAATTTGTACGTGATGTGGTTGGGGAAGATCAAGTTATAGTATTTGAAGGGATGTATAGGTGCGGAATAAACCAGATGATGTTTATTACTGATATGTTAATATTAATTCTGTATCATTGAAATGATGTTACTTGCTATGACTGTATAACTTTGACACCTGATGACTGACTAGTCTGACTTATGTGCTAGTCAGTTACACTTAATTGAAATGTTAATATTAATGTTATATCACTGAAATGATGTCCTTACTTACTATGATTGTATAACTGTGACATCTGATGACTGACTGGTCTGACATCTGTGCTAGTCAGCTACAAGTCTAGCCAGATACTAGCCAAGGCTGATATGTTGCAGGTTCCATGAAATAACTCAAACCAGACTGTCCAGTATCAGAAGCCGGTGTCGTTCATCAGAGGCAATCCCACAAAAGTGCAGGACCCCAAAGAGTGAACTTCAACTGGTCATTGGCATCCCTACTGTTGGGCCTACCAAGTCTGATATCAGCAAAGGACAGTTCAGTGTCAGCAGTATCAAGTTGAACAGATAAGTGTCACTTAGGACACTGACTACCACAATATATGAAACACATTAAATAGTCAAGTGATGACATTTATCAGAGGACTAAGAACAGTGATATATTTAAAATGAATGCAGTCTAAATAGACAATAATAGGAGTTGTGTGACTTAATTATATATATATATATATATATATATATATATATATATATATATATATATATATATATATATATATATATATATATATATATATATATATATATTTCAATGCTCTTTTCCAACTAGTAGCAATAGAATATTAGTGTAATTATTAAACTATTTTAACTGTACCTGAGGATTTATTCACTTCTTCCATTTGTGGTTTCAGTGAATGTACATTTTACTTATCCCCTAGAATATAAGTAATCATAAGATAGTCACAGGGAGGAGACACCTTAAATCCTGGTACTACTTCTTACTAACTGGGCCAGGGTTTTCACAGTCTGACTATTTTTATGATAACAATACACCAGTGCTTATTTCTAAGACTGGGGTATTACTTGTAAGGTCAGAACTATTTACTGGCATACTCTTACATAAATAAATAATTTTAAATAACCTCCCGCTACAGTGGGGGCTCGTCCGGGATATATCTTTGATATTCCTGAGCCATCTTTCTATTTCTGCTGTGTAGGAAATTTTCTTTTTTTGTAAATTTTTTTTTGGAAAGAGTAAACATAGTAGGAAGAATATATAAAATTTTTTTTGTAGGAGTACCACTGAGTACAGATAAAGAAAGCTGTTTCATATATGGTGAAGTCAGTTTAATTGACTTTAATTTTAAATAAGTTAATTATATTGTAGTAAATTAGTTTGAGTAAGATCGCTTGCCCTACTAGACTACAGATACATCATGGCTGACTTGGTCAAATTTAGGTCTGCTACACTGCAGGTGGGAAAAGAGCTTGGCATGGATGGTGACGCTCTGATCCGGTATGTCACGACGGAATGTGAAAAGTACACCGAGAGAGAAGCAAAGCAATTAGAAGCAGAAAGAGAAGCCAAGAAATTGGAAGCAGAAAGAGAAGCCAAGAAATTGGAAGCAGAAAGAGAAGCCAAGAAATTGGATGCAGAAAGAGAAGCCAAGAAATTAGAAGCTGAGAGAGAAGAAAGGAGGCTACAAGCAGAGGCTGAGAGAGAAGAAAGGAGGTTACAAGCAGAGAGAGACCATGAGCTGAAAATGAGACAGCTTGATCTTGAACTTCAGGCTGGGACTATCACCCATGGTAATAGCTCACCTCATTCTGCGAATAGCTCTTTTCAGAACACAGCAAATGGGGCCATGAACTTCCACCTAGATCCATTTGTTGAAAAGGAGGACGCAATTGAGTCATACCTGGATAGGTATGAAAGGCTAGCCTCTACATATGGACTGGAAAAGGAAAAATGGAGTCTAAAGTTATCCCAGGGATTGAGAGGTATTGCATATGATGTGTTTCTGAAACTCCCCAAAGAAGATCAGGAAAATTATGAAATACTAAAGCAAGCCTTACTGATCCGGTATGAAAAGAACTCTGAGGCATATAGGAAGAAATTTAGAACTTCTAAACCTCTACCTGGAGAAACATATAACCAGTTCTCAGCTAGGCTAGAAACGTATTTGTTGAAATGGAGTAGTTTAGGTAAGTATCAGAAAACCTATGAGGATCTGAAAGAAATGGTTATGTTAGAGCAAGTGAAAGATTCCATGTCTCCAGAAATGAGGAAATTCCTGATGGAACAAGGAGCAGAGAGGCTGGAAGACACTGTGAGATGTGCAGAGAGATACCAAGCAGCTCAAGCTGAATTGGTAGGACCAAAAAGAAAGCAGGTAGAAGGATATAAGCCACCACCGCAGAATACCCAGTTTGACCAGATGGATCAACCATACAGAAACAAGCAAAGATTTGATAATAAGGACAAGAACCCTCAGACTCAGGAAAATAAACCCTACAAACAGGGAGATAAGTGGTGCAAATTTTGTAAGATGAGCAACCACAACACTGATGAATGTGGGAGGAAAAAACCCCTTCATCATGCTGCATGTCTACAGGTGAGGGCTTCTGATAGGAAGGAACTGACTGTGAGTCAGAATAGCCTCCATCACCCACCTACACAGGAGATAGTGACTGTGAATGGCAAACACGTCACAGGAATGTATGACACAGGTTTGTCCTATGACGCAGTCGTGTGTGCATCTCTGGTGTGCCCTGAACAAATCACCACAGAAACAGTAGACATTCAAGGGCCACTAAAAGGAACATCACCCCTTACTTTACCCATAGCAAAGATTCATGTCAGTTGTCGCTATGTGGAAGGGGAGATAAATGCAGCAGTGTTAGATGATCCCTTTTACCCCCTAATGTTGGGGCGTAAATATGTTTTCTTGGGAGACCCTGTAAAACCTATGGTTATGGCAGAAACCCAGACCAGGTCTGACTCCAGGAACATAGAGAGGGACACCAAGTTAACATTTCATTCGACTGAAATGAAACGGGCTCAAGAAGCAGACAGCACGTTGAAGCCTTGTTTTGGCAAATTATCAAAAACACATAAAGCTCCAAGGAAAGGACATTTCTATATGGAACATGGACTCTTGTACAGGAAAGCTGGCAGAGGGACGAAAAGTCATGGTCAAATTGTTGTACCATCCACCTATAGGAATAAGGTTATAGGCTGGGGACACATATCAACTTTGAGTGAACACCTGGGTAATGGTGCCACAAAACAAAGAATAGCCACCCAGTTCTACTGGCCAGGTATTACGGAAGACATAAATCAGTATGTAAATTCCTGTCCAGAGTGCACCTATGTAGATTCAGAAAGTCGACGGAGGAGTCTTCATCGAAAATCTACAAGCAAACCAGCTATCAGGGGTACTCCCGAGATTTGCACGGGAGAGGAAAGGAAACATCCCACACAGGTTCAATTGCAGTCTGAACCCCATGCGCTGGAAAAAAGGAACAAATCACGTAGCGAAAATCAAACACCTACGGATTTGCGAGGAAAAACCACATCCAACTATCAACGAAAAGAGGGCGGTAAACTTCATGGGAAACCTACCGACCCCGTTTCACCAGCAGTAAGAGCCTGGATGAAAAACCGAACAGGAAGGAGAGAGATAGTAAAGGATGAATATATTCTTGGAAAACAGAATGTGGGCGCAGATTTTCTCAGTCGCCATCCCACAGAGTTGGAGCAAGATAGAAGGAAGGAAAACTGACTTTGGAATGGTCGATTTGCAATTGTCTTGTACCCAATAGTTAAGCTAGATATCATCCAGCTTAAAATATGGGGGAGCTATGTCGCAAAATTGGTTTCAAGTCATTGCAAACGTGTTCAGTTAGATTTATAAACCCGTCAACGATCGATTGACCGCTTTCAAAATGGCGGCGTATCAGCGAAATGTGTATCAGACAGAGGAAATCGCCAAGGATAAATAAAAGCAGAAGGGAATCAGTATGAAAAGGATTTTACATTTTAGTACAGGGAAGGATTGTGTATAACTGCATATAAGAAGGAACGGTAGGAAGTTCTCATTTACGGAGATACATGCGTATTTCGGCTGCCCACAGTTACGCTAACAGCTGGTAAACCCACTTCTGTTCTAAATATTAAAATCAACAAATAACAGTTTGGGAAATTACAGGGATAGGAAGATAGAGATTTATCGGCTGGATAAAACTAGATAAGATGGAACAATATGGATATTAGATATGCTGAGAATGAGAAAGGCAAAATTTCAGTCGACGCGCAGATCGGCTGAAATCACTGTTCAGGAAAGATTTTTCAGGCTTAGGTTTAAGCTGTGACGTCGGTACCCTCCGATACGTCCGCGCTATACGTATTTAAAGCGTATCGGTAAAACTGGAGGGATACACAACGAAAGAGGTTTGAGACAGACTGGAGGCAGAGTTTCGCCACTACCCATGAATTGTGAGCGGATCGCCAGAAACATTTTTAAGTCCAGTATCTGAAGTCTGAGGGTAAGCGAAATTATGATAACTACCGTGTATAATATTTGTTATTTCAGGTTCATATAGAATTCACAAAATATGCCTGTATAATAGTCATTGATATAATGTATTGTATTTTTAATATGATCTAAACATGTGCATTGTGGATGATTGTTGCTTGTACAAAAATTAATCACAAATAGCCCCACAGCCTAATGAAGATATATTTATCATATTGCTTTATCGCTTACGAAGATAAAGGCAGTCCCATGGCAGAGATTGTCATAGGGAAATGAAGTGTTAGAAACTTCATCATGGAAGATCCCAGTTTACGAGGTTAAGGTGACTAGTCCCCTTCCTCGCTGCCTTTGCCTTCCCTAGTTCGAGCGCACAACTGAGTGCCCATTTACAGCTGGTAAAATGGAGTGTTCCACAGCCAGGTTTCAATTCCAAAACTATGTAATTGTACTACCGAAGAAAGCAACTTGATCGCTTGGTCACTCTCTTTACTTAGGTATTAATTTTGTGTAGATGCTAAGAATGGCATTAGTATTTGAATTTGTACCTGATGTGATTTGGGAAGATCAAGTTATAGAATATGAAGGGATGTATAGGAACGGAATAAACCAGATGATGTTTATTACTGATATGTTAATATTAATTGTGTATCATTGAAATGATGTTACTTGCTATGACTGTATAACTTTGACACCTGATGACTGACTAGTCTGACTTATGTGCTAGTCAGTTACACTTAATTGAAATGTTAATATTAATGCTATATCACTGAAATGATGTCCTTACTTACTATGATTGTATAACTGTGACATCTGATGACTGACTGGTCTGACATCTGTGCTAGTCAGCTACAAGTCTAGCCAGATACTAGCCAAGGCTGATATGTTGCAGGTTCCATGAAATAACTCAAACCAGACTGTCCAGTATCAGAAGCCGGTGTCGTTCATCAGAGGCAATCCCACAAAAGTGCAGGACCCCAAAGAGTGAACTTCAACTGGTCATTGGCATCCCTACTGTTGGGCCTACCAAGTCTGATATCAGCAAAGGACAGTTCAGTGTCAGCAGTATCAAGTTGAACAGATAAGTGTCACTTAGGACACTGACTACCACAATATATGAAACACATTAAATAGTCAAGTGATGACATTTATCAGAGGACTAAGAACAGTGATATATTTAAAATGAATGCAGTCTAAATAGACAATAATAGGAGTTGTGTGACTTAATTATATATATATATATATATATATATATATATATATATATATATATATATATATATATATATATATATATATATATATATATATATATATATATATTTCAATGCTCTTTTCCAACTAGTAGCAATAGAATATTAGTGTAATTATTAAACTATTTTAACTGTACCTGAGGATTTATTCACTTCTTCCATTTGTGGTTTCAGTGAATGTACATTTTACTTATCCCCTAGAATATAAGTATCATAAGATAGTCACAGGGAGGAGACACCTTAAATCCTGGTACTACTTCTTACTAACTGGGCCAGGGTTTTCACAGTCTGACTATTTTTATGATAACAATACACCAGTGCTTATTTCTAAGACTGGGGTATTACTTGTAAGGTCAGAACTATTTACTGGCATACTCTTACATAAATAAATAATTTTAAATAACCTCCCGCTACAATGAACTACTACCCTACATCTTTACTCTTTTGTATCCTTGAAGGTAATTTTTGCCTTTTATTTTGCCTCTTTCGTAACAGGCACTGGACTCTTTAGAAAACAGATGGCGGTGTAAGAAATGCTCTTTTAACCCAGGTGAGAAAGCAACGTTATTTTCTAGCCCAGGTGAGATGCCATCAGCAATAAGCGTCCCTATCATTGGAGTCAATATAAATCACTGGCCTGATGTGAAATTATGCAGTCTTTTCAGCTTGTTGTGAGAGCAATAAATGCACATTTTATATCTGCCTCTGTCTAGGTTGTGTGTGTTCATCAACATTTTAGTGGTTGATCAAACCTAGGTTGTGTGTGTTCATCAACATTTTAGTGGTTGATCAAACCTAGGTTGTGTGTGTTCATCAACATTTTAGTGGTTGATCAAACACTGCAAACATATTATTTTACTAGTTCATTTATTCATTCCCTTTCAGTTCCATGGGGAGCATAGGCCTCTACAAAATCTAGGTCAAGTCCCCCTGTCACGTGCCGTCCGCTCAAAGTCTTTCTGTGTCTTCTTTTTCCCTTTCATTTAAGCCTTCAGTTCCCTTCTCCGCGTGTCTCCCTCTACCTCTGTAACCATGGAGATTCAAGAACAAGGACTGCCATGTATTGCTATCAACAGTTTTTCTCAATGTTGTTCTTATCCATCTCCAGCGCCTTCTTCTCTTGTTCTACTGCCACTTGTATAGTTCTTGTCATCAGTTCTAGTGATCTTCAATCATATCTGATTTTACCCTCCCTAATAGAGTATGGAAATAAATAATGTTAACATAAAGAGTTTAAAATGTGCACGTAAAGAGTACTAACAGGTGTTCTCACTGTGTGTTTTATCAAAAGCCAGTCTTCTTCTCATCTTTTGTTTCACTGTCAACATTAACATTCACACCCTTCGACATTTGCTGAGGGAGACTGAGAACCTATGGGTTTGCCTGGAGTGCAATGACGTCGATTCTGAATAACATTAACATTCACTGTCACTTGCTTTTTTTTTTTTTTTTTTGTCATCAGTTTCACTTTAGCCATCTAGTTATATTAATTCAATCCTCCTATTATACACAAGCACACATGTATGAAAATATATAGGTAAGGTAAAGGATCCCGTTACACGCCCATTGAGGCATATTGGGAATATGGTGTTAGGCCCATATTTTCCTGACCATCGGCACACTATGGGTGATGTGGTCAGTATCACGCCGGCCGCCTTAACCTTCCCAGAAGTGGCTCTGGTACCCAATTGGGGCTAGGTCGACCCAGGAGCCGTTTGTGGCCTTAAAAAATCCCACCTCATCTGGGGATCGGACCATAGACCACTGAGCAAAGAAGCCAGTGCACTAACCACTATGCTACCGCGACTCCTAGCGCTTTGTTCTATAAGTCAATTTATCCAGTGTTTCCATTCTTCTTCTTGTTTTTTTTTTTAAAGGTCGTCCCATATCAGATACAGCAGTAGGGGAGAGAAGTGTTAGAGACTTCAGCACTTCATTATACTAGTTTCAGCTTCGACAGGTGGGACACCCAGTCACCTTCCTCGCTGCATTTATCTTCATTAACTCAAGAGCAGAAACAGGTACACATTTACAGCTGGGTAGGCGGGAGCGTGACGCGACAGGCCAGCACTCTAACCACTATGTCAATGGAGTTCCCGTCAGCTAAAATACAAAAAGTAACAGATGTATGTAAGCTAAGTGCGACATTGTGAGGACTTCTTAAGGAACTAGATGCCCTGCTTTGACAATTTACTTTTATTTAGCTCGCTTTGCTGACACATTACAACCGGTGTTCGCTGAACACTGAGGAGGTACGGGCAGTATTCGTGTAACTGGCAAGTCCTTTGAGAACAAGTACTTTCCGAGACTTCATCATGCTAGCAGATAGATAATGTTAGTTCTTTTCGGTGTCTATTAACTCTGGACGGGCTCGTAGTCCTTTTCAGGACTTAGTATCTATCAACGCTGGTCGGACTAACAGTTCTGTTCAGAACTTAGATCTATCAACACTGGTCGGACTAACAGTTCTGTTCAGAACTTAGATCTATCAACGCTGGTCGGACTAACAGTTCTGTTCAGAACTTAGATCTATCAACACTGGTCGGACTAACAGTTCTGTTCAGAACTTAGATCTATCAACACTGGTCGGACTAACAGTTCTGTTCAGAACTTAGATCTATCAACACTGGTCGGGCTAACAGTTCTGTTCAGAACTTAGATCTATCAACACTGGTCGGACTAACAGTTCTGTTCAGAACTTAGATCTATCAACGCTGGTCGGACTAACAGTTCTGTTCAGAACTTAGATCTATCAACGCTGGTCGGACTAACAGTTCTGTTCAGAACTTAGATCTATCAACACTGGTCGGACTAACAGTTCTGTTCAGAACTTAGATCTATCAACACTGGTCGGACTAACAGTTCTGTTCAGAACTTAGATCTATCAACACTGGTCGGACTAACAGTTCTGTTCAGAACTTAGATCTATCAACGCTGGTCGGACTAACAGTTCTGTTCAGAACTTAGATCTATCAACACTGGTCGGACTAACAGTTCTGTTCAGAACTTAGATCTATCAACACTGGTCGGACTAACAGTTCTGTTCAGAACTTAGATCTATCAACACTGGTCGGACTAACAGTTCTGTTCAGAACTTAGATCTATCAACACTGGTCGGACTAACAGTTCTGTTCAGAACTTAGATCTATCAACGCTGGTCGGACTAACAGTTCTGTTCAGAACTTAGATCTATCAACGCTGGTCGGACTAACAGTTCTGTTCAGAACTTAGATCTATCAACACTGGTCGGACTAACAGTTCTGTTCAGAACTTAGATCTATCAACACTGGTCGGACTAACAGTTTCTGTTCAGAACTTAGATCTATCAACACTGGTCGGACTAACAGTTCTGTTCAGAACTTAGATCTATCAACGCTGGTCGGACTAACAGTTCTGTTCAGAACTTAGATCTATCAACGCTGGTCGGACTAACAGTTCTGTTCAGAACTTAGATCTATCAACGCTGGTCGGACTAACAGTTCTGTTCAGAACTTAGATCTATCAACACTGGTCGGGCTAACAGTCCTTTTTAGGACTAGTCCTTTTTTAGGGCCACTTAATATAGCTGATAAATGCTAGTAGTCATTTTCATGGCTTAGAGTTTATCATGACAGCGCTTCAATTAACAGAGTTCACTTATTTTTGAGTGGAGAATTGCGCTCGATATAACCAACGAACTTTTGTCTAGGTTGAAAGGTACGTGCCTCGCCATAAGAAGGCAAAACCCTCAACAGCAACAACAATACACACATGCATTGAGGATCTCCATTTTAGTCGCTACGATAAGTAGTGTTGCAACTCTAAATTTTGAAGAAAAAAAAAACCTAGATATCAGCGACTTTGGCTATTTTGGGCTATTTTTGGTCTACTTTGGGCGATTTTTTGGGCTATTTTGTCCGATCTTTTAGGCAAAATCCAGGTGGCGCTCTTCAACTAATGAAGGAAAATGACACATAGACAGAACCAAAAAAAAAAAAAAAATTATACCGTACATCTAGGTGAATCCATCTTGGAGTGGCAACGCTGGTAGTGATAACAGCACGATATTTGTATACACGCTCCCTCGCGTGATAACAGCACGCACGGGCAGAAAGTTACATAACCAAACGTCAACCAACCCTAATGATCGCCATCTTGTACCCAGTTTTCTTTACCTTCGTCTTTGCCAGATACTGTGATAATACCATCAAGTTCTCAAATTAGCCGTCTCGCGTGGGCGTACTCAGAACACTGTACTTGAAAAGTCCCAGGAGCCTTTTCCCCCGAAACAGGCCCGTTGGTGCTATTAGCGGTTAGGTTAGTTTTATTAACCTTGGCTTCTGTTTGTGTCTTTAACGTGGTTTATATAATCTCTTAGCGTCGAAAGTCACTGCATGTTTATTAATGATGAGTTGTTCAGTTTACCTGACGAAGGTCTGGTAGCCGATATTGGTCTCTATGTGTGATAAGGTAAAGGTAATGTCATAGCAGATACTGCCGTAGGGGAGAGAAGTGTTAGAGGCTTCAATTAACAAAGAATTGTTGCATAAAGTACTCTTCATTTTATAGAATGCTGTTTTTACCTGGGCTAGTCTGCTCTTTACTTCTGAGATGCATCTTCCATCCGCTGTTATTAATATGCCCAGGTATTTGAATCTATTGGCCTGTTTTAAAACTGTTCAATTTACTTCGATAGTACATTCTTGGGAAGCCATTTTCTTTGAGACGACCATTGCTTCTGTCTTTTTTTTTTTTTCTATTAAACGCTGAGACCTTTATTTTCACTTTCTGTCACAATACTTTCAACAAATTAATGACAAACTTTCTGGTCTGTGACACCCGTTCAACGTCATTTCATGTCTTCTCTATCCCTTTTATGGCTGTATCTGAATCCCATCAGCTTGTGTTTTTTGGTCTCACTTTGCCATTCTTACGCAGGGGATTTCAGAAGAAGGACTACCTTGTAATACTATCATCAATTTTCCCCAGTACATGCTCTATTCAACCACGGCGTTTTCTTGTCACCTCTTGTCACATTGGCCCTCAAGGCCAGCCTTAGGTTGATTTAATATATTTGACCCAGTCGGACCCCACGCAAAAAGGGGACCCTTACTTACTTACTTAGTCGTTCCTCTTCTACCGTGAGGTGTAGAGGTTTGGAAGAGAGAGCGCCAGACTATTCTATCGGCTGTCTTCCTCCTGGCCTGGTTCCATTCTAGTCCTCGGTCCTTCAAAGATTGTCTAATGTTGTCCTCCCAGCGGACTCTGGGTCGTCCTCGGGGTCTGGATCATTGGCTCTTTGTTTCCCATGCTTGTCGTGGTAGCCGATCTTCTTCCATTCTGCAGACATGGCCAAACCATCTTAGTTGGGACTGTTCTACTTGGGTCTGCAGGGGGTGGGATTTTAGGCCTTGACGTATCGTCTGGTTGCGTACCATGTATCTTCTTGTTACTTCAACCACCTTCCTCAGATACCTCATTTCTGAGGTTTGGATCTGGCTTTTATGAGTTGTAGTCATTGCCCATGACTCGCATCCATATGTCAAGACTGGGACATAGGTGGAGCGGTATACAGCCATCTTCGTTTTCTTACCAACCTCTCTCTTGCTGAGGAATCCTCGATTTATGGCCTGAAAAAGTCTCCCAGCTGCTGCTTTTCGAGTGGCCAACTCTTCTTTGATGCCTCCCTTTCGGTCTATAATAGCTCCGAGGTATTTAAAGTGGTCGACCTGCTCCAGGACCTGTTATCCCAGCTTAATCTGATGTCTTCTTTCTTCTCGTGATATCACCATGGATTTTGTTTTAGAGCTGCTTATGACCATCCCTCTCTTCTCCAGCTCTTCCTTCCAGACTTGCAGGTTGGATTGGAGATGTGCCTCGGATTTAGCAATCAGGGCAACATCATCAGCAAATGCCAGCTCTGAAATATAGACCTGTCTCATCTTCCAGTACCCCACTGAATACTTTCTTGTTCTCTCCTTACATGCCTTGATGACATCGTCCATAAGGAGTATGAAGAGGTAAGGTGATAGGATATCACCTTGTCTTACACCAGTGGTGGTCCTGAACTCTTCTGACTTATGGTTTGCTGTCCTCACATAATTTCTGCAAGACTTGTAGAAGCTCTGTATAGCATGAATCAGAGGTGCTGGAATATTCTTCCTTGCCAAACAGTTCCAAAGTTTGCTCCAAGGGACCCTGTCAAACGCCTTTTCCAGATCTATGAAACAAAGATGGATCTCACTCTTATACTCAAGGGCCTTTTCACTCAGCTGTCTGAGTGTGAAGATTAGGTCTTGAGTACTTCGGTTTGCTCGGAATCCGCACTGGACCTCATCCAATTGTGGCTCAGCTAGGCGTCGGAGTCTCTGCTCTAGGATTCTAGAGTAGATTTTTCCAGGGACACTGAGAAGGGATATGCCTCTATGGTTTCCACACTGTCGATTGTCACCCTTTTGAAAATTGGTGTTATGATGGCGATCTCCCAATCCTTTGGTATCTTCTTGTTGCACCATGCTGCCTGTAAGACCCTTAAGAGTAACAGGTCGCCTGATGCTCCCATGTACTTAACCATTTCTGGTGTTATACCATCATGCCCTGCTGCTTTGCCCATCTTGATTTTCTCCAGTGCTGCCTTCAGTTCTTCCATCTTTATGTCATCATCATCACCATTGGTTTCCTCTTCTGTGCTAGTGATTATCATTTCTGATGTTTGACCTTGCTCACCATCAAGGAGTTCTGAGAACTATTCTTTCCATCTTTCCATTACTTCCTTCGGGGCAGTAAGCAATTTGCCTTGCTTGTCCTTTATAAATTTGAGAGGGCATTGTTTTTCCTTCCTCATGTTCTTTAGGGTCTTATAGAACAATTTATGGTTTTCTTGTGCATCTTTTTCTAGCTTTTCTCCAAATTCTTCCCAGGACTTCTGTTTTGGTGGGGGCAAGCGTTTCGTTTCGTTGCCCTCGTCAAGAGCGCTGGCGGTCGCTGTCTCGAGAGACTGCGCGTGGTGATCCCGGTACGACCGGGCCCTCCCAGTTCATCGGTTAGCGAGGCAGTAGTTTAGCTCCTGTGTCCGTAAATCGCAGCCTTCGGTCGTGATGTTAGCAAGCAGTCGCATCTCCGTATCGTGGCTCGACAACAGTCTCGAAAAACGGCCCCGCTCTCGCAACGAGTCGTGGGCCGGCAGTCAGTAATCTGGTGTCGCTTTCGGCCAGTCCTGTCCGACTAGTCGGCAGGCGGCCAGTGGTTCTCGCAAGAATAAAATCGCCGGGGCCGCCGGGATCCGCTCTGCACAGAGCGCTGTCTCCCTCCGCGCGCTAGCGACGAAATGCTCTGTTCAGACAGTTATCTGGTTGATCCTGCCAGTAGTCATATGCTTGTCTCAAAGATTAAGCCATGCATGTCTAAGTTCACACTGTCTCACGGTGAAACCGCGAATGGCTCATTAAATCAGTCGAGGTTCCTTAGATGACGCCGCAGGCGACCTTTGTCTTTACTGACTGTGTGTGGTACGCCACTCTGAGTGGAGACCTCCCAGTAACAAAGACTGCTGTGCCCGTCTCAGATTTTGCTCTTTCCTCAGACCTACGGGTCCTGAGTGTTCCTCTATAAATGCCTTTGTGCAGATGAGGAAGGACATCCCTCGACACCTTCGGGTATATGAGGCTCTGTCCATTTTGGCTGGAATGACGTCTCGATGGTTCGGAGGTTTTATAGCGAATATGAGTACACACGAGGGCAAGTTCAGGCACAATGGGCTAATCACCTGTTTGCCAAGTCACTTCGATTACATGTCCTGCCCATGGGCCTTGTGCACTTGGGTCCCCTCTACACTTCGTTTCACGGGGTAGAAGAGGTTCCGATTATGAGATGAGATGAGATGAGACTTCTGTTTTGCTGCTAGCACTTTGTTCTTTACTTCTGTTCTGAGTGTCACATATTCTCTATATTTTTCCATTTGTCCTGTTGTGTTTTTAGCTCCTAAGTATTGTTTCCATGCCATTTTCTTCTCTCTTATTTTCTCTTTGACTTCCTCTGTCCACCAAGGTGTCCTCTTTCTCTGGTTCCCAAGTCGGACTTCAAAGGGACCCCCGCACTCGAATTTCCACTTCCAGCTTTGGAAAAGAAATAATAAAAAGGAACGAAGGTTACATCCCAGGAGATATAATGATTATATGATACTACAATGTATTAAACAATGACACTATATTTATCAGCTTTATTTTGACATCAAACTTTAATTTTAAACCCAGAGAACCCAACCAGAATGATCCAATTCGGGCCCTGCAATTACTAAGCCCGACCCAGCTGTTTTTTGTTTGTTGTTGTTGTTTTTTTTTTTTTTTTGTCATCAGCGTCACATTGGTGATCTTGTCATATCATTTCAATCCTTCTGCTCTGCCACAACGGAAGTAGGCCTAACTGCTACACAATCTACTGGTCAAGAGGGCGGAATCCACTACATGATATTTACGTCATACTTTCTTTTCACTCGTGTCACTACATTTCTTCCATCCACACCTCAGATATCAGTGACCAGGGACGAGCTGACAGTGCCCGGGAATCATGGGCAAACCTGGGTTATTGGCCCCTGATTACTGATTTCACATTGATATATCGTACTTTGTAAAAATAATTACTGCAACAGCCGAACAGCCCAACGCTCAGTCCGCTCCTGTCGGTGGCCATAAAAATAGTCCCTGATACTATTGACAGAACCAAACAGTGTACTCACCCTGAATTAAAAAAAAAAAGTTAGATGGTACCTTAACTTAATGAACACATAGATGCACCTAAATTTTGAATTTTAGGCTACTTTTGGGCGACTTGGGCTACTTTAGGCGGGTTTTTTTTTTTTGGTTACTTTGTGCTACTTTTGGACACATAAGGAAGGGAAACCACGAGGCCTGTAAACAGTAAATTAATATGAAACAAATATAAAGGTATGTTATAAGGCACTCGTAGGAAATAAAGAAGTAGAACACTAGACAACAGAAAAACAACAGACATGAGTGGCTTACCCAGGATTTGAACCCTGGACCTTCCGTGCGACAACACTGCCTAGCTATGCAAGCGAATCACACTGTCCTACCTGCCATCTACGCTACTTTTGGACTAAATTGGGCCAAGAACCGAAAACCTAAGGTTGATCTAGATGGCGTTCTATCAACTAATGAAGGAAAATGACACCTAGACGGGACCACAAAAAACCTAGATCTAAGAGAATCCACCTAGGAGTGGCAACGCTGGAACCAATGATTGTGATTTAGAAAAATCTACTAATCCTCTAAAATATTGACGGAAGAAACCGTAGAATGTATAGTCTGGTAGCCGGTCAAGTGTTAAACCCCATTGGTCACTGCGAGAGGGAGATGACCCAAATGATAATGTGACTAGCCCAACACAAATATTTTAAGAAATTAAAACCAAGAATGCCATGGACGCAGCGTGGTATGATCTGGTGAATGGTGGGTGGGTGGAAGAAATGTCGGAAGAATGTCACACAAAGCTGATGATTGGTGGAGCGCTAACATAAGAGCGTGTCAAATCTTTAACACCTGTTCTTTGTTACAATGTGTATGGCCGCTGATATTTCTTTTTGTACCTGGAATATCAACCTTTCTTTCTATGTTGATTTGGTTGTTTTATCTGAAGGAATACGCACATGCTTATACACTATTTTTTTTTTAAATTAAGGTGTATGCTACTTTTCTTTGTAGCATACCACTTTCAACTATCTACCATATACATGGAGCTGTTGGTTATATCAGGACGTGTTTCATTTATTGTAATATGTTTTTGCTTGTATTTATTTTATACTATATTATCTCTAGTAGGTATTTCTCCTTTTGTAGTTATAGTTCAATATGGTTTTCTTATTCAAAATATGCTATTGTCTAAACTGGTATGTTTTTAATTTTCACTGGAGTGTTATTTGGTCAATCCGTATTTATCTATACTTATACACTATACGTCGATCACGTCTTATCAATATATTCATCATCCTCTTCTTCTGGTGTTCTTCCTCCTTTTCTCTTGTGTTCGCCAACGAAGAACAATTCATTCGCAAAGATATGCCTACACGCAACCATTCTCCCTGCCACTGTCAATCTCTGTCAATGTCTCCCTTATTGTGGCAGAGAGATTTATGATTAATAAATTTCTATATCTCTTCTTTATTCTACATTTGTCTTTTACCTTTTTTCCGCTCTTTTACTATTTTTCGCATACGCTCGATTGTTAACGAATACTCTCCCATTAAAACCTTTGTCTTTTCCTTTCTTATTTAGCAACGCATTTTACTGCTGTTAAGCTAAATTCTTTGATGAGATCGAATCGTGTTAATTCGTTCTCGACAGGGATAAGAAGAAAGACTATCGTCTATTATGTTTCTCTGATCTGTCCGCCTATAGTTAATTATTCTCGGTGAAAGATTTGAGATGAAAGACAGAGATCGCTGGGAATGGCCATATGAAGCAGACGGTGAAAAACGCACACTGGAAGTTTTATTGCCGATGTCTGATCAGATCGAGAGAATTTACTGCAGGTGTAAAGTCTGGTTTCGGTTCTGGGTGAGAAATCTCTCTGATTTGTAGAATGAGTAAGGAAATATGTAAATCCGGGCGTAGGTGCGAACATCTGGCAGGTAATCGGGGTTCGATGATAGAGAATCATTTTCCTTTCATCAGAGATATATTTATACCAGAGCAGTTTAAACTTCATTCACTTCAGTACTCCTTAGTCAGTAGACAGCTTCCTACGTTCTGAATACCGTGTATAGTGAAGTTCTTAGTTTCTCGACATCTAGCTGAGTTCTAGAATACCTGTATAAGTGTAGTTCCCATTTTCGTGGTGATAGCCTGTAGTTCTGTTTTGGAGGTAATATATATATCTAGTAGTGTTGAGTGATTTAAGTGGTAGATCGCCTATTTCATTTTCACTAGTTTAATTTCTGTGCAGAGTGATTAAATGTTAAGTCAGTTAATTTCTCTAGTTTATTGTGTTACAGTGGATAGCAAAATAAATTATAATTTCTAGCTAAAAACCTCATTCAGCTATAAATAAATTTAATTAAATTGCTAGTAACCAGTCAGAAAATAGTTTAACTAACTAAGTAAATGCACTGATGTCTCATGAGTATTGACGAAATATATTTATATGTATTTCTAATTCATGATGATTGGTTTTTAAATTACTAGAATTTATTTCACGGAAGTTTTAACGATGAGACTAGCTCTAAGCTTGTGGTTTCTAATTTAAGTTTAATGGCCGAAGTGAATATATATTCTATTTGGTATACTATTAGGGTTGAGTATTTATGTTTTTCTTTTCTTCTCTATACAGTATTCGGGTCAAAAACCCCAAACCTTACCAGCGGCTTTCAGTACCTATGTAACTGAGAAGAACTTTACTTAAAGAACATTCTGAATATAATTACCGGGTTTTGCAAGTGACCTGTCTGGCCTCGTGTTTTACACCCGAAAAAAAAGACAGAGTACCGGCCCAAAAGTAATATTAAGACTATTTTTATTGTATTTGATTTGATATTCAATATTGTCGATGTAAAGTTTCTTTTTACGATAAATAAAAATTTACATAAATTTTATCTACGTGTGGCGGTCAGCTTCTTCAAAAAGATCCCTATTTCATAGATATAGTTTTCACGTATGTGCGTCTAATCGTCGTCACTTATCTGTGTGTGTGTATATGTGAGTGGTTAAATACACCAATATATATATTTATAGGAAACTGTCTGATCTGAACTCTCAGTCGTAATCGATAGGCGGGTTTGATTATATTTATCTATCAAATCCAGGGACAGATTTTACCTTTCACCATTTCACTTGTGAAATTCTATTTCTTTACCTTATCTCCCACTGAGCTATCACCTGTTCTAGTCCTATTCAGGAGGGACCAAAAGTGATCTTAACTACCCTATCGAAAATATACGACACTTATATATTTTTATATTCATAAATTAGCAACCCAAAAACATTTGTCTGGTTCATGTTACATAAATTAAAATTGTTACTCCCTCTCTACAGAACAATAAAGGTGCACATTTAAGGGAGTGATCTTATTCTTCTTCCTCGTTCGTCCTGAAAAGGACGGTGGTTGCGTTGTGTCCGTTTACAGCGGAGCCGCGATATTTGCGCCTTTCGGCTGACACATCCAACGTCAGCACGACATTCTTTTGGGACCGGGTTTGCCTCCTCTCTTCGATCTCTACTCTCTCAGCCAGACTGCAGTGATGCAGCCTGTTTCCAGGACCACCACTTGGAGGTGGAGTAGGGTCTTGGTCAGCTCTGGTTCGCTGACCCTGGCGCAAGCAGTCAAGCTATGAGTCGCTGACTGCATTCATAAGGGAGTCTTCTTCTTATTCGATCCTTAACCACCGACCGTCAAAGCAGTCAGTGGCCATCACGCCTAGTGGCGTCTTGTAGGGCAACAACAAATTGATTCCACTTTGCACGGTCGGTGGCCATCCTTCGTACAGTGCCGCAACTCTGGTTCATTCTTTGCATCTCAGCCTCCACAGTCCTCCGCCAAGTTGTTTTTGGTCGGCCTCTCTTTCGCTTTCCTTCAGGGGTCCAAAGCATAGCTGTTCTTGTGATGGCATCGGGGTCTCTTCTGAGGACATGACCAACCCAGCTCCAGCGTCTGCCAGCTATGATGGTGTGCATGTCCTCTTGCTTGCTACGAGTAAGCAGATCTTGGTTGGTGATGGTATTCGGCCAAAAGATTTGGTGAATTTTTCTTAGGCATGTTGTGTGAAAAGAGGACAATTTTGACATTTCCTTCTCTGTGACTCTCCAGCATTCCGCACCATAGAGAAGCACAGAAAGCACGCAACTCTGGTATAATCTTAATTTTGTGCTTGTGCTGTATTGGGAGGACTTCCAGATGTTATTTAGGCTAAAGAAGGCTGTTCTTGCCTTATTCATTCTGATGTTGATGTCTTTGCCTACCCCACCGTCTGGTGTTACTATGCTTCCTAGGTATGTGAAGGTATCTGTCTGTACCAATTGCTGATTCCTTACTGATATGGGCTCAGGGTTGCTCACATTGAGCGTCATGACCTCAGACTTCTTTAAATTGATGTTCAAGCCCACCTGCTGGCTAAATTTATTAAGTCTATCCGTTTTTTCCTGGATGTGTTGATGTGAATGTGCCAGCAGTGCAATGTCATCTGCATATTCCAGATCTTCCAATGTAGAAAATGTAGTCCATCTTATTCCTCTTGGACTGCCCTCTGTTGTCTGGCGCATCACCCAGTCTATGACTGTTAAAAAAAGAGTGGTTGATAAGGGGCATCCCTGTCGTACTCCTGTCTTCACCTCTAAGGTTAGGTTGCTCTGCCCAACACTACACGTAAAGTTGGCATAGAGGCTTTTTATGATTGACACTATGCAGCTTGGAATTCCATAAGCCCTCAGTATTTTCCAGAAACTGTCCCTATGTATGCTGTCAAAAGCCTTTTCAAAATCAACGAAATTTATGTAAAGCTGTGAGAGAAGAGAGATTCCTCTCCAATTATTGCAGTCTGCAAGATCTCCCTTCTTGGGCAGTTTGACAATTATTCCTTTGTTCCACTCGGGTTTTGCAAGATCGTCTAGGAAATTCCTTTTGTTGGCTCGGGTTTGGCGTTTAACTTCCCTGTCCAGCTGGCTGTACTGTTCGCTATATAGTTGCTTTAACCTGGGGGACTTCGCTTCTGTTTTCTTTCTTTTCATTTCCTTTCTCATCTTTATGGTGTTTAGTGTTTCTGGTGTTATCCAGTCTTGCTTCTTCCTTTCCTGGAATCCTAAGCATGATTTGCTACTTTCCTTATATACTGTTGAAATGGTGTTGAAATTCTGGTCTATATCATCAGTCAATGTCTTTTCCTGGCTTTTGGCAAATTGATATCGTTTCTTAATGTCGGCCGCAAAAGCTTTTCTGGTAAGGGGGTCCTTCAATTTGCTGATGTCAAACCTTTTCTGTGTAGTTACAGTTGGTCCAGCCCTTCTTAGTTTCACTTTCAGTTTTGCTACTACTAAATGGTGATCACTTCCCACATCTGCACCTCTTCTTACCTTCACATCTTGTAATGCATGTCTCCATCTATCGTTAACCATGATGTGGTCTATCTGGTTTCTGTCCCGACCATTTGGTGATTCCCATGTTAACTTGTGAATTTCCTTATGTGGGAAAAGTGTTCCTCCAATGACCAGGTTGTTAATGCTACAGAAACTTATTAGCTTATCCCCATTTTCGTTTGCTGTTCCGCTTCCGCATTTCCCCATTGTTCTTTCATTATATGTATTGTGTGTACCAACTTTCGCATTGAGGTCTCCCATTACTATAACAAGATCATATCTAGGTGTGTCTTCCATTTCTTTCTGCAGTTGTTGATAGAATTCATCCTTGACCTCCTCATCGCTATCATTCGTTGGTGCGTAGCATTGTATTATTGTAGTGTTGGTGAATCTCCCTCTCAATCTCAATCGTATCAGTCTGTTGTTGATGGGTTTCCATTCCAGTAATGTCCTTTCTATCCCTTTCTGTAGAATAATGGCTACGCCTTCACTGTGCTGTCCATCCTCTCTTCCAGAGTAAAGTACTGTTTCTCCTGTTGCTGTTTTAACTTTTCCTGCCCCTGTCCATCTGCTCTCACTTATCCCCAGGATGTGTAACCTATAGTTTCTCATTTCTGCCGTGACCTGTCTTAGTTTACCTGTCTCGTACATTGTCCTGACATTCCAAAATCCTATTCTTGTATCCTGTTTTGCGGTCAGGACATCCGTTTTCATGTCAGTGGCTTCCTTTCGGCTTTCACCACTGACAGTCATACGAACCACAGACTCCGAATGTCCATCCCGCAGCAAAGTTTGTTCATGTGATGTTGTTTCCGTAACTTCATTATTTTTTTACATAGACAGGGGTGTCAGCCCTATGCTAAAACCCCCAACCTGGAGGACCAGGGTACCAGCTTTTGTCTGACCCCTACCCACACAGACCAGTCCAGCTTGGTTGAACCTACCAGGAGTAAAACTCCCACTGGCATAGCTCTGGGGATTGTCAGGGTACGCAAGCTGCCATACCGCTACAAGGTATAGGTACCATTGATGGCAGCATAAGGGAGTGATCAGTGATTAAAATCTCAGACCAAATAACTCTGGGTAAACTTTTAATAATTATGGAGGAGTAAAAGTACGAAGGTGTAGATTAGGGTTTCTCAACTAGGGTTATACAGAACCCTAGAGTTCCGCGAGAGGTAGCAAGGGGTTCCGCGAGAGGTAGCTAGGGGTTCCGCGAAAGGTAGCTAGGGGTTCCGCGAGAGGTAGCTAGGGGTTCCGCGAGAGGTAGCTAGGGGTTCTGCGAGAGGTAGCTAGGGGTTCCGCGAGAGGTAGCTAGGGGTTCTGCGAGAGGTAGCTAGGGGTTCTGCGAGAGGTAGCTAGGGGTTCCGCGAGAGGTAGCTAGGGGTTCCGCGAGAGGTAGCTAGGGGTTCCGCGAGAGGTAGCTAGGGGTTCCGCGAGAGGTAGCTAGGGGTTCTGCGAGAGGTAGCTAGGGGTTCCGCGAATGGTAGCTAGGGGTTCCGCGAATGATCGTGATTGAAACAAAAAATTAATGTTTTTTTTTAACGTTGCGAGCTTTGTGATGTTAGCGCTCGCAGTGGTGGGAAGTAACCGAGCAAGCCCCGTACGGCCGTGCAACATAGGACTGTGTTCACGTGGTTGAGTCCATTCTTCGTTTTCGACACGAGATAGGGAGGTAAAGGTAAAGGAACCCGTTACACGCCCATTGAGGCATATTGGGAATATGGTGTTAGGCCCATATTATCTTGACCGTCGGCACACTAGGGGTGATGTGGTCGGCATCACGCCGGCCGCCTTAACCTTCCCAGAGTTGCTCTGGTACCCATTTGGGGCTGGATCGACCCAGGAGCCGTTTGTGGCCTAATAAAAAATCCCACCTCATCTGGGGATCGAACCATAGACCACTGCGCTAGGAAGCCAGTGCACTAACCACTATGCTACCGTGGCAGGGAGGGAGGCTGTTGATAATTGATGAGAACTGTATTGCACGAATGGGAGAACGGTAGGCTGATGATGTCAGCCTCTACATCTGGAGATACTATATTTCATTAGCATCTCTTAGAGTAGAAATTTGTGATAAGACTTTTAAGGCCTACTTGGATAAGATAAGAAAAACAATCGAAAAGGGTATTTAAACAAAATAAAAGGAAAATCTGAAGTTTCTTCTGCCTACACTACTGACTTACATTAGAGTTGATATCCTTTGTGGGTAGGGGAAACCACACATAAAGAGTAGGCTAATAAGCTGGCCAAAATAAACAGATTCACAGAAAAAATCATTCTCTACTCAAAAAAGCATTGTCAATTGTTATTGGATTATCATATTTACAACTTACTTATCACGCTAAGGTAGCACGAGCTGTAGATATCATAATTTTTATGCAGAGGTTCACTGAGACCTGACAATTATTTCAAGTGTTCCTCCGGGAAAAACAGGTTGAGAAATGCTGGTATAGAATGATGAGAAAAAGACAATACTAGAATACAACGAACTGTGACATATTATGAAAATAGCTTTCATATATCTATTTCATTATCTACACTTTTCTTTTACCTAGCTTTCATCTACGCACGTTTTGTTAACACAAAACCCTCCTACAATCAGAGATCTGTCTCTTTTTCTAATTTAGCACGCCTAATTTATTTCTGTTCTCTATTTCCTTTGATGAATGTTTACGAGCAGACCTATTAACTAACGTTGAGCCGGTTACCTGTAATTTAAACGCCAGCGACTGAAAATCGTTGTAATAGGATCAGACAGTGATCAGGGAAAAAAATTTGAGTAAAAAGGAGCAGATAATTTTGGAACAAAGGGGAGACAATTTCTATAACCCTTCCCCGAATCCGTTCGTTGAAAGGTAATTAAACACGGTGAGAATCGCCAGATCAAAGGACGGGCTTCGCTCGATTTCGCTCGATTGCCAGAGATTGCAAGCGGTAAAAGGCGTGAAAATTCTCTCTGATTCGCAGATCGAACGAGGAAAAGACGAAATCTAAACGAAGGCGTTGAAAGTAACAAGGCTGAGCGAAGTTCTGGAAATTTAATATATATTCTCCAGCTTTTAAAATCCATTATTCAGTACTCCACAGATTTTAAAGACATCTAGCTTCGATTTCTAGAATCCCTTGTATTAGTGAAGTTTCTTAGTTTTTCGTTAAAGATAGGCTTAGAAGTTTGTGTGAAGGTAATTATATTTACTAGTATTTTTGAGTGATCTAAGAGGTAAAATCGTCAATTATATTTTACTAGTTCTTTTTTTCTGTGCAGAGTGATTTACTAGATAGGTCCGTCATTTATATTTCTCTAGGTTTTACTGTGTTACAGTGGCTAGCAGAACAAGATTGGGACCTTTTTATTCCTGCAGCCTTATTCGCTTACAGGGAAACCCCCACATACTTCCACAGGATTTCCCCCAGCTACTCTTTTATTCGGCAGACCTATTAAGGGGCCGCTTGAAGCCTTACTTCGGTCCCTGACAGACCAGAAGGCTGATGAGACAGTCGTCTCAGCCAGTAGATATGTATCGGAATTGAAGGAAAGGTTACAGCTAGGATGGGATCTAGCAACGACAAACCTTAAGCGAGCACGCGCAAAGCACGCTACACGATACAATCAAGCAGCTAAAGAGAGAGAACTACAACCAGGGGAGAACGTTTTGTTGTTACTGCCAACCGGAAGCAACAAACTACGCATCGGATGGCAAGGGCCGTTTACCGTCCTGAAAAAGATCTCGAGAACTAATTATCAGATCTCTATCAAAGGAAAGGAGAAGGTTTACCATGTAAATCTGTTAAAGAAATACTTGGAAAGACCGGTGCCGTCCCCCGAACATCTCCTTGCGGTCGCTATAGCTACTGAAGATGTTGAAGATGACGATAGTTGCATGGAATATCCAATGCAACAAACGGAATCTTTCAAAGATGTAAAATTCGGTGACACTCTCTCGGAAGCACAACAGACAGAAACGAGGGCGCTACTGAACCAGTACACAGCAGTGCTAATGGATATACCTGGGCGAACCCATCTCGCAGAGTACGAGATGAAACTTACAAACGAGACACCTGTTCGAACCAGAGTTTACCCTATTCCGTATGCGAAAGCTGATGCGCTACGTGAAGAGATAGACAAGCTACGTAAAACAGAAATTATTAGTGAGTCTACATCTCCTTATAGTGCGAGCGTAGTGCTGTTGCAGAAGCCCAATAAGGAAGTTCGACTGTGCATCGATTACCATCTACTTAACACTGTAACGGAATTTCAGCCGGAACCTCTTCAAAGCGCTTCTGAGCTGTTTAGCAAGCTAAGCAAGGCACGGATTTTCTCCAAGATTGACCTGAGTAAAGGTTACTATCAAATACCAGTCAAGGAGGAAACTAAGCCTTTGCTAGCTTTCAGCACCAGTGACGGACACTATACGTTTAACGTGATGTCATTCGGGTTACATAACGCACCAGGAGTATTCACAAGGATGATGAGAAAGCTTTTAGAACCATTGTACAGTCCACATATGCACAATTTTATGGACGATATATTAGTTGCAACGACACATACGAAGAACATATTGCGACGGTTGCGATGCTCCTCAGGAGACTACATGAAACTGGTCTCACAGCTAGACCTAGCAAATGTTTAATCGGCTTCGAAAAGCTTGACTTCCTGGGGCATACCATTGCTCACGGTGCCATGTGGCCAGTTGCTAAGAACGTAGAGAAAATACATGCAGCAAAGAGGCCAAGGACGAAGAAAGAAACATGATCGCTCTTATCACTGTGTGCTTATTACCAGAAATTCATCAAAAACTTCAATGATTTGACTGCACCCCTTACTGACCTTACGAAGAAGGGGCGACCTGAGAGAATTATCTGAGATTCCACGTGCGAAGACGCTTACGTCACGCTCAAGAAACAGCTGTCTGAATATCCAATTTTGCGACTGCCTGATATTACCAAACCCTTCATAATGCGAGTCGACGCAACGGGTCAAGGCATCGGGTCAAGTCTGCTTCAGGCAAGTGACGATGATCCGAACCAGCTATTCCCAGTGGCATACGGCAGTTGTAAATTGAATAAAGCTGAACAAAACTATTCCACAGTGGAAAGAGAATGTCTGGCACTAGTTCATGGTATAAGGAGACACCATGAATACCTGTACGGAGTAATATTCACGGTGCAGACCGATCATGCTCCGCGGGCGTTTCTTGGGGCAAATAAGGAATTTAATGCGAAAATAATGCGCTGGGCACTGCTGCTAAGTGTACATTCCTTTACAGTCGAATACATTCCAGGAAAAGAAAACGTTGGAGCAGACTTCATGAGTAGGAATTTGACAGAGACGGAGGAGGAAGATGAGAGTGAAGAAAACAGTCACCCGGAAGCTACTGATATAGGAAATCTATTTCCATAACGTAGACATGAAAATGGTTTCATATCTTTAAGTGATGACGTCTGTGACATATTATGAAAATAGCTTTCATATATCTATTTCATTATCTACACTTTTCTTTTACCTAGCTTTCATCTACGCACGTTTTGTTAACACAAAACCCTCCTACAATCAGAGATCTGTCTCTTTTTCTAATTTAGCACGCCTAATTTATTTCTGTTCTCTATTTCCTTTGATGAATGTTTACGAGCAGACCTATTAGCTAACGTTGAGCTGGTTACCTGTAATTTAAACGTCAGCGACTGAAAATCGTTGTAATAAGATCAGACAGTGATCAAGGAAAAAAATTTGAGTAAGAAGGAGCAGATAATTTTGGAACAAAGGGGAGACAATTTCTATAACCCTTCCCCGAATCCGTTCGTTGAAAGGTAATTAAACACGGTGAGAATCGCAAGATCAAAGGACGGGCTTCGCTCTATTTCGCTCGATTGCCAGAGATTGCAAGCGGTAAAAGGCGTGAAAATTCTCTCTGATTCGCAGATCGAACGAATAAAAGACGAAATCTAAACGAAGGCGTTAAAAGTAACAAGGCTGAGCGAAGTTCTGGAAATTTAATATATATTCTCCAGCTTTTAAAATCCATTATTCAGTACTCCACAGATTTTAAAGACATCTAGCTTCGATTTCTAGAATCCCTTGTATTAGTGAAGTTTCTTAGTTTTTCGTTAAAGATAGGCTTAGAAGTTTGTGTGAAGGTAATTATATTTACTAGTATTTTTGAGTGATCTAAGAGGTAAAATCGTCAATTATATTTTACTAGTTCTTTTTTTCTGTGCAGAGTGATTTACTAGATAGGTCCGTCATTTATATTTCTCTAGGTTTTACTGTGTTACAGTGGCTAGCAGAACAAGATTGGGACCTTTTTATTCCTGCAGCCTTATTCGCTTACAGGGAAACCCCCACATACTTCCACAGGATTTCCCCCAGCTACTCTTTTATTCGGCAGACCTATTAAGGGGCCGCTTGAAGCCTTACTTCGGTCCCTGACAGACCAGAAGGCTGATGAGACTGTCGTCTCAGCCAGTAGATATGTATCGGAATTGAAGGAAAGGTTACAGCTAGGATGGGATCTAGCAACGACAAACCTTAAGCGAGCACGCGCAAAGCACGCTACACGATACAATCAAGCAGCTAAAGAGAGAGAACTACAACCAGGGGAGAACGTTTTGTTGTTACTGCCAACCGGAAGCAACAAACTACGCATCGGATGGCAAGGGCCGTTTACCGTCCTGAAAAATATCTCGAGAACTAATTATCAGATCTCTATCAAAGGAAAGGAGAAGGTTTACCATGTAAATCTGTTAAAGAAATACTTGGAAAGACCGGTGCCGTCCCCCGAACATCTCCTTGCGGTCGCTATAGCTACTGAAGATGTTGAAGATGACGATAGTTGCATGGAATATCCAATGCAACAAACGGAATCTTTCAAAGATGTAAAATTCGGTGACACTCTCTCGGAAGCACAACAGACAGAAACGAGGGCGCTACTGAACCAGTACACAGCAGTGCTAATGGATATACCTGGGCGAACACATCTCGCAGAGTACGAGATGAAACTTACAAACGAGACACCTGTTCGAACCAGAGTTTACCCTATTCCGTATGCGAAAGCTGATGCGCTACGTGAAGAGATAGACAAGCTACGTAAAACAGGAATTATTAGTGAGTCTACATCTCCTTATAGTGCGAGCGTAGTGCTGTTGCAGAAGCCCAATAAGGAAGTTCGACTGTGCATCGATTACCATCTACTTAACACTGTAACGGAATTTCAGCCGGAACCTCTTCAAAGCGCTTCTGAGCTGTTTAGCAAGCTAAGCAAGGCACGGATTTTCTCCAAGATTGACCTGAGTAAAGGTTACTATCAAATACCAGTCAAGGAGGAAACTAAGCCTTTGCTAGCTTTCAGCACCAGTGACGGACACTATACGTTTAACGTGATGTCATTCGGGTTACATAACGCACCAGGAGTGTTCACAAGGATGATGAGAAAGCTTTTAGAACCATTGTACAGTCCACATATGCACAATTTTATGGACGATATATTAGTTGCAACGACACATACGAAGAACATATTGCGACGGTTGCGATGCTCCTCAGGAGACTACATGAAACTGGTCTCACAGCTAGACCTAGCAAATGTTTAATCGGCTTCGAAAAGCTTGACTTCCTGGGGCATACCATTGCTCACGGTGCCATGTGGCCAGTTGCTAAGAACGTAGAGAAGATACATGCAGCAAAGAGGCCAAGGACGAAGAAAGAAACATGATCGCTCTTATCACTGTGTGCTTATTACCAGAAATTCATCAAAAACTTCAATGATTTGACTGCACCCCTTACTGACCTTACGAAGAAGGGGCGACCTGAGAGAATTATCTGAGATTCCACGTGCGAAGACGCTTACGTCACGCTCAAGAAACAGCTGTCTGAATATCCAATTTTGCGACTGCCTGATATTACCAAACCCTTCATAATGCGAGTCGACGCAACGGGTCAAGGCATCGGGTCAAGTCTGCTTCAGGCAAGTGACGATGATCCGAACCAGCTATTCCCAGTGGCATACGGCAGTTGTAAATTGAATAAAGCAGAACAAAACTATTCCACAGTGGAAAGAGAATGTCTGGCACTAGTTCATGGTATAAGGAGACACCATGAATACCTGTACGGAGTAATATTCACGGTGCAGACCGATCATGCTCCGCGGGCGTTTCTTGGGGCAAATAAGGAATTTAATGCGAAAATAATGCGCTGGGCACTGCTACTAAGTGTACATTCCTTTACAGTCGAATACATTCCAGGAAAAGAAAACGTTGGAGCAGACTTCATGAGTAGGAATTTGACAGAGACGGAGGAGGAAGATGAGAGTGAAGAAAAACAGAGAAGCTACTGATATAGGAAATCTATTTCCATAACGTAGACATGAAAATGGTTTCATATCTTTAAGCGATGACGTCTGTGACATATTATGAAAATAATAATAATAATAAATTTCTATTAAGCGGCAGAAACCAATCTCCTTTTTGTTCGTTTTCTTAGCTCTTGCACATTATTTAGGCCCAACGTTCTTCCTTCTCTTATTATTGTTCTTCTGAGTGTTTCTTTTGGTCTTCCTTTTTTCCGCTTACCCGCAGGAACCCAAGTGAGCGCCTGTAGTGGTATTCTGTTGTTTTGCATTCGTAGGACATGACCGATATATGACCATCGTCTTTTCCTTATATAGTCGGAGACATATTTCTGCCTAGCTATTATGAAAATAGCTTTCATATATCTATTTCATTATCTACACTTTTCTTTTACCTAGCTTTCATCTACGCACGTTTTGTTAACACAAAACCCTCTTACAATCAGAGATCTGTCTCTTTTTCTAATTTAGCACGCCTAATTTATTTCTGTTCTCTATTTCCTTTGATGAATGTTTACGAGCAGACCTATTAGCTAACGTTGAGCCGGTTACCTGTAATTTAAACGTCAGCGACTG
This sequence comes from Oreohelix idahoensis, assembly GCA_024509875.1. Classification (NCBI taxonomy): domain Eukaryota; kingdom Metazoa; phylum Mollusca; class Gastropoda; order Stylommatophora; family Oreohelicidae; genus Oreohelix; species Oreohelix idahoensis. The sequence goes on along the minus strand of JAMPIV010011482.1, from coordinate 40,025 downwards.
AAAATCGTTGTAATAGGATCAGACAGTGATCAAGGAAAAAAATTTGAGTAAGAAGGAGCAGATAATTTTGGAACAAAGGGGAGACAATTTCTATAACCCTTCCCCGAATCCGTTCGTTGAAAGGTAATTAAACACGGTGAGAATCGCCAGATCAAAGGACGGGCTTCGCTCGATTTCGCTCGATTGCCAGAGACTGCAAGCGGTAAAAGGCGTGAAACTTCTCTCTGATTCGCAGATCGAACGAGGAAAAGACAAAATCCAAACGTAGGCGTTAAAAGTAACAAGGCTGAGCGAAGTTCTGGAAATTTAATATATATTCTCCAGCTTTTAAAATCCATTATTCAGTACTCCACAGATTTTAAAGACATCTAGCTTCGATTTCTAGAATCCCTTGTATTAGTGAAGTTTCTTAGTTTTTCGTTAAAGATAGGCTTAGAAGTTTGTGTGAAGGTGATTATATTTACTAGTATTTTTGAGTGATCTAAGTGGTAAAATCGTCAATTATATTTTACTAGTTCTTTTTTTCTGTGCAGAGTGATTTACTAGATAGGTCCGTCATTTATATTTCTCTAGGTTTTACTGTGTTACAGTTGCTAGCAGAACAAATAATAATTTCTAGCTAAACTATGCCAGCTATAAAATAAATTTAATTAATTGCTAGTAACCAGTCAGAGAATATTTTAACTGACTAGTAAATACACTGTTCATTTTGAGTATTGACGAAATATATAATTATTTCTAATTCATGATGATTAAGTTTTTTTTAAATGACTAGAATTTCTTGCACGGGAGTTTTTAAACGATGAGACAGGCTCTAAGCTTGTAGTTTAAAATTTAAGTTAAATAACCGAAGTGGATAAATATTATATTTTACGCGGGTTAAGGATAGGATTGAGAATATTATATTATGGTTAAGTATTTGTATTTTTTCACCTTTACACAGTATTGGGTCAAACCCTAAACCTTACCAGCGGCTTCCATATAAATCTGAGAGTAACCCTACAAAAGAACAAGTTAATTAGTATCTGGGTTTCTTCAAGGTAAACCTGTCTGAGGTTGTGTTTACACTCAGAAAGAGACAGAATACAGATTTCTGTTCCAATTTCATTTACAGTCAGCCCGTTGCGGCGACCTAACAAACATTAACATTTCCCGACGTTTGACCATTTGTGGTGTGACAAGGAATTTTTATACTGAGAGAAGTTACCGACCTGACATTTCCTATGTACTGGAAACCTCAAGCTATTGACACTGTGAGCGCTGTTAAATTTCTTACCTGGACAAATTAAATGTGACATAAACAGTAATCCTAAATAAAAGTAACAAAGGGAACGCTCCCCGGAGAAGTGGATTTAATCTGTCTTTGAGGAGCTGGGGTTTTCTTTGCCAAAAATAACACTTGATTTGCTGTGTGCGTGTGTCCTAAAGATTGTTCCAGAAGATACAACACAAGTAGTAGGTAAGAAAGAATGCTTGTGGCCACGGTTGTCTGAGAAGAGCGGAAGGATGAATGAATAATTCTCATATATATCTTGTAGAATCCATGTACTCACTTTGTGTATTTTTTTAATGCAAGTTTTGCTAATGCTGTCCCTTTCAGAATAGATTAACGTATAAACTATGTTCTTTACTGTAGAGGGAAATACTAGACCATAGCGTATAAATCTTTGACTCTTTGGGGTTAAGAACTTTCTTCTAACGGGATCTTGTCTCAACAGAGGGAGGGAGGATTACACCTATGAGTCTAACTCTATAATTAATTCATTAACTTATGTTTATTTGTATTTGATTGATATTCAAAATATTGCTGTTGTGAAGTTTCTTTATGATAAATACAATTTACATAAACTTTATTTACATGTGTTGGTCAGCTCGTCCCAACATATCCCTACATCCAGTAATATAGTGTTCACGTTTGTGCGTTTAATTGTCGTCATTTATCTGCGTTTGTGTAGAGGTGAGTGGTTGAATATATATATATATATATATATATATATATATATATATATAGATATATATATATATATATATATATATATATATATATATATATATATATATATAGGAAAACTGTCTGATCTAAGAATCTCAGTCGTAATCGATAGGCTGGATAGATTATCTCTCAAATCCAGGGACAGACTTTACCTTTCACCATTTCACTCGTGAAAATCTATTTCTTTACCTTATCTCCGACTGAACCATCACCTGTTCTAGTTCTATTCAGACGGGACCATAATTGATCTTAAATACCTATCAAAAAATCTATAGTCCGTTCGGAAATTCGTGCCCACAGAAAGTGTCAATTTTCTCCAAAACTGTTTGTTGTATGGACATGAATTTTTGCATAGTCTTAGATTTTCCATGCAGTTATTAATATATTTTTTGCCCTTACAAAACTCATGTCATGTTCGAATTTTCTTCTTTACGTTATATAAAAAACTCTTACCGTTGTCTGGGTTAATTTTTCTTAGTTTTACAGGAAAGTTACAAGATCCGTTCAAAAATATATATATATTTTTTTTTTAATTAGTGTAGTGACTACATGTTCGCACGAGTGCGCACCTATTGCACACAGTCGCGAGTAACTAATTAAAAAAAAAAATATTTTTGAACGGATCTTGTACCTTTCCTGTAAAACTACTAAAAATTAACCCAGACAACAGTAAAAGTTTTTTATATAACGTAAAGAAGAAAATTCGAACATGACATGAGTTTTGTAAGGGCAAAAAATATATTAATAACTGCATGGAAAATCTAAGACTGCATGCAAAAATTCATGTCCATACAACAAACAGTTTTGGTTTTTTTTTTTTTTTTTTTTTTTTTTTCCTCGCTTGAGGTCGCATATTTTTTCCTCGCATGAGGTCGCATTGTCCCCGCCAAAACCCGGCCCCGGTCAAGACCACATGTCCCAACACAAAAAGACCCAGTGACAAAATGTGTCACCTAGTGATCCTCTGTGTTCTCACACAAGGGACCTAATGACACATAAATGTCACTGTACCGGTCCCTGTGTCTAGACACATGATCCCAGCCAAAAGCCTTTTTTTTTTATTTTTTTTTTTCCCTCGCTTGAGGTCGCATATTTTTTCCTCGCATGAGGTCGCATTATCCCCGCCCAAACCCGGCCCTGGTCAAGACCACATGTCCCAACACAAGAAGACCCAATGACAACATGTGTCACCGTAGTGATCTTCTGTGTTCTCACACAAGAGACCTAATGACACATGAATGTCACTGTAAAGGGCCCTGTGTGTAGACACATGATCCCAGCCAAAAGCCGGATTCTAGGCATTGGGTTGTACAGTGTAAAATACACTGTATATTGACGCTTTTTTTTCCTCGCATGAGGTTGCATATTTTTTCCTCGCATGAGGTTGCATTTGCCCCACCCATACCCAGCCCTGGTCAAGACCACATGTCCCAACACAAGAAGATCCAATGACAACATGTGTCATTGTAGTGATCTTCTGTGTTCTCACACTAGGTACCTCATGACATGAATGTCACTACTGTTTCCCGTGTGTAGACACATGATCCCAGCCAAAAGCCGGATTCTAGGCTTTGCCGAACCAACAAGACGCTCAAACGCCACCTTTAATAGATGATAGATAAAGACAAGAAAGACAATGTCGCCAGTTCAAGATTGTGTTAACAATTTGTCAAGACTACAAGACGAACAGGTAGGCCTTTGTTGTGTTAGATGCAGAGACAATAGACAGTAGCTAGGGGCAGCGTGGAACAAGTTACTATTGATACAAGTCTTCTTCTTCTTCGTACACTCTGAGAAGTCCACTTGAATGTTCTCAAAGAAAGCAGTAGTCAGTTTGAGGCTATTTGAATCCCCGTAAAGCTTTTCCACGAAAGGAGCTGGCGTCGGCCATATGCACTTTCTCTGTACCACATATAAGGGGCAACTTTGAAGCAGATGTTCAGCAGTCATTTTATCAGTGCCACAGTTAAACTGATCGGTAGTTCCTATCTTTAGCTTGTTGAATAGATGGTATCTCAATCTGTTGTGGCCAGTGCGTAGTCTGAAGATTACCACTTGTTCTCTTCTGTGGAGCTGGTAGTAAGCATCATTCTGTGTGTGCCCTGGATGTTCTACATTCTATTTGTTTCTGTAACTGATTCTGATAAAACTCTTTGCCTCCTCAAAAGTTATGCTTGCATCAGGCTGAGGTAGAAGTGAACCTTCTTTTGCCATTCTGTCAGCCTCTTCATTGCCGGCGATGTTACAATGAGATGGGATCCACTGGATCACAACACTTTTGAATCGTTTACAAAGTTTGTGGAGCACTACTCTGAGATCATCCAGGTCTGTATTATTTTGTCTTTTCAACGTTGCAATTACTGACTGTGCATCAGTAAAGAAAGCAACTTGTCTCTCTGCCGTTTCTTCTGTCAATATAACCTCTGCTGCAGTTTTCAAGGCCTCTGCCTCTGTTCTGAAGTTGCTGGAGAATCGTCCTGTCGCCACTGACAGCCTTTTTTCTGCACCAGTGCTTAAGGTCAGAAAGACACCCCCACCTCCATTTTCTGTTGCATTTGTTGCTGATCCATCTGTGTATGCATGGGTCCAGGTGTTGCGTGGATAATGTTTCTCTATGTATTTTGTCGCTATGGATTTTCTATCTGTTGCAGTTTGGCTCTTTTTACTTTCAATTCCAGGAATGTTTTCTATCATTTTAGGGAAACGATTTTGTTTCCAAGCTGGAAGCTTGTGTGCAGTGTAGATGGGTTTAACAGTGGATATTTCATCTATGGATACTGCTCTCATTTGTGGTTTGGTTGATTCTACAAAATTACTTCGTTTGAGTCTTTGCCTTCTAAGAGCATTTATTCTATGGCACATTGGGTGGTCTGTTAGTCTTTTGAATTTTTCGGCCTGTTGTTGAGCCCTGCGGTCTCTTCTATCTGTCATTGATACAAGTAAACAGAACTGGTGGTTAGACCAGTCTTATATCAAAGATGCATCGATTAGTTCACCAGTACTACGGGCCTTATGAAGGGTTAGGAAACCAGAAGAACAGAACAGTAGATGAGCTAGTAATCTTAGAGACAGCGCCAGAATATATATAAGAAAAAATGATGGAGCGAGAGAAGATTTATTTCAAAAGTTGCTTATGAACATTGTTATTATGGGAGATGACCCGCCTCAGAGGAAAGGTTGGGCATGAATTATGATTTCAGCTGATTTGATGACTAGCTGTAAATAAATATCATCTTTGTTGTTCACCGCTGTTTGAGTGCAGTACTTTTCGCCAGATGTTCTCCATCCCATCATCTGTCTGTCGTGTGATGTTATATCATCAAGATTTGTTTTAACATAACATGATCAACACCTAGCTGCCCACTGCGGGACAGTGAGACGAGTCCCACTATATGACAAGTACCATCAACACTAACATCATCCGCTGTACGGCCACAGAGACGAGACTGTGTTTCTGCAAAAGTGTTTTATGAATTTAATTGTGCGGGTTTTCCTAAATTAGAACATGCCTGCACGTGAACTCTGAACAGATGTTCGTCCATTATTGTATATGGTTCCAGACAAATGCCGTTTGCATTTTAGACAAGACTCAGAGTCACTAATCCGACAATATTCAAAAGTCGTCTGTTCTCTGGTGGTACAGAGACAATGTTAGACACCTGGTGTAGCATGAAGTCATGCCAGGTGAGCTCATCTGTGCAGGAGCGTACTTTAAAGTAGATACTGTCACAGCGTCCGACTGGCAGAGTAGTTAGAGCGCTGGTCTCTCGCGGCACAGGTGCCAGGTTTGATTCACGGTATCGACATGCGTCAGTCTACCCAGCTGTAAATGGGTACCTGACTTTGCACTCGATGTAAGGAAGGAAAAGGCATCGAGGAAGGGAGCTGGTCACTCCACCTCTCGATGCTGGACCTAGTATGGTGAAGTCTCTAACACTTCGCTCCCCTACAGCAATATCTGCTATGAGACAACCTTTACCTTTTTTTACCGTCATAATATTGTCTGATAGCGGCACCCTGATAGCGGGGCAAATCACCCTCTAGCACCCCCCCCCCACCCTCCACTCCTGTGGCTGCCCTGGTGTAATGGCTACGACGTTGTACTGGCGACCAGTTGTTCATGGTTCAAACCCAGCCGTCGGCGTTTGAAGAAATGTTTACGACCGGAAATTTGACTGAATAATCTGAACGGCTCCTGCACATAAATCCCGTGTGGATGGGAAGGAGCGAAGCTCCTGACCGGGTTGGAAGGAAAGTCCACTGACCCCCCAGCCTCGCAATGACATGTCATTGGGCCGAAAGAGCCGGAAAGCTCGAGTGCCGCTGGTTATAAAAAAAAAAAAAAAAATATATATATATATATATATATATATATATATATATCTATATATATATATATATATATATATATATATATATATATATATATATATATATATATATATATATATATATCAGGTATTGTCCAACAACGAATTACTCTGGAGACCCATGCAATTATATATTTGAGCATGGCTCATTGTTTTAGGAATTTAATGTATTACTTTGTGTGACAGAGCATGGCTCATTGTTCTATGAATTTAATGTATTAGTTTGTATAGATAAAAAAATGTACTAGAACAAATTTCTGTCGTCGGGGCGTCTTGAAGGGTTTTCTCGACCCGTAAAATATCACGCAAGCATAATCTTTCTACTACATAAGTCGGGCCTCTTAAGACAGACTAGCAAACGTAGGTGGTAGGATCATGTTAAATTGTCCCAGGCTAACAGGCAGAGATGACAGGGTAAAGATGAATTTTCTCAAGCTAACAGATAGCCCAGAAATGGGTATCTCAAGGAAATTCTGCATACAACGCAATTGGGGGGAAGACACGGAAAAACAGAACTCCCACGAAAACGAATGGACACAACAGAACAGAACTGGGTATTAAAAAGATTGGAATTTTAAACAGCAGAGAAAAGAAAGACATAGTAGCGGACTCTATTTAGGACAAACACAAAACAAGGGTTCGAAGCGTGGAAGGCAAAGACATATGAGATACTTACGGTGATATAAATTTAAAAAATGTTTAGAAATCATCAAGACAAGCAATGAAGTAAGCTAACTGGCCTGTCAAATATTATATGATTGGGTCAAAGGTAAGAACAAATTTTAAAAGGGCTTACACATAAATAATAAATATAAAATAAATATCGGCAGATGTGGGATCATTATTAACCCTTTGATTCCCCTTGGGGCGAATTGTTTCAGGTATCACCATCCATCGATTTATATTTTGCGTTATCTTCTTGAGCTGTACCCATATTGTTCCCAATTTGTTGGTTTCCTCTTCTCCATGTTCTCTTTGATCTCCACATTCTTCCTTACTCTTCTGATTTCACTTAAGGGCATTTCTGGCTATACTAGTAGCTTCCAGAAGGTATGTTCTATGTTTCTATGTTTTATCACTTAATATCAAGCAGTATTTGCAATTGGCAGGTACAGAAGAGAGACCGACACGAGTACATTTAACCATTTTTTTCATGTACGCGCTCAAATCTGTACAGCAGACCATGCGTCATAAAAATAATAGCCCTTTCAGTCATAACTGACTATGGGAATGAGCCCCTGAGGTGACAGCCCTCAGCTGATTTTTTTCCTGGTGTTCCTGTCAACGTTTTTTTTTTTTTTCTCTTCTGCTTGTTTGAGAGCTTCTTTTCACCCAATCGGAGGTGGAGCCGTAGGTAGCATCGTCACTTTGTGCGATCCGCAGCTTCATTCTTCCAGGTTGCTGGATTTATGCCCAGTGCCCTCATGTCTCTCTTGCACACATCTTTGAACCTCAGCTGCGGTCGTCCAACCGTTCTTTTGCCGTCTGCCAGTTGTCCGTAGAAGATATATTTCGGGATGCGACCATCTTCCACGCGACGGACATGGCAAAGCCACCGTAGTCTGCGCTGTCTAAACAGTGTATACATGCTTTGAAGACCAGCACGTGACAACACCTCGACATTTATCAGTTTGTCCTTCCACGAAATACCGAGGATATGGCGTGACACTGTAGATGGAAGTTACTGAGCCTTCTTCCTTGCTTAGCATAGGTTGTCAATGTCTCACTGCCATATAGAAGGGTGCTGGTGACACAGGCATTATATGCCGCAGCTTTGGTCTTCGTTGTGAGTTTGGAGTTTCCCCAAACACGCGATGTGAGGAGGGCAAAGGTAGCTGCAGCTTTGCCAATGTGGCTGTCCATTTCTGTGTCCAGAGAGAGAGAGAGAGAGAGTTTGTCACTGTTGGTAGACCCTAGGTATGTGAAGTGGTGCACCACTGCCAATTCAGTTATCGATAGTGATAACTGGTGCAACATCCACATCCTGACCCAGCACATTTGTTTTATTTAGACTTATTGTGAGGCCAAAGTCCTTGCATGCTTGGGTGAGGCGATTCATCAAGCTCTGAAGCTACTGTTGACTTTGAGTGACGACTGCAGTGTCACCAGCGAATAACAAGTCTCTTATTGTGACCCTTTTGAATTTTTGTTTTTGCCTTCAGCCTTATGAGGTTAAACAATCGGCCATCTTACCTATTGTGAAGGCATATTCCTTCAGTTACATCTCTGAATGCATGTTTCAAGAGCAAAGCTAAGAACTGCGTATGTCGAAGGGCTGTGATGTTCATCCAGTATATTGGACTGTTGCCTTTATATCTCCAGGGAATGACTTTATCATTTCCAGAAATTTAATGGGGCAGCCTATTTTCAGGAGGATTTTGAAGAGTCCATCCATGCTAACCAGGTCAAATGCCTTTGTGAGATGATCATATGTACAAAACAGATTGTTTACTATGGACAATCATTCACTAAGAGATGACGGGATCGAACCATGGACCACCGAGCTAGGAAGCTAGTGCACTAACTACTTCGCTACCGCGGCTCCCTTGTAAAAGAAAACCTAGTTTATAATAATATAAATACAGTGGGGAGGGGGGAAAAGGGTAATACGTCTTACTAGGACTAAAGATAAGAAAAAGCCTACGTTATGGCCACAAGGCCTTCGCCAGGGACAAACGGACAAAAACAGAAAAGAAAGAAATGGAGAAACCGGGAAATTAGAGAGTGGAACGCGAGAAAACAGATAGCCAGAAATTGGGTATGATATAAGCAAATGACGAGGACAGCAGTAAGACGGTGGTAATCGGTGAGGTGGAGGAAAAAAGAGTGATGCGTCTTACTAGGACAAAAAGACAAGCAAAAAAAAGTACCTCACCGTTTACCGTCGTTTTCCTGCAGCCCTATCATTTCCTAAAAAAAAAATTGTACTCTTCGACACACAGAATGTTACTCCGATTATTTATAAACAATGGATTGTGTCCCTTCTATTTAGGAACATGATATACAAAATTAACATTTATCTTGAAATAAAAATAAACAAACTTATAGCATAAACGAAGAAGACAGAGAAACATAAACTTAGTCGAGAAGAACAAGTTAAGACAATTCAGGTTCTTACCTTATTCAAATAATTGTATGGGTTATCTCCTTTTGCAATTACTCCAAACTGTCAACTGCAGAGTTATTCCTTCAGTCAGCTAGTGTGTTCTGGAAATTTAATAAGTCACGAGCCAGACATTTCCCCCACAAATCACAACGCGAACAGTTTCATTGTTTCCAAGAATTATCACTGTTTTTTGTTTTTTTCTGAAATGTTTATTTGTGTCTTATAAACGGCACCGAAAACCTGTCCGCAGGTTCACTGCTGCGTATGTTTAGACAACATCCAATTTGCGCACATTTATATACAACACGCACATCGCTAAGAGCACGCTTGTTTAATTAATATCGAAAGTTTAACATCTAAAGTGAGAAATATAAAAACAGAGAATCCTCATATAATTTGAGGCATATTGGGAATATGGTGTTAGGCCTATATTTTCTTGACCTTACGGCACACTAGGGGTGATGTGGTCAGCATCACGCCGGCCGCCTTAACCTTCTCAGAGTTGCTCTGGTACCCAATTCATGAGGCTGGCTCCACCCCGGACCCGTTTGCTGTTTAAAAAATCCCACCTCAACAGGGGATCGAACCATGGACCACCGAGCTAGGTAGCCAGTGCACTAACCACTGAGCTACCGCGGCTATTTCATCATTTCAACGATATAAATGAAAACAACAATTTGAATGGTATTGTTTTGCTTCCCACCTACACACACACAAACACACACCTACACACACACACCACACACACAAACACACACCACACACACACACCACACACACACCACACACACACACATACACTACACACACACCTACACACACCACACACACCACACACCTACACACACCCCATTCCTTCAGGAAGCCTGCGGCAAAGCCACCATTCCTTCAGGAAGCCTGCGGCAAAGCCACCATTCCTTCAGGAAGCCTGCGGCAAAGCCACCATTCCTTCAGGAAGCCTGCGGCAAAGCCACCATTCCTTCAGGAAGCCTGCGGCAAAGCCACCATTCCTCCAGGAAGCCTGCGGCAAAGCCACCATTCCTTCAGGAAGCCTGCGGCAAAGCAATCATGTTCTCTTGCAAATTGTTAAAAAAACATATATCTCGTTCAACCCTTGATGGGTTATATAATTAGGTCACATGGTGTACTAATTCAAGGAAATAAAGTCAATAACCAAATATAGTACCTTCTTCACCCCTCCACTCAGTCCAAATAGAGCAAATCAAAACCAAATTTGTGAGAATGTTTCTGTGTGTGACCTCCCCTTTCCAAGAAACAAACAATAAAAATAAACAAACAAACAAAAACTCAAATGACGTCTGCCATATCTGCCCAGTTGTTAACAAGGGGCGAGAAAGCCCGGAGGTGTCCGAGATTACATCAAATCCACCAATTATCTGCCATCAGCCATACAGGCACCCCATCAGACTAACCCTTTTCCTCACCATCATTGATCCTTATACATTAATGTTAGTTCTTGAAATGTTAGTTCTTGCAGATGTGGTTTCTGTTGCAGTTTGCTTTATGTGTTGAGGTTGCCAACTGCATGCACAACTTCTTATTAGTCGCTATGTGGTTTTTGAAATCTATCAGCTTGTCCCCTCATTATGTGCTCTATTAAAAGTCTAAGACTATGTCTTACTTCTTGTTCCACTGGTATCTGTTTGGTTCTTTCCCTTAGTTTCACATTGGCGCTATTAACATACCACGATAATCCTTTTGTTTCGTGTAAGAAGCTTTGTATGAAAGGCAGTAACTTCCTAGCTACACTTGTTATTGTTCTTCATGTTTCAGAGTCACAATAGAAGACTGCATTGACATTAGCGTAGAAAAATGTTATTTTGTATTGAATTTGACACCTTCGGATTTCCGTATATATTTTGCAATGGTCATCTTGCTTATTCAGCATTTTTATTTTGTTGTGCATTCCTGTAGCACTGTCATTGTGGCTGCCTGTTATATCGCGTTACCAAACAGTCTTTGTTGTGGGATCTACAGGGCGAGAGAATTAGATACAGACCTAGAAAGACAGACAGACGCACATAAACACACACACACTTCTTCTTTGCTTTACTCTTGAAACATGCATTCAGAGATGTAACTGAAGGAGTAATGTTTTCACACTAGGTCAGATGGCCGTCTGTTTAATCTTTCAAGGCTGAAGGCAAAAACAAAAATCAGAAGGCTCACTATAAGAGACTTGTTATTTGCTGATGACGCTGCAGTCGTCACTCAAAGCCAACAGGAGCTTCAGAGCTTGATGAGTCGCTTCACCCAAGCATGCAAGGACTTTGGCCTCACAATAAGTCTAAAGAAAACAAAATGTGCTGAGTCAGGATGTGGGTGCTGCACCAGTTATCACTATCAGTAACTATGAATTGGCAGTGGTGCACCACTTCACATACCTGGGGTCTATCATCAATAACAAACTCTCTGTGGACACAGAAATTGACATCCGCATTGGCAAAGCTGCAGCTACCTTTGCCCTCCTCACATTGCGTGTTTGGGGAAACTCCAAACTCACAACGAAGACCAAAGCTGCGGTATATAATGCCTGCGTCACCAGCACACTTCTATATGGCAGCGAGACATGTGCAACTGTTGGGTTCGTTTCTAACGTTCAAGAGTGTTATTTACGCGAATGGTTTTAATAGAACGAAAATGTCATAAATGTTCTTCAACACGAACACCAACAAGTAGTGATGAACTGGTTATTGACTGGCCGCACACAAGGCTGTGATGATTGTACATATATTTTTATTGAACGTGACATATACGACGTTGAACAAGACGGTCATATTTACAGTTGCAAAAAGGTCATTACATCAAAATGTTGATCATTGACTTTTCAAGTTTATGAAGATCCTCTACAATTAAGTCCTCTCATTCAAGTGACTAAAGATCGATCACTTCCTTTGCCATAGCATATGTATTGTAGTAACGTCCGTTGACCTTCTCTCAAGGACGTATCTTCTGACCAACGGATTAATTCTCACTGAGTAATATTTCTTGTCATACTCGCACTAATTCCAGACTTCCTTCATACAATATTTAGGTAGCATAGATATATAACAATCCAAACAAAGTCATCCACAACAATACGACCAGGTTAGAGTTCTGTATTGACCAACCTCTCTGTATCCATGCCACGACTTTGGCATTTACGAAAATACGGCATATAAACATAAGAAGTATGCAAATCAATTAACTTATTTTCTTCGTAGGAATCCTCCCCTCTACGGTAATTCAAAAAGGGCTAACGACTCCGTCTGTCCATTCTAGGAAGGACATACTGTGATGACTTCCCGCTAGATCAGAACTATGAGCGGCCTTATACATTAATTTACTCAATAAACATTCAATGACATGGGGCGACACTTACATGATACTTCTACTCTTGGCTGCATCATGAACCAGTAGAGATCATACAAAAGTAATGGCTTCTTCCAAACTTGCCAATAAAATATTCCAAGAAATATACCTCGGACATAAACACAGTCCGTACTGCCCCGAACTCACATGACGTCACTATTTCCCCAAACTAGGTTACCCGTGCGTCCAAAGCAACTCACACTGCATTGTGCACGTCAGTGCGTGAATCAATCGAACGCACAAATAATAAAATATATAAAGACTGGTGCGTACATTTGGCAGGACCGAAGACTACCCCCTTAGGTAATAAATGTACGTAACAGCTCCCTTATCACCTCCCCTTAAAAAAAAATTAATTCTATTAATTTTTTTTTGAACTTAATACCCGAGAGAGGTGAGTCAAAACTACAACAAGATATATTAAATGCATAAAGTTATACCATATTAAGAAAAGAATATTAAAAGAAATCAATATAACTAAATGATAGTATGCATTAAAGCACACATCCACAATCGACCTACTTTGGAACGATGTGGTAATATTCAAAGTAAAAACAAGTTTGAAAATGAAAAATGAAAAAACCATTAAAAAAAAAATGATAATAAAATTCAACTAAGTTTTCAACAAAATTTGAAACATATGATTTCAAAAATGAAAATGAACAGCAACACTGATGATGATCAATGACAAGAGAATCAATAAAACAGAGAAATTGAAAATACAATGTGCAAAAATGAAACAATGCAAAATTAAACACATTAAGAATTAACACACTTAATGTTTTCTAACACTAGTACGGTTGACTAGTGATCTAACAGTGAGATATCATAACTAAGACCCGTGAATGCAGGTATTACCTGACAACTAAGAAAGTTAGTTTGTGTGTGATCCATAATCAATTAAATAGATTAAATTGAATTAATCTAATTTATATATTCCTTAATTACTAACAAATAAACAGTTACTAATATTTCTAAGTAATTCCAGTATCACTCATTGTCAATGTTCAGTTGCAACTAGTTAGTAATAGACGCGACGATGTACTGAATGTTCCATACAAGATAAAATATATTCTCGCACACGCCATGTAGTGTAATATGTTCCATAGAATAATGAATGTCTATTTGTCGCTCTTAACAATGTTGCCATATTAATAAAAAGTTACTGTAGTACCAATGTTCCCGTTCTAATAAAACGTTAATATAGTATCAATAACAATGTACAAAGTTATTCATGTTATCGGTGAGGATGTTCCAACATCTGGAAGTGGTTTAGTTTCGACACGTTCACTTGGGCATCTTGATAGACAGTCTGCGAACACATTCTGCACTCCAGGAATAGCTCGTATCTCAAAATGGAACGGTTGAAGTGCTATAGCGTAACGCGCTGACTTTGATGACTTAACGTTCCCTGTGTTCAGTGCGGTAAGAGCTTTCTGGTCAGACTCCACCACAAAGTTTGATCCGAGGAGATAACGATCCAGTTTAGTGATTGCCCAGACAAGAGCAAGGAGCTCTTTATCCAGAACGGAATATTTCGTCTCGCTCGGCGTGAGCTTTCTGGATACGTACATAACCGGAAATAAGGTGCCGTTATATTCCTGCATCAAAACTGCAGCAATAGCGTAAGAACTTGCATCACTGCGGAGAATGAAGGTGAGATTTTTGTTAGGCAACCTTAAAAAAGGTGCATTTGAAAAAAATTGTTTTATATAGTCTAAAGCCGTTTGGTGATCCTGCGACCACTTTATTACATTAGATGTGCCTTTCTTCAGTAGAGAAGAAAAAGGTGCAGTTATAGTAGACAAATGAGGGATGAATTTTGAATAGAACTGTATTAGTCCTAAAAGCGACCTAACTTGTTTTTTTTGTCTTAGGTGCTGAGATGTTTAAAATTTTAGAGACGTTACTGTCTTCTGTATACATGAAACCATGACCTATGCGGTGACCCAGAAATGAGATGTCATGAAAACCGACAAAAGCCTTTGAAGGTTTCGCTGTTAAGTTATAATCCCGTAAGGTAGAAAGTAAAGATTTTAAACCCTGAATATGTTCATCCCAAGAGTCACTGAAAAGACAGATGTCATCTATATAAGTAATGACATCGGGACGATGAGACAATATGCGGCGCATCATGCGTACAAAGGTAGCTGGCGCATTCATTAACCCGAATGGCATAAAATTCCATTGAAAAAGACCCCGTGGTGTCGAGAAAGCGGTGAATGGCTTTGCTTTAGGAGTGAGTGGCACTTGCCAATATCCCTTTGAAAGGTCAAATTTCGAAAAGAATGTAGCATGAGATAATCTCTCCAATAAGTCATCTAAAAGAGGTAATGGTTCCGCATCGAATTTTGTAACTTTGTTTAATTTTCTGTAATCTACGCAAAGACGTATATTGTTGTCTTTCTTCCTAATGATTACCATGGAAGAAGAATATGGTGATGAAGATGGTTCAATTATATTTAATTGGAGCATCTCATCCAATTCCTTATCAACCTTATCACGAAAGTGTAAAGGAATAGGATATGGGCGAACTCGAATAGGCGTATCGTCAGTCAGAATAATGTCATGTTGGATGACTGACGTATGACCTGGGATGTCAGTGAGGACATCCTCATACGAGTGTAGAATATTAGAGACTTGCTGACGTTGATCAGCCGAAAGAGTAGATGAGATTGTAACATCATTCCATTTCTCAGTGGAATGGAGTGGTACAACTGGTATTGGTAGTTGTACATCATCGAAAGAAGATTCCTCTTCTTGGATGACTGACAAACTAGAATAGTGTTGAATAGGAGGTGTAGGATCGTCAGTTGCCTGAAACACTGACTGTAGATAATCAGGACGTGAGTAATACTCCTTCAACATGTTAATGTGGAAGGTTTTATGTTTACCATTAACATCAACGATGTAGTCGACATCGGATATTCTTGAGATGATCCTGAAAGGACCTCTCCAGGTAATTAAAAGACGATTGTTATGCGCAGGTAGTAAGACAAAAGCTTCATCACCAGGTATGAGCTGGCGAAGACGTCTATACTTGTTTGCAAATAGACGAGCTTTTTCTTTGGCTTGTTCAGATGATGCAGTAGCTAGTCTACAAGCATCTATGATTCTCTTTCTCAGAGAGATCACATACTCATAAGAGGATTGAGTTTCCTCTTCAATATTCTCGTCAACCAATAAGTCGTGGATTAACGACATAGGACCGCGTGGTTGCATGCCAAAAACAAGCTGGAATGGAGAAAACCCCGTGGCTTGATTTTGTACTTCGCGATACGCAAAGAGACAAGCGGGTAGGACCCGATCCCAGTCTTGGGGATGGTCTTGAGTCATCTTACCCAACAACTGCTTGAGTGTCCTATTGAGACGCTCAATTAACCCATTTGACATCGGATGATAAATAGAACTAAGAGATCTGTCTATACCTAATGTCTTCATAACTTGAGACATGGATTCAGAAATGAACTGAACCCCATGATCCGACAAGATTTTCCGTGGAAAACCAATGCGTGAAAAGATTAACATCAATGCCTCTGCTACACTGGCAGATGAAGTGTTCTTGAGAGGGATGGCCTCAGGCCAACGAGTGCACATATCAATGCACGTAAGGATATGCGTATGCCCTCTAGCAGATGGAAGCATCGGACCAATAATGTCTATAGCCATTTTATCAAATGGTCTAATCGGGATGTCCGCAGCTTGAATAGGAGCCGCATGAAATGGACCCCGTACCTTAACTTCCTGACATATCAAACAGGACCGACAATAGAGAGTGATGTCCCTATGGACGCCTGGCCAGTAGAATGCCGAAAGCACTCTGGATTTGGTACGCGAAAAACCCATATGGCCCGCACATTGCGAGTCATGCGCATGTCGTAATATACGAGATCTCATAGAGGATGGGACTAGAATCTGAAAACATAAGGATGAATCCTTTTCCCGTATTACTCTAACCAAAATCCCATTTTTAAGTATAAAGTCATGTCTAGATTTTGCAAGTTTGTTGCTTGTATTCTTTTTGTTAACATACTGAAAAAATTTTTTTTAATGAATCATCATTCTTTTGCAATGTAGCAAACAACTCCCGTGAAATAGGAGCATCATCATCACAAGTGGTATGAACTGTAGGTTCAATAGGTGTATCATGCGACATATTAGTAGCTTGCGCTCTAGTCACTACTGCATTTGCAGTTTGAATATGTCGCTCTTCCCATTCAGCTATTTGCTGTGGTGTACACTCTTTAATACCATGTATGCGACCAAGTATTAAATCACAAATTGGATTCGGAAGGAGACATGCTTGGATCTTTCCTGAAAAAAATGGTGTATTAAGATCAATAATAGCAGTGGGAAATGTTTCGACGGTGCCACCAAAAGTCACACACTTGACAACCCTGCCCGTGGCACAACTTGGGTTGATCAGCGACGTCCGGACGCCCACAGTGCTACAACCTGAGTCAAATAGGAGAGAGCATGAAATATTGTTGACAAATCCCTTGTTAAACTTAAGAGAGCCCTGTCCCTGGTGTACTGACGCAGCAGTGGCCGTACAGACTGCAGGTAGACTAGGCAAGGTATGTCCGCAACGCAGTGTCGTGATCGCCTTAGGCTGGAAAAGAGTCGAGCATTCTGGACAGTCTTTCACCTGGGTACAATCAAGAGAACAAGACATAGCATTGTGAGTTTCAGCTACTTTACCCTGTTCAATGTTAGCCTGTGTATCAATTAAAGAGACATTAGAATGTCTACCCGTATTACTCGACGATCTTTCTCTGCGACGCGATCGATTTTGATTATTTGCATTAAAATTGCCATAATTGTCTTTTCTACTAGAGTTAAAATTTGGATGAGTCCGATAGTTTGTATAATTAAAGTTATGCTGTTCTTTAAAAATTTTTTTCCAAGAACCTTGTCTGTTTTGCGGACCCTGAGATTTTGATCTCCAGTTTTGTTTATTATAATGTCCTTGATTATTTTTAAAATTATTGTTACCAAAATCTCGCGATCTGTGAGCTTGGTTCCAAGAAACATTAAATGGAGCAGATTGTTGAAATTGCTTCCCTTTGTAAAAGTTATCATTGTTAAAATTGTAATTATTTCCCTTATTGACATACCTGTCAGCACTAAAGGAACGATTTCGTGAAAAATTGTTTTGTTGTGCTGCAAAAGCAACAGGCAATTCATTCTTAATCTGTGCGTTACTTAGATCCATGTTTGGGTGAGCAGTACAAAAATTTTTTGCATGTTCTTCTAAGCCTTTCATAGATAAAGGTTTCCTTTCGTGTAAAAATGCGAGAAATGTAGGATTTACAGACGAAAGTACCTTATCGCGCATCAGTAAATCGAAGAGACCTTCATACGACTTTTCAATTTTGGATAATTCGATCCATCTTTCTAATGTTAGTCGTATCTGTGACAGAAAATCACTAAAATTTCTGCCAGATTGAGGTAGTAATGTATGAAATCTTAAACGATATTCGTCTTCTGTCATTTGGAATTTTTGCAGAAGTGCTGCTCTAAGAGCATTATAGTCATTTTTCTCACCAATGCTGGTGGTATGATAAACTGCTAATGCATCCCCTGTAAGTAATCTGGATAAATATGTACAGTATAGCGCTTTATCCACGTTATAAGATCCACAAGTGGCCTCAAACCTATCTAGGAAGAATATTACGTCATCAGACGGGGGATTAAATTTTGGTAATTTAAGGTGGATTTCCTTAAAATAATCATGTCTGGATGGAGTTTGGCTTTCAAAAGTTCTCTGAGAATTAGATTCCTGAGTTAACCTAATTCTCTCATATTCTGACTCTGCTAATTTCAGTTCATGCTGTCGTTTTTTTTCATTCTCTTCCATCTCAAGCTGAAGTCGTTTTACATTTTGTTCAGCTATTAATCTCCTCTCTTCCATTTCTTTTTGTTTATTTTCCATCTCAATCTTAAGTCTTTCTTCAGCCTCCCTTTGCTTCTGTTCTGCCTCTCGCTGAAATCGTTTATCTTCTAATTCAGCGGCCAATCTCATTTTTTTTCTCCTCTTCCTCAGCTATAAATTTCCTCTTCTTTTCATCCTCCTCAGCAGTTAATCTCATTTTTTTCTCATTTTCCTCAGATTCAATCCGTTTTTGATCTGCCTCAAATTTCAAAATTTCCAGTCTTAACTTTTCAGCCTCCAATCTTTGAGCTTCCAACCTTTGAGACTCTTTATATTCCGACATAGCGAATTGTCGTACCTCTTCAGGAGGTATCTGAAGAGCTTTTGCTTGCTTAATGAAATAATCGAGTGAATACATTATTCTATATAAGTAGTCACAGTACTCTAGATATTTAAAATGATAATTAATCAATATAAATTAGTTAACCTTGTTACTATAACAAGTGTTCTTCGTTCCTGTCCTTAGAACGGTATAATGTTATCATATAGTTATTAAATATGTTAATAATCAATACAGTTATTTATGTAATGAAATGTCATGAAAGTAATAACGTGACAAACAATAGAAACAATACCGACAAGACACGATAATCAAAGACGATAGAAAACAGTCGCAGAAATCCAATAAAAATAAAAATGTGAAACTAAAAATAGAATGTCGTAAAGAGTTACGATGATAACTGCGATCAAATAATCAACAAGACAATAGACAACACAGTGTAAAAACATAGGTTTTTGTAAAAAACTGAACGACAGGAAAGGTGAGATGGACGCAAAATACAAACAAAATTCATCATAAAACTAAATTACGAATAAAAATAAATACGAAAACAACAATTAAAACTTGACACTACAGCTAAACAGTCAGGTGTCACAGACCACCAGACACAGTGGACCTAGAATCCTTCTACGCTCACGCGTAGGAACATTCCACTGAGGGAAGTCTGCAAAACAATTCCTAAAGAACAGTCACGAAGGCCCTGGTGTGAAACTGGGATGTATCCTCCGTGAGTCTCCAAACCCTACCTCCCACAAAGAATACACAACATATAACACATAACACGGAAAATATAAAGGTGGACATAAACAATTAAGGCACAGCTAATAATAATAAAATGTATAACGGATACAAGTTATACTTAGCTCGCGTGTGCCGGGAAAAACAAGGTGCCTCGTCTCCGTGGATGTACGTCAGAGGATACAATACTTCGCTCTGCGTATATAAAACCAGCTCGCACGTAATACTGACGAAGAGGTGAGCAAGGCAGTCAGTCACTGTAGAACTTGACGTGGAGGTTGATTGATGATCTTGAGCATTTGAGTTGATTTTGATTCATTATCACGCTAGGATCCAAATTGAGATGATGTCGCCTTGAAAGTACAAATTCTTCTTTTCAAACGATAATTTGGATGGGTACGTTCCTTTGAAATTACTTCCAGACCACACTGGCATACCAATTACTGTTGGGTTCGTTTCTAACGTTCAAGAGTGTTATTTACGCGAATGGTTTTAATAGAACGAAAATGTCATAAATGTTCTTCAACACGAACACCAACAAGTAGTGATGAACTGGTTATTGACTGGCAGCACACAAGGCTGTGATGATTGTACATATATTTTTATTGAACGTGACATATACGACGTTGAACAAGACGGTCATATTTACAGTTGCAAAAAGGTCATTACATCAAAATGTTGATCATTGACTTTTCAAGTTTATGAAGATCCTCTACAATTAAGTCCTCTCATTCAAGTGACTAAAGATCGATCACTTCCTTTGCCATAGCATATGTATTGTAGTAACGTCCGTTGACCTTCTCTCAAGGACGTATCTATGACCAACGGATTAATTCTCACTGAGTAATATTTCTTGTCATACTCGCACTAATTCCAGACTTCCTTCATACAATATTTAGGTAGCATAGATATATAACAATCCAAACAAAGTCATCCACAACAATACGACCAGGTTAGAGTTCTGTATTGACCAACCTCTCTGTATCCATGCCACGACTTTGGCATTTACGAAAATACGGCATATAAACATAAGAAGTATGTAAATCAATTAACTTTGTTTCTTCGTAGGAATCCTCCCCTCTACGGTAATTCAAAAAGGGCTAACGACTCCGTCTGTCCATTCTAGGAAGGACATACTGTGATGACTTCCCGCTAGATCAGAACTATGAGCGGCCTTATACATTAATTTACTCAATAAACATTCAATGACATGGGGCGACACTTACATGATACTTCTACTCTTGGCTGCATCATGAACCAGTAGAGATCATACAAAAGTAATGGCTTCTTCCAAACTTGCCAATAAAATATTCCAAGAAATATACCTCGGACATAAACACAGTCCGTACTGCCCCGAACTCACATGACGTCACTATTTCCCCAAACTAGGTTACCCGTGCGTCCAAAGCAACTCACACTGCATTGTGCACGTCAGTGCGTGAATCAATCGAACGCACAAATAATAAAATATATAAAGACTGGTGCGTACATTTGGCAGGACCGAAGACTACCCCCTTAGGTAATAAATGTACGTAACAGCAACCTATGCTAAGCAAGAAAGAAGGCTCTATTTTTTTCTACGCCACATCCTTGGCATTTCGTGGGAAGATAAAGTGACAAATGTCGAGGTGTTGTCACGTGCTGGTCTTCAAAGCTTGTATGCACTGTTTAGACAGCGCAGAATACTCTGGCTTGGCCATGTCCGCCGCATGGAAGATGGTCGCATCTCGACAGACATATACGGACAACTTGCAGATGGCAAAAGAATAGTTGGGCAACCACAGCTGAGATTCAAAGATGTGTGCAAGAGGAACATGAGGGCACTGGACATAAATCCTGCAACCTGGGAGGATGAAGCTGCCGATAGCACCAAGTGGCGATGCTATATGCGGCGCCATCTCAGATTGGGCGAAAAGAAAGTCACACAACAAGCAGAAGAGAGGAGAAAACGTCGAAAGGAACACCAGGAAAATAAATAGCTGAGGGCTGTCACCTCAGGGGCACCCGGTACCTCTATAATTCGAGGCGGAAGCCATACCTCTTAGCCACGACCGACCCCCCCTACAGGGAATAAAATTTATGACCCCAGTGGTCCTAATAATGACATACTAACCCCTGGTCTCCTGGGTTGTGAGATCGGATGCCTAGCCTTCTTGGAGAAGAGCGAAAATAATAGGAGGTCCCGTGTGCAAGTTGCGCACGTTAACAATTCCGTAGCAGTTGGAAATCGTAATGAGTAGGCCTATCGGGCCGCTGCCCTGGCAAAATTTAAAAATTAAAAACCTACCCAGCCCAACAATATTTATAGAATGTGTGATTCCTATATACACACCTTGGGATTCTCGCCGGTGCTACAGAGTTCGTGCACTGTGCTGAGATCCTCCTTGTGCGCATGGGGATCTCTTGTGAGACAAATAGTGAGTAGGAATTCTCTCAGGCACAAGGCGACTAATGAGGTTGTGCATGAGACAGGAAACCTCATGAGGTTGTGCATGAGACAGGAAACCTCATGAGGTTGTGCATGAGACAGGAAACCTCATGAGGTTGTGCATGAGACAGGAAACCTCATGAGGTTGTGCATGAGACAGGAAACCTCATGAGGTTGTGCATGAAACAGGAAACCTCATGAGGTTGTGCATGAGACAGGAAACCTCATGAGGTTGTGCATGAAACAGGAAACCTCATGAGGTTGTGCATGAGACAGGAAACCTCATCGTGTAAAACAAATAGCTACACAGAAACCACCACTGCAAGAGCTTGTGAATGCTTTGTGCAGACTTCTTACAGAGGGGGGGGGAGTGGGGCAGCTTCAGTAGTGGTTCTATGCTCCATGGGAAACAAACAAGGAACATTATAATAATGATATAATAATGATATAATAATGATATAATAATGATATAATAATGATATAATAATGATATAATTGTGCTTTAAAATTGTGCTTTAAGCAACAGAAAATACTGACTGCTATTCTCAGGTGATAAATCTCTGACATGATGTTTTAATGCACGTTTAAAATGTTAAATCGTTTGCTGTGATAGGACAACTTCTCCTTACCACCAGAATGTGCCAAGAAAAACAGAAATTAAACATGCGATTCTCATTCCTCGCTTCCCCCCTCCCCCGAATATCGTGTTACATGAGAAAAGATGAACTGAGTGTGTGATTCTGACCCCCGCGTTGTACGTAATGCTTTCAACAGTCAATTTTTCTCACCAGAAAGCCACCTAAACAGTTTTGTTAAATACACATTACGAGTATCAAAACACACAATATAATCATGAAAACAGATATTACAAACATTACAATACGCGCCAACAGTATCATAACATAAATTATACGTATTATAGCACACGTTACAAGTACCACCACACACATTACTAATACAGCGACTCGCATTACACATGAGCCTCGAATGGCTGAGAGGTTATAGCGATAGCTTCTCCAGTCAAAGTTATCAGATTCAAAACCAAGTAGCGTCACACTCCGGTCTATAAGCGATAATTGGGCACTCGAGTTACCTGCGTACTATAGAACAAGGGTCGGCAACCCAGCAGCTTTTGGGATCTACTTTAGTTAGACTGAGCCCTCTAAAGATCTACTATAAAGATATATATATATATATATATATATATATATATATATATATATATATATATATATATATATATATATATATATATATATATATATATATATATATATATATATATATATATATATATATATTATATATATATATATATATATATATATATATATATATATATATATATATATATATATATATATATATATATATATATATATATATATACGTGTGTGTGAGAGCGTAATTTCAAGTCGGAGGTGAGAAGCAAAGAAAAGATCGCGTTCCTATCACATGCAGTTCACGAATATATTTTAGTAGCCACCTCGGGAGTTTTCACTGGGATTGTGGAAAAATACCTTTGTTACAGGGGACACACCAATTTTGAATGCCGGCGGAAGAGGTCAACTCCAGAACGTTCCTAGTTTAATAAGTCTTTTTTCCCTGCAGTCGCCTAAAGATCTATCAAATCATCCGCTGGGATCTACCCGTAGATAGGATCGACTTGTTACCGACCCTTGCTACAGAACATCTACATTTCTGCCGTCTTTGCCGAGGAAGTACAGGCAGCGGTAGCGTGGCTTAGAGTCCTTTTCAGGGCCTCATCATACAGAGCTTTCATTGCATTGGGAAATATATGGAGATCAAGAGAAATCGGATCCAACATGAAAATAAGAATCTTCAACTCAAATGTGAAGTCAGTCCTATTGTATGGCTCTGAGACATGGAGAACAACAAAGACAACAACCAAAAAGCTACAGACTTTCATAAATGGGTGCTTGCTTAGAATCATCATCATCATCAGTTGCCATCTCCACAACGAAGGTTGGCTGTAATGGATCTCCAACGTCTTCTGTCTCTTGTCTTGGTGGTGCACTCTGATAGACTCTTTCCCGTCCATCTCTTGATGTTGTCTTCCCACTTATAGCGCTGTCTTCCCCTTGCACGTTTGCCTTCAACTCTCCCTTCTGTTATGGTCTTCTGCAAGGTGTTATGCCTTTTTATGTGGCCAAAGTATTTTAGCTGCCGAACTTTGACCTCTCTCATTAGTTCTCTTTTCATACCTAGATTTTCTAGGACCTCCTTATTTGTTTTCATCTCTTTCCATGAGATACGTCCCATTCTTCTATATATCCACATTTCAAGAGCCTCAATTCTTTCTTCCAAATGCTTATTCATCGTCCATGTTTCTGCACCATACAGAAATGCAGAATATATTTATCACTTTATGATTCTCAGTTTTAATTTGTGAGATAACTGTTTGGATGTCAGTATATGTTTCATGTTGTTGAATGTAGCTTTGGCCATTCCTATTCTCTTCTTGATTTCTGTTTCACATCTGCCATCTTCTGTTATTATATGACCAAGATATACGTAGCTCTTGACTTGTTCCAGGATTTTCCCATTTACGCTTATCTTTAATGTGGGTTTATCGTCTGTTTTGCTAATTATCATAGTTTTTGTTTTCTCAATATTAATGTCGAGTCCATATTCATGACTTATACTGTTCACTTGCTTCACTAGTTCTTGTAACTCCTGTTCGCTTTCAGCTAACAACACGGTATCATCTGCATATCTAAGGTTGTTTATTGATCTTCCACTGATGTTCAGTCCTGGTATTTCCTGTATCTGTTTGAAAATTTTTTCGGTGTATAAATTAAATAGGCAGGGGGACAGCACACAACCTTGTCTGACACCTCTTTTTATGTCTATGTATGATGAATAATTCCTTCCAGATCTTACTGTGGCAGTTTGCTCCCAATAAAGGTTACTGAGTATTCTTATATCTTTTCCATCAATACCTATGTCTTTGAGGCATTCAATAATTTTCTCATGATGGATTCTGTCAAAAGCCTTCTTATAGTCAATGAAGCACATATACATACTTTTTTGGACCTCTGTATATTTTTCTGCTAATATTCTTAGGCAAAATATTGCCTCTCTTGTTCCACTGTTCCGTCTAAAACCAAACTGTTCTTCTTGGATTTCGCTGTCTACTTTACTTTTTATTCTTTCCTGTATGATTTTGAGCAGTATCTTAATTGCATGACTCATCAGGCTGATTGTTTTGAAGTCTGAACATTCTGTTGCATTTGGTTTTTTGGGCAATGTTATAAAAACTGATGTCTTTATGTCGTGTGGTATATATCCTGTATTGTATATATCGTTGCATATTTCTGTGATTGTATCTATACCAAAGCTCTCCAGAGCTTCTATCATTTCAATTTTTATGTTATCCATGCCTGCTGATCTTCCTTTTTGTATCATATGAATGGCATTCTCTACTTCTGATCTGAGAATGTTTGGGCCTTCATTAGAATCTGATGATGGTTTTTTACCTCTGTTGTCCTCGAATAGTTCTTTTACGTATTCTGCCCATCTGTTTGATATGTCTTTCTCATCAAGTAATATTACACCATTTTTGTTCTTGATACAGCTTCCTCCTTGTGCAAACCGCGACCGATTTGATAATTTCTTTATTTCTTCATGCATATCTCTTGTCATATGCTTTGCTTCCAAGTCTTCTATTTCCTTACATTTTTTTCTATCCACCGTTCTTTTGCTTCTCTACACATAGTACGTATGTTATTGTCTATTGTTTTATATTCTGGAGTGTTTTTTGCTTTCTTTCTTTCTGCCATTTTATTCAAGATGTCATCTGTCATCCAAATTTGATTTTTCTTAGACTCCTTTTTAGGTAAATTTGCATTTGCTGATTGTATGCTTGTTTTTAAGCATTCCCATTTTGCGGTTGCTTTTTCTTCTGGGTTTTCTCTCCTCTATACTGCTCCATGCTTTCTGTCAATAACTGTTGATATTTATTTTGGACGTTGATTAAATATTTCTGTTTTATATCTGGTTGTTTCAGCGCTGATATTTCTATCTGGGGTTCCTCCTGTCTTCTGTTTCCTGCTCTTTTCAGCTTTATATTTATTTTGATGATGACTGGATTGTGATCTGAATTTATGTCGGCTCCAGGATATATCTTTGCACTTGTGACACTGTTCTTAAATATATGTTTTATCATGATATAGTCGATTTGATTTCGTGTTACATCTCCTGGGCTTTTCCATGTGTATAATTTCCTTGGGTGGTGTTCAAAAAAGGTGTTACATATGACCAGCTGGTTTTCTTCACAGAACTGGATAAGTCTGTCTCCTCTATAATTTCTTGTCCCTAATCCATACTGTCCTACTATTTTCTTGTATTTTCCTTTTCCTATTGCTTAGAACAGAGGGATTAAAATGGTATGACAAGGTTACCAACGTGGAACTGATGACAAGAACTAGACAAGGGCCAGTGGAACAAGAGATGAGAAGAAGACGATGGCGATGGATAGGACACCCACTGAGGAAACCTGTTGATAGCATTACAAGGCAGTCCTTGTTCTGGAACCCCCAGGGCAAGAGAGGCAGAAGTAGACCAAGAAGCACATGGAGAAGAGAGCTGGAAATAGAGGTGAAAATGATGAGGAGAACGTGGAAAGAACTTGAGATGATGGCACGTGACAGGAGGACTTGGCATTGTGTTTGTTGAAGGCCTATGCTCCTTTGGGAGTGGAGGGTTATGATATATCATACAGGCAGATAGATACTACTAGTCGTTTTCAGGACTTAGTAATGCTGTAATTCAGTTAACAAAGTTAATTATTTTTTTGTTTTAAATAGCAAACTACGCTCCGATATAACCAACAGACTAAAACTCTTGGTTGAAAGGTACGTGCCTCGCCAGTAAAAGGCAAAACTGGCAAGGAAAAAACCCCACTCATTTAGAGAAGCCACAAGCAGCGAGATAGACAACCTCATAACGCTGTGACCTGGTGTAGTCAAGTTTCTAACTCTTCACTCCCATACTGCAGTGTCTAATGTTGGAATACTTTTCACATTTTATTTTACATGACAAACACAGTAACACAATTTAGAGTATCATAGCGCACGTTATAAATATTGCAACACAGATTACACATAATGTAATAAACATGACACGTAACAACACATATTACAAAGTATCACGACAAACATTACACAGTTACAACCTACGGACATGGATGTCAAAATGTGCCCTGTGTAGTTCTCTGAGGTCTCTAAACACACAAAGAAAGAATAGGACTACTACACCTTCCAGCATGTCATTTACAAAGCGACTACTATGAGGTGGTTCATGAGGCTGGCAACATCATCACGTTAAACAAATAGCCATAGAAACAACCGCTGCAGGAGCATGTGAAAGCTTGGTGCGCGCTTCTTGCAAGGGAATCATCCACAATGGTGTTGTAACAGCTAATGTCGGTGATAGAAATGCAGGTAGCATTATATGGTCATGAGATTGACTTATGAGTGAAATTAAATTTGTAAGCTCAGGGCAAAAATCCATAATACATTGAAGAAAGGGACAAGAGTAGGGTTGACATCCCTTGATCATACAGTTCAGTGCGGCTGACCTGGCCCAAAATTATAAAGTTGCGTTTGGAGTTCGGTTTTTTAAGTGAGTTCGGCTACACGATAGTAAATTCACGGGTTCAAGTGAGTTGTTGTTGTGACAAAGTCTGCTCTAGAATGGTCGGGAATAGTCGTTGTGGTACATCGTGGTTCTAAATTAAATCAGTCAGATTTGAAACGAGATAGTGCATAGAGCTAGAGTGGTTTCTCTCCCAAGTGTGTAAAGTTATTATATTTAGAAGCGGCTTGCGCTATTTAGAGTTATCTTCGGAGGATATGCCAAGAGTTTGGTTGCTTCTGTGGTGACAGAAAAATGAACTATCATCTAGACACTCAATCGCAATCCATGCCA
Organism: Oreohelix idahoensis; assembly: GCA_024509875.1. Taxonomy (NCBI): domain Eukaryota; kingdom Metazoa; phylum Mollusca; class Gastropoda; order Stylommatophora; family Oreohelicidae; genus Oreohelix; species Oreohelix idahoensis. The sequence goes on along the minus strand of JAMPIV010011482.1, from coordinate 11,851 downwards.
CAATCATGTATGACAGTTTTTGTGTGTGAGTTATTCTGAGGACAAGAAGACAGTGTTGCTAGTACAAGAAAATATGTGTGTACAAACCAGGTACGTTGAACATTTACGAGTCTATTACTGGTAGGGCAGAATAGTAGGCATGTTGACGGACTAGCAAGCAGAACAACTTGGTAAATCACCATCCCTGGCGGTTAGGCCAGTATCCTCTAAGATACGCCAAGCTGAAGTCAAAAGAAAAAATATCAGAACATTTAGAGAAGAAACAAATGTTTACGCATGAAGAATTTAGAAGGCAGATAAACCTTGACAGCAGTGGTTTTCCAAGTCGTGACCACCCTAACCAATAAAGATAGCTAGAAATACTGAAGCAGCAAGAGAGAACGAGAGAGCAAGACATTGTATTAATAATTGATTTGAAATTGTTGCTGTACCAGTTTGGCATACCTCATGGGAAGGTTGGGCACACCATTTCACATTCTTTACGTTATTTGATGTAAATAAAGTTCAACGTTTATTTGCTACTGCTGTGAGAGTGAAGTCAATCATCGATCATCGAGATCATTCATCACTTGTCAGTTGTGAACTGTTTTGTCGTCTGTGAGGAAAGAGTTATCCTAACACCATCAAACATAAATAAGCGGTCTACTGTTCAAGGTAGAGATCTGAATCAACTGTACGATCAAAACAAGGTAGAAGTAGGGTATAGTAAACAACCATCACCAACGGCCACAGTGTCTATATGCTCCGTTAAGGTGCACAGGAAAATGATGATAAGATGCCAAAATGTAGCGTGTAATACTTAGCATTTAGATACTACATTTTACTGCATGGTCTCGTGTTCTATTGTTACAAGTATCACCACCACCAATATTGCAACTACTACTAATTTTACTAAAACACTATTATCACCAATTGTGACAGATTAGACAAAATCACTTATAATCATACCTCATAAGTTTCCACAGTAAGTTTACAAACCTAAGAAAGAAAACATAAAGACTTAAAATGCAGAATCCGCAACGAGGTACAACTTACAGAACCTTTTGAGATAACAAATTTGAGTGCGGCAGGGATACCCCTTGTCACCTTCTCTTTTCCTACTAGCAATAAATTGGATTATGATAACAGCGACATCCACAGAAATATAATTCAGTGGATTCTGAACAGCCTGGCAAGCTAGAGTTTGTCGATGACCTGTTTCTTCTGTCCCATAAGACCTATGATAAAATCAGGCAATGGGTGAGAGGCAGTGCGGAATTAAGAACTCCAGGGGCCCTTGGCTATTAATATATTTCGGGGCCCCTCTCCAATCTTCTAAAAGGTAAAACTAAAAAAAAAAACTAATGGATTTCAGATACATTAAAAAAAATATATTTAAAAAAAAAATTAATTAGTCCATACAGACATCAGAAAATCATTGAGAAATATTTAGAATATCTAATTTTCTTGATTTTTTTTTTAAATTGCAAAATCTTTGATTATGTTATCAAAATCGATACGACGGAGCATGTCCGCTTCCACCGAAAGCAAAGCAAATTAAATGCATTGAATTAAATAAAACTGTTTAGGGGCCCGGACATTTTCTCGAAAAAAATATTTCTCCGTTGTTTTTTTTTTTTGGGGGGGGGGGGGGCATTGTAAGCCTGGGGCCCTAGGCCTGTGTCTAGTGAACATAATGAATGATCCGGCACTGGTGAGAGGTCGCTGCGATTTGATCTGACAATACTCAGAGGAAAGACAAAGACTGAGAATAACAAATGATAGCCGGATTACTTTTGAGAAACTCCCTGAATGCCGTATCCCTAGGAACTATAAATAGACAAAACTGAAAGAAGAAGTGACCCACCCAGCACATAAAGCATGTCAAAAACCAACCAAGTGTATGGGACGTCCCCTTAAATAAAGACAGATATCCAACAGGGTGGAGAACTATAGAAGACCTAACGCAGTTCAAAGAACTATCAAACACAATTGAAAATAGTAATAAATACAGAAGCAAAATACCACCCTGGGAACTAAAAACACCAATCATAGACTACTCACTTACTGAAAAGATCAAACAAAACATAGAAGATAAGGAAGCCAAAATGATAAGTAGAAAGTTCATAGATCAACTAACTAAACAAAGTCTGGCCGTCTACACTGATGGATCCAAGGGTGATAGTGGGCAACTAGGTGCTGGAGTTGTAATACCACAATGGGGAATAAAAAAGAGCTACAGTGTAACTGAAGGGGCTTCGATTTTTACCGCAGAGATGGTAGCAATTCTTAAAAGTTTAGAAATAATCGAAGATAACCCACCAGAAGCTGTTACGATATTTACAGACTCACTATCATCACTACAAGCACTAGAACACCCAGGTAAATGTAGCCGACCAGACATAAAGGAAGAAATTCTAGCAATTAATACATCACTAGGGAACAGAGGATGTATTGTGAGGCTAGTGTGGGTTCCAGCACACATAGGTATTGCTGGTAACGAGTTGGCAGACCAGAACGCCAAGAATGGAAGAACAAGTAAAAACAATATAAGAGCAGGACTGGGAAGGTCGGAGATCAAGAGCCAAGTGAAGATAACTATAAACGAGGAATGGAAGACAACATGGAAGAAAAGTAGAAAAGGCAGACACGCGTTCAAACTGCTGAAAGAACCAACTAGGACGTGCCAGGTCAGAGAAGAATTAAAGATACCATCGAACAAAAAACTGTGGCGTCTCCGTCTCGGTGCAACGTACTTTATGATAGCAGAACCACACTGCCAAGAATGTCAGGAAGAGAATGACATAGACCACTACCTGATCCACTGTAAAAAGTATGAACAACAAAGGCTTGAATTAAAAATTTACTATAGAAATCACAATATAGGCATGACATGTGATAAGGTTTTAAGTATAGATGCCCCAAGAGATGCCCAATCAATACTTAAAAGATATATACATAAAACAAAGGAAAACATATAAGGTTAGCACTTCAGGAAAATCATCTAACTAAATAAAAATTAAGCAGCAAGAACTAACAAAGCATTAAAAAAAACTAACTACTCATAGGACAAGGAAAGACAACGAGGTATTAAAAAAGGGTAACAACTCAAAAAGAACTAATACAAATTAAAACCAAGAGTAAAGGACAATAGTTATCTATAAACAATACAAAAGAGAAAATAAAATGGACAAATACTAATATAAATAAAAATCAGCAACTGCAAAAGGCAATAGTTATTTAAATTGAATACAAAATTAGTAAATAAAATAACACTAAATACCCCAATTATAACCAACTTTCAGGTTGAACAGGGTAGACCAAGATGGAACGAGAAGAGGCAATAATGGTCAGCTGTTAAGTGCCCGCTCTCCACCCATCAACTCATCAAAACAACAAGAACAATAGACGTGAAGTCAAAATAAGGATACAAAAAAAAAACCGCAAGATGAGCTTTCATGACTTTGGGAAATACATGGAAATAAACAGAAACCAAGTCCAACGCATAAATAGGAATGTTCAACTCAAATATCGTCAGCCCTATTGTAATGTTATTGGGACCTAAGACGCGTCAACAGTGAGGAATGCAGTTAGCGGACCCATGGCTAGACTGCTTGCGTCAGGGTCAGTGAACCAGAGCTGACCAAGACCCTACTCCACCTCCAAGTGGTGGTCCTGGGACCAGGCTGCATCACTGCAGTTTGGCTGAGTGAGTAGGGATCGAAGAGGGAAGGCTAACCCGGTCCCAAAAATGCCGTGCTGAAGTCTGATATGTCGGCCGAAAGGCGCAAATATCGCAGCTCCGCTGTAAACGGACACAACGCAACCAACGTTCTTTTCAGGACGAACGAAGAAGAAGAAGAAGTATGGCTACAAAGCATGGAGAACAAAAAAAAAACCATGAACAAAGACATTACAACGTTCATCAGTGGGTGCCTAGGACACGCAAAGGGTTAAATAGTCAGACAAGATCATTAATGTAGAACTGATGGAAACAACCAGTGGAACAAGATGTAAGAAAGACGGAGGTGTTAGATAATAAGACACACTTAGGAAACCAGCTGATAGCGTTACAAGACAGGCCTTATTCTGGAGTTTCCAGGGCAAGAGAAAAAGAGGGAGAAATAACAACACACGGAGAAGGGTAGAGAAGACATAACTGAAAGGGGCACAAAAGGTATGGAAAGTATTAGAACGGATGGCACAGCAGGAGGATGGCTTGATATGAATTAGAGTTAAGACTTGTTACTACCATCAACACTACAACAACTACTGCTTCTACCTTGACTAACACTACCATAACAATAACGACCAGTACTTTCACTGCTACTACCTTTTCCTCCACAGTTACTACTACCACTACGGATATTACTACAGTTGATAATACCACAACCACAGCATTTTCTAGTACTATTGCTACTGTTAATTCTTCTTCTTCTTCTTCTTCTTCTCCTCCTCCTCCTCCTCCTTCTTCTTCTTCTTCTTCTTCTTCTTCTTCTTCTTCTTCTTCTTCTTCTTCTTCTTCTTCTTCTTCTTCTTCTTCTTCGTTCACCCTCAGATGTCAACTTGAATAAGTTCAAAGAAAGCAGTGGTCAGTTTGAGGCTGTTGATATCTCCGTAGATTTTCTCCAGTAATGGTATTGGTGATGGTCATATGTACTTTCTCTGTTCCTCATATGTTGGGCATCTTTGAAGCAGATGTTCGGCAGTCATTTTATCTGTGCCACAGTCACACTCATCAGTAGTTCCTATCTTTAATTTGTTGTGTTAATAATTCTATTACATCTACCAAAACCACAGCTACGTTTTTAACTTTTGCTACTATTTTGATTTATACCACTACTACTACTACCACAATCACAACTACTATACTGCTGCTGCTGCTTTTACTATTCCGACTACTACTACCACTACTACTTCTACCTGTACACTTACTAACACCACTAAATCATAATCACACTGCTACTATTAATATTGCTACAACTTTGACATTCAGCACTACTACTAACACAACCACTGCTACTACTGTGGCTACGACATTACTACTACAACTACTTCTACTATAGTCACAGCTATTACTACTGCTTCTGCTACTTTTACTAGCACCACATCTACTAATACTACTTCTACTTCTGCTATTTCTACTATCATCACATCTACTAACACAACTACTACGTCTGCTATTTCTACTACCATCACATCTACTAACACTACTTCTACTTCTGCTATTATATATAAAATTTCTAAGCCACCTAAGCAAATAACTGTGACAAACTACTTAGAAATATTGTTGACATTGACGATGATTGTTTGATAGTCACAGTTTGTTGCCAAATAACCTAATCGGTTCAGAATGGCTAGAAAACATTAGATTTAGCTGATGAGTGGGCGTGATCCTAGCCTGGCCGATTGAAAAGCAATAGAACAAGACCTACAGTAACAGCTAATCACTATTCCTAGTTACAAGATGAAGCTAGAGATACTATTGACAACTGAAACAAATGTTAACAGATTTTATATGATGTTATTCTTGTCTATTTGTTTGACAATTACGTAATGCGATATTGTATAATTTTTAAAAATTCCTATTTGGGACCACAGTAAAAATTGGTGTCAATAACACTAAATGTACTTACTGCGGCCATAATCGATGATTTTTCAACTTTGTAATTGGATTAACTTGACGTTTGAAGACTAAAAGAAAGTTTTATTGTCTGCAACAGTAAGTTGTCTTTGGTAAGCTCGTATTCTACAGTCAAATTTTTAGTGTTTTTCAATTTTACTTGCAAAATGTTTTAAGTATACGGAACGTACTTGTGTTAATACTACCAAAGACACTATATATTACGAGTCTCTATCTATTTCCCTACAGTTTGGTATATAATATGTATATTTTCACATAAAATTTAAACTGAAAGATAGTACACTTCACCGTTTAGAATTCTTCAAAAAATAATTATAGCACAGTGTGGAAAATAATTACGGAGTCAAAGATGCAGCCATCACTGCCGCAACAATAATTACCACTACTAAAACCACCACCACTACACCTACTACTGCTGCTACTACAAGTATTAACACAGCTGCAGATCTACCAGCACACCCAGATCTCTTCTAAAAATGTTTCCTAAAGCTTTAGCTTTCAGATATAACATTCTTTACCACGCGAATGTGCTGGCTTAACAATGACCTGACCTTCAGTTGTTCATAAACGTCTGCAGAATCAGCTTCAAGCAAATGCAGTCCCCGAGTAAAAATATACAATGTTAACCTGCATCAGCATCAACGAAAAAAAAAAAAAAAAAAGACAAACAAGCATGCAACTAAGAGAACAGATCTCCGTCAGACAGAAAAATATTGTATTTTTTTTTCACGCTTGGCAATAAGAATCCAGTTTTATATGGCAGAACAAAGACATCTCCTTTAGAACTTAGCAACGGTTTGTGTGTGTGTGTGTGTATATATATATATATATATATATATATATATATATATATATATATATATATAGATATATATATATATATATATATATATATAAATATAAATATATATAAATATATATATATAAATATATATATATATATATATATATATATATATATATATATATATATATATATATATATATATATATATATATATATATATATATATATATATATATATATATATATATATATATATATATATAAACTTTAATAATTTTTGGATGTGCACATGATAAAAGAGCGTACGATTGATAGAGTGGTTAGAACACTGGTCTCTCGCGGCGACAGTGCCAGCTTTGAATCACGGTATGGACACGCCCCCGTCTACCCAGCTGTAAATGGGTACCTGACTTTGAGTTAGGGAAGGAAAAGGCAGCGAGAAAGGCAACTGGTCACCCCACCTCTCGATGCTGGACCTAGTATGGTGAAGTCTCTAACATTTCACTCCCCTATTGCAGTATCTGCTACGGGCCTATCTTTAACGTTACCTTAACACGATAAAAGCACACAGTAAACGGAATTTAAAAACAAAATTCATCAAGTTTTAACAACAATAGCGTTCACATTTTTAGGCTTCAAAGTAACTGCCATCTTTTGTGGCATATCATTCAGTCCATTTTCCAACACCCAGTTAACATTTTCTACTAAGTTAACCTTTTCTATCACTGTCGCCATTCTTCAATCAGTTACAGGATCTTACTTAAAAAAAAAAAAAAAAAAAAATTTACTCAAAACTGATTACATGAACATTTTAAAACTGCTTAAATTATGCTGTTATATGCTGCTTATAATGTGCTTCTGTCATGTGCACATTCCAAGTTATTAAAGTTTAAAGTTTCACAAGGCTTTTATCGCCACCCTGTATACAGTAAATACACTGCAATACAATAATCACGCCGCTCTGCGATACGTTCACGAGAACAGAAGGTGAAACGTTAACAAGTTTCATGCCGTGTTACGTTAATATAAATTAGCGCACAAACAGAAAAAAAGAAGAAAAAGAATAAATAGCCCACCCACACGGAGTAACGGGTTCTGAAAAATGGTTATCTTCAATTTTAATAATACTACAAACTGTTGCAAGACGCCCTTTATGTTTTAACATTTTATCGCTGGGTTTCGTCCATGTGTGTACTATCGTAACTTATTATTTGTTAGATGATGTGGCTATTTTTTTTTTAAGTATAAAGTACAGTTTTAAATGTTCTCTATTACGGTAATATTGTTGCCCAACTTTCTCTCATTAAACAACATGGGACTAGTCCTGCTGTTGTTCCTCTGTAAAACCTGCTCCAAGCTGCTTCACGTGTTCCTGCAACAGCTGTTTCTGTAATTATTTATACACAATGAATCTGTTCGCCCCATGTGTCACCCTTCATAATGGGCTACTACGACATGCTTTGTACAGCGCAGTGGTCTAGCCTTTCCTTCCAGTATATCTGGGTAAGACTTCCATTTGTAATATGCTGTCAGTGTTTTATGGTTTCATTAATGGTTTTCAGATGTTGTCTCTTTTTTGTTTTGTCTGTGATATTGTCTGTTTTATTTAGTGTTTGGTGTTGTCTCTGTTTTACTTTGTTTTTAACAGTTGCTAGGTACTACCACTATTTATTATATTGTCATGAAGTCCATCATTGTGGGCAGACCCTAACTGGGCTGGCCATATCCTCAGAAGGGACACTGACACCATTCCCACAACTACTATGCTACTGACCCCAGAAGGACGGCGAAAGAGAGGCAGAATAAAGACAACCTGGCGGAGAACAGTGGAGGCTGAGATGCAAAGCATGAACCAGAGTTGAGGCACGGCACGAATGATGGCCACCGATCGAGCAAAATGGGGACAGTTTGTTGCTGCTCTACAAGACGCCACTAGGCGTGATGACCACTGACGCTTTGTCAGCCTGGGGCTATGGATCCCAGAAGAAGAAATTGTGTAACACAATACCATTGTTTGAAACTGTCGATATCTATTATAGAACCCCGCAGGGTATCTGAGAAGACAAAAACAACAAAACACCTTCTACTCCCTCAGACTTGTTATAGAACCCCGGGGGTATTTAAGAAGACAAAAACAAACACACAAAAAAACCATTCTACTCCCTCAGACTTGTCACAAAAGGCGACTAAAATGAGGTTGTGCGTAGAACTGGCAGCCTCATCATGTACAACAAATTGCTACAGAGACCAGCGCTATAAGAGTGCATGATTGCTTTGGTGATATCTTCCTACAAGAAACCAGTGCTGCAAGAGTGCATGATTGCTTTAGTGCAATCTTCCTACAAGGAACCAGATGCAGTAATAACTCTACGCGCCATAAGGAGCAAAAAAAAAAAAAAAAAAGAAGAAAGAAATGATGCATATGTTGGTCATTAAAAGTTGTAAGACGAAATATTATTGACATACTGTATTTGGTTTACGATGTCAGCTCCGTTTGTTTGTTATTTTTTTTTTTTTTTGAGTTGAGATTTCATCACTTCATAAAGATGTTATTACACGTTTTAAGATAATGCTTCTGGTTTTAAATTGTTTCAGACCAAAACATTATGACAGTTGTAAGGCTGAGACATTTCACTTCAATATGCAAGTAACTGTGCTTACCCTTGTCCAAGCTCATTAAGGGTTATCAAATATGAAAGACGTATCAATACCGTTTGTAATTCTTCTTTGAAAAACAAAAAGTATTGTAGAAAATAATTCAGTAATTTACGCACGTTTTACTTATGGCCGCAAAAACAAAGTAATAAGAAATGCACATTTGTATATACACATGACGAAAGTGTACATCGACCTCCTCAACCCTGCACTAAACGTAGAAGACAAATCCAAGACTGACATGAGAGGAACATCTCGTGTTCTTGTTGTCTTACACAACCACCTCTCCAGCTCTTTAAACACGAGGGCGCTGAGGTTGGGGGGGGGGGGGGGGGGCGGGGGGGGGGGGGGCGGGGGGGGGGAAGGGGGGGGGGGGGAAGTATAAACGACTGAATCTCGGGTAATATCATTACTGTAGACCCCTGGAATTTTCCACAGCGTGAAAATTTATCAACAGCGATGACGGAGAAACAAGAAACTGCCAGTGTGATTGGACTAAACACGGGTAGCCCTAATGGACAGCCGATGTGAACAGTGTTTGTGCCGCTGGCTTACAGATTGTGGGTGTTGGGAAGTGTTTGTATGTACACACACACACACACACACACACACACACACACGCACGCACGCACGCACGCACGCACGCACGCACGCACGCACGCACGCACGCACGCACGCACGCACGCACGCACGCACGCACGCACACACACACACACACACACACACACACACACACACACAATTACGTAGGTTGGGGGGGGGGGGGGATTCATGACCCTTGGATAAGAAAAATATATGGGAGTGTAGTCTGGGGATATTTTGTCAAGGGAGGGTGTGTCGAAGAAGAGGAGAAGTGGACAGATATTTAATTATTAATTTGTAAATTAAAAACAAATGGCCAAGACTGATTTAAAAAAGAAGAACAAATATAAACGAAAAAAATATCACCAAATTTTGATGTCCAAAATAACAATCAAACATAATTTTAAATGTAAATGCACATGTCACGTGATTTGCAAATACTTCAAATGAAACAAGGCCGAACAGGGACATACATATCTGATTTGGAACTGTATTAACTGACAACTACTGTACATGTTTTAGTACTGACGCGCGTCGCTACGTGACTGTAGTGGTTTTTGATGTTATTGTATGGTTGTTATGTTACCTAGTGTACTGGATGAGGTCAGCTGTAAAGGCTCCTGAGATAAAAGTTTATGTGAGTTACAGAAGGCCTTTCTGCTACCACTTACGACCTCAAGCAGACCTATTCTACTATTATGAATGTTAGCTACGTTTAAAGTCTAGGGTACTGAAATGTAATGTGTAGGTAATAAAATACACAGACACACACATGTAAATAATAAGTCTAATAATAATAATAATAAACTCTATGATAAACTGAACTAACACTGGCTTTTAGAATTTAAGTTTGAAAATTTTTTTAATTTATTAGTCCTGAACCAATTGTTTCTTTTGGTCAGAACATATGAAACAATATGTATTTATCAATAAAGTGCATAAATATATTGCATAATCAAATGAAATTTTTGTACATAGGTATATTATTACATTGGTTAATATTAATAATATCTACAATGTCTTGGGAAAAACTAGCACTGGATGTTTAGTTGGGGTGGCGTCATCATGCCCAATCTATGGTTACAAAGTTCCTTGTCCTTGACATATGGATTGATATTAGTGTTTATATACAAGATTTTATTTCTTTATTGATGGTGGACACAGTTGATGAATCTACAGCAGGCCAGGTTTGCACTTAACTGGCCTGTGACGATGTAGTACAGAATTCTTGTGGCCCACTCCTCTCAGTAGCTGGAGTAAATGTTAGGCTGCACAGGCATCCGCTCTTGTACTTCTACAAAAGCATCTGGCACAAGCGTAGTGCCAGATCAGAAACTCTGAAACCAAAATTTGTGCCATGTGTCAACACTCTGTTTACTGCACCACTCTTACACACAACACAGCAAAACAACATTACACAGATTGGGTCAGATCTCTCTGACCAACTTAGCACATCTCACCCAGTTGTTATCAAATAGTACCAGTTTCCCAAGACTGCATTGCATCCGAAATATGTTCAATAGTTTCCTCTTCCATCCAATAAGGTGGGTGATATATTCCCACTGATCTCAAATATAGATCCGCCTTCCATAGTCTTAGATAGGTTTTCATATATTATTAGTTTGTCTCTAGGCCCTGGACTGCTGCTGGGGACCTAGAGTAAGCACTCACTTGTCGTAATCATTTTTCATAATATGGCAGTATCAATCACTCAAAATATTAAAATAAACAAGATAAATGCTTTTTCCCTTACCACAATTCAGAATTGAGAACACAGTTACGTAGTACTAGCAAAACTCAGCTGAGCTGCTGGCTAGATTAGGGCGTCCCACTGATTTTTATTTAATATTTCCTGGAAATCACCTCTAGCAGTAACGAACTGTGTCAATGGACAGTCTTCTATAAAATGGCACAAGCGAGCGTCTGTCTTTCAGTACTATAAAAACTTTTGTCCTATCAACGGACTTCCCCTCTAACTTTTCAAATATTCAAAATATAAATGTCCAATTTCAGTCCAGTCTCAGTCTATGCAGATAAAATACTTCTATGGGCACGCGCCTCAAACAGCCCTCTGACAACCAAGTCCCTAGCTCACCGGGGCCTTTGAACACGTGTGGGCTCAATTTTTGACCCGGGCGGAACTGTTGTCCCCCACTGACGGGAGAAGGGCCAAAAGGCGGCGCGGAATGGCGCCTTAAAACCAG